>JAFMOC010000946.1:65000-100000 GCA_019802505.1 Corydoras sp. C115 | reverse complement strand
TCCTGGGTCTATCTGCCCAGCGCCCAAAACGTTCTCCCCTGGATGGGCATGGGGAACCCCCCCGCTACCCTAATAGAGGATAAAGCAGAAGATGATTGAATAAACGAACCTGAGCTTGGGCAGAAAAGCCTGAATCTGTTTTACGAGTCGGTCGCAGATGTGACGGTTTTAAGGTTTTGCTTTACATTACATTTAGCAGACGCTTTTATCCAAAGCGACTTACAAATGAGAACACCACAAGTCAGAAGCCATGGAGAAAACCAACTTATACTGTAAGTTCATCAAACCTGATTGTTATTCGATGCTGGCGCCCAGTTTTTTTGGGGTATTTTATTTTATTTGATTTTTTTTTCAAATCAGGTTTTTGTTAAACCAGATGCGGTCCTTCAGTAGTTTCTTAAAACTGTTTAGAGATTCTGCCTTACGGACAGAGTTGGGAAGATGGTTCCACCATGTTGCAGTGGTGAACTCCACGGAGTGAGAATTAGCTCCTCGGTGAGGTGGAACCACCAGGCGGCGATCATCACTGGAGCGAAGTGAACGAGTGTATTTTGAAAAGATAGAGTGAAGGTAGGAGGGGCCAGATCCAGAAATGGTTCTGTAGGCCAGAGTCAGTGACTTGTACTGAATGCAGCAGCTACAGGGAGCCAATGGAGTGACATGAGTTCTGTTGGGGGTTAAACACAAGTCGGGCTGCAGAGTTTTGAATCAGTTGAAGAGTTCTGATTGTGGAAGAGTTAAAGAGTTAAGAGTCTGTGACAGTTTGCGCCTTCAGAAAAATTCTGATTGTTTATGAAGCTGAGAAGCTGCTCTTTACAGCCAACATACAGTTATTACGGTAACTTTACTCCCGATACTGGCGGAAAAAATCTGTCTCCATCACACACACACACAGCTTGGAAACACAAACAGCTGAAGGGGACTCCATCGTTCGGTCCCGCTGATGGAGGAGAGGCTCCAGAGAAAGATGCTCTCATTTGATCCCCCGGTCTACCGACGCCCTGCTCTGGTCACAGATGGCTCGGGCATCATCAGGATTCCATGCAAACCTGGTAATTAAGCTCTTGTGCAAGCATACATTTTGGGAGGGGCTTAATTTGGGTCACGCTAAATATCGTGACGGTGGTTTCATTTCAACCCGTGTGCTCGGAAGCTTCTGCAGAAATCCAGCCTCCATGTAACAGAAACAGGGGATAAAATATTCACACGGGAAGGTCACTGTGTGTGAGGTATGTGCCGCACACTAAATCCCAACAGGGGAACTGATCATGAATTATTTACAAATATGATGACAAAAGGCTAGAAGGCATCACACTGCGGTATGAGGAAAAAACACGGGTGAGCTGCCAAACAGACAAACTGCAACAGAAAATACTGTAGTAAAGTTGAAGTCAAATTTGGACCACTTTTTAGCACCACTTATTGTCCTTATTGGAAATATGGACTTTGTAGTTCTACAATTCCAGACTGTAGTCCATCTGTTTGTGTTCTACAGTACATACTGTGTACTCTGTTCTAATGGTCAGAACCCCAATAGTACCACCACAGAGCAGGGGTTATTGGGTGGGTGCATTATTCCTATCCCAGCAGTGTCACTAAAACCCCCTCACCACATCAGTGTCACTGCAGAAACAATCCACCACCCAAATGATACCTGTTCTGTGATGCTCCTGACCAATAGAGAACAAAGAACCAACAACAAAGAACACAGATGGACTACAGTCTGGAATTGTAGAACTACAAAGTCCATCTATATGGTAAGTGGAGGCGTGTCCAGACTTTTGTAGTTCCACAATTCCAGACTCTGTTTGTCTTCTACAGTACATACTGTGTACTCTGTTCTAATGGTCAGAACCCCAATAGTACCACCACAGAGTTTTTGGGTGTTATTGGGTGGGGGCATTATTCCTATCCCAGCAGTGTCTCTGAGGTGGAGAAATGAACTAAACCCCCCCTCACCACATCAGTGTCACTGCAGAACTGACAAGAAACAATCCACCACCCAAATGATACCTGTTCTGTGATGCTCCTGACCAACAGAGAACAGAGAACCAACAACAAAGAACACAGATGGACTACAGTCTGGAATTATAAAACTACAAACTCCATCTATATGATAAGTGGAGGACATAGAGAATGGAGCCAGAAGGGGCGTGGCCAGACTTTTGTAGTTCTCCAATTCCACTCTGTGGTCCATCTGTTTGTGTTCTACAGTACATACTGTGTACTCTGTTCTAATGGTCAGAACTCCAATAGTACCACCACAGAGCAGGGATTATTGGGTGGGGGCATTATTCCTATCCCAGCAGTGTCACTAAAACCCCCTCACCACATCAGTGTCACTGCAGAACTGACAAGAAACAATCCACCACCCAAATGATACCCGTTCTGTGATGTTCCTGACCAACAGAGAACAGAGAACCAACAACAAAGAACACAGATGGACTACAGTCTCGAATTATAAAACTACAAAGTCCATCTATATGATAAGTGGAGGGAAAAGAGAATGAAGCAATGACGGGGCGTGGCCAAATTTTGGACCGGCACTGTGTGTTATAATGGAGAGTGGTTCAGAACACAGTGATGATTAGATGCTGGTCCATCTGCTGCAGTGCGGCATGTTCTTCAGTTCAACACGCCAAGCGTTTTAAAGCTGGTACAGTATGGCTCGGTGTTATTTTAATAAAAGGTGAAGGTTTTTGCCGTCAAGAATCCAGTTTTCATCTCATACAGAGCCCACGGTGAACAGCAAAGGGTCTGCGGCGCATTCAGCATCATCAGCTGCATTATGTAACACTGCACCACCACTACATCAGGCAAGAACAGGACATTCAGAGAATCCCGTGCCTCCTCCCACTTTCACACAAGCTGCTGCAGAGCGATGGGAATGCTGCTTATGAATCATGTAGCGCAGTGCAGAGGGCGAGTGCAAGTGCGCGAGTGTACGAATGAACCACATCCCTGTCCCCGCAGTACGGACCAGAAACGTCCCTCAGCCGTTCGATGCCTCTAAAGCAGTGCTTCTCAAATAGTGGGGTGGTGCGGTGCATGGGGGGGGGGGGCGCATAACAAGAAATCACAGAGCAAGTGATATTAAGTGAACTGAACAAACCCTCAAGAGACAATATGGAGAAATATTTAACAGAGATGAGGAGAGGAAGGCGGAGAGAGACGAAGATAATGAGAGCAACAAAAGTCAACCGAAAAATAATTGTCGAAGCGAACGTAACGCCTGGCTTCACTGTAACTTCACTGTAACGAAGGTGGGAGACGAAGAAAGACCGGTGTGTCTGCTGTGTCTTTAAATGTTGGCAGCGGACAGCGTGAAGCCAAATAAATGAAGGCGTCACTTAAAGACATGACACCCCAATCACGCTGATAAGCGCTTGAGTTTTTTAAATAACTCGTAAACGTAACGAGTATAACCAGCAATCATCCCGCTTTATGAAAACTGCTCCAGAAAAGCTGTGCTGCAAAACGGACGCGTTGGAGACATTAGTTCTGACTTCATTCATTCATTCATTATCTCTCCGCTTTATCCTCTATTAGGGTCGCGGTGGGGTTCCCCATGCCCATCCAGGGGAGAACGTCTCAGGCGCTGGGAAGATAGACCCAGGACAGGACGCCAATCCATCACTGGACACACACTCACTCACACAGACACACTCTGTATGGGGCAATTTTTGAGAATTCAATTGACTTGATCCATGTTTTTGGACTGTGGGAGGAAACCGGAGAACCCGGAGGAAACCCACGCGGACACGGGGAGAACATGGAAACTCCACCCAGATGGGGATTCGAACCGGGAATCCCTAGCGCTGAGAGGAGAACGTGCTAAACCACTAAGCCACCGTGCCTAGTTCTGACTTCCTCAAAAAAAAAAAAAAAAATTATTACCCAATAACACAAATTGTTGTATTCATTTTTGTCTTGTAGGTTACAGGGTTAATATATTGAGGGTTATATATTGTATTTCATTTTTCAGTATCAAATGCCAGTCCGTTCAAAAATGTTTCACGTTTAAATAAGTATTTTATTCGTTTCGGTTAAAAACTAAAAAACAAAGTAAATCAAATGATTCTGTTCTCAGTTGATCTCTATTTCTTTCTTTTTTGTTTTCTTTATTGTTAATAAGGAGACATTGTTATAAAAGAGGTGTATTTCTAACAAATTTATAGACAAATCATACTACAGTGGGCGTGTAAAAATAATTTATCCCATTTTTGATAAATTTGGGGGGATAAATCATGTGGGGGGTGAGGTGAGGGGGGGGAGGGGCGCAAAGTGTTTTCTTCTTCCTAGGGGGGGCTTAACAGAAAATAATTGAGAATCACTGATCTAAAGGCACCTTGCCTTCCACTACCAACCACGCTCGCAGAGAGAGGAAAGCTTGCGGTTCTTAAAGAACGTGCCGCTTCCTGTCTTTGTGGTTCCAGATGGCTGAAGGTGATTCGGGCATCGTGCTCTATTTGAAATTTCAAAAGGCAAATGAAAAGAAGCATTGTTTAAGCAAACGCGATGAAAATCGAGGCACCGAGTGCCATCGAGGCGACACAGCAAAACGCTGGAGACTGACCAAAGAAAACAAAAAAAAAAAAAAAAAAAAAAAAAAAACAAAAAAAAAAAAAACGCATAATTCAGGAACATCAGTCTTTAGTGTTACACTCACAGGTCTCTGAAGGTTATCACACTGTAGGATGATCAGACTTTACATTAAAGGGTATATTAATATTATTTTTTCCTTGACCTTATGGTTACTTTATGTCCATCCATCCATAATCCTCCGCTTCATCCTCTACGAGGGTCGCGGGGGGGCGGGGGGGGGTTCCCCATGCCCATCCAGGGGAGAACGTTTCAGGCATTGGGCAGATACGATCCATCGCTGGGCACACACTCACTCACACAGACACACTCTATATGGGGCAATTTGAAGAACTCCATTGACCTTGATCCTTGTTTTTGGACTGTGGGAGGAAACCGGAGAACCCGGAGGAAACCCACGCGGACACGGGGAGAACATGGAAACTCCACCCAGATTGGGATCCGAAGCGGGAATCCCTAGTGCTGAGAGGAGAACATGCTAAACCACTAAGCCACCATGCTGCCATTTACTTTATGTCCATCCATCTACTATCTTCCGCTTTATCCTCTATTAGGGTCTATTAGGGCGGGGGGGGGGGGGGGGGGGTTCCCCAAGCCCATCCAGGGGAGAACGTTTCAGGGCGCTGGGCAGATACAGCCAAGACAGGGCGCCAATCTATCACTGGGCACACACTCACTCACACAGACACACTCTCATATGGGGCATTTCAAAATGAATGTTTTTGGACTGTGGGAGGAAACCGAGAACCCAGAGGAAACCCATGCGGACACGGGGAGAACAAGGAAACTCCACCCAGATTGGGGATTCGAACCGGGAATCCCTAGCGCTGAGAGGAGAACATGCCAACCTCTAAGCCACCATTTACTTTATGTCAAATCAGCAAATGTAAAACACCTAAAAAGCTCCGGGAGTCTTTAAACCATGTCACCTGGAAACACCCTGATCTTTTTGCCTGCACCACTTTTCTTACATGATCACATTTAATATAGAACATAGAGAGAATCTGGTCAGGTACAGGTGACTAAATCCAAAGCCCTGCTGCTGGGTTGGTGTAAAAACAGTGGTTGACACTGCATGTGGTATAGAGGAACTGTGGCAGCTGCATCCACTACACCAACAGATTTTCCATTTAAAAGGAACTTTATAAGAAAAAAAAAAAGTTTTTTTTCTCATGAGCGTCGATGTACAGAGGTCATGTTCAGTCACCAGGTCTGGTCTGTTGACTGCTCAGTTAAGAGGATACCGCAAATGAAGAACAAATCACTAATGATGAGGCAAAAAAAAGGATGCATCGTGACCGAAACATCAAATCAAGAAGTGAAAGAGGTGCCCTGAGGTAGACCCATGACGGTGGATTCAAGGATTCGAGAAGACGTTGTCATTTACGTAACATGTGGTACATGAAATGTAAAGAAATTCCATTTCACAGACTCAGATTACCGTAAGTGGTAAAAAAAAATAATAATAGTAATAAAATTAAATATAGCAGCGTATAATAATAATAATAATGTAAATATAATAGCAATAAAAAAAATAAAAAAAAAAATATATATATATCCCCGTGTCCGCGTGGGTTTCCTCCGGGTTCTCCGGCTTCCTCCCACAGTCCAAAAACATGGATCAAGTCAATTGAATTCTCCAAAATTGCCCCATATAGAGTGTGTGTGTGTGAGTGAGTGAGTGTGTGCCCAGCGATAGATTGGCGCCCTGTCCTGGGTGTATCTCCCATCATCTCCCTCTACCTCCCATCACATCCGTACCATGTGCAGCACCCGGTCCCTACCCCTTATGTGTATTTCCTATACAAAAGGTAATATTCCTATACAAATAGTAATATTACTATAACTAAATATTAAAAATAAATACTAAATATTAAAAATATTACGATTCCTTATTTGTATTTAACAGAGCTGCAGTCAGGTAAGAAGAAAAAAAAAATTGTAATTAATTAATTATTCATTCATTCATTGTCTTCCGCTTTATCCTCTACTAGGGTCGCGGGGGGGGGTTCCCCATGCCCATCCAGGGGAGAACGTCTCGGGCGCTGGGCAGATACACCCAGGACAGTGCGCCAATCTATCGCTGGGCACACACTCACTCACACTCTATATGGGGCAATTTGAAAAACTCAATTGACTTGATCCATATTTTTGGACTGTGGGAGGAAACCGGAGAGCCCGGAGGAAACCCACACGGACACGGGGAGAACATGGAAACTCCACCCAGATGGGGATTCGAACCGGGAATCCCTAGCGCTGAGAGGAGAACATGCTAAACCACTAAGCCACCGTGCCGCCCCCATTAATTAATTAGTAAAAAATAAATAAATAAAATAATTCATCTTACATCCTTACAATAAGTCCCGACTAGAAACCATTTCATGGTTTCTTTTCTGTTAAAAAAACATTGACTGTCGCTTAGTTGCGTGTCCTCAGAGTGACGAACAGCTGTCACTGTTGCCTCACATTTCACATGGGATCATGCAGTGAGGATTAATGGGGGAGTGAAAGAACGTACAGTTAGAGAACAATGCGTGTCACGACAATCATATGAATCGGCTTGTTTCCGCGGGTCAGTACAGAATATCAGTGGCATAGCATCGGATTTAGTTTATTGTTCAGCAGACAATGAGCAACCAACAGAACGATTCAGATTTCAAACCCCAGTCTGAAGTGTTTAAACACGAACCGCGAGGCAGCCGGCGGCGTTAAATCAAACCAAACCCGTACGGTCTCTGCGTTCCGAACACATCGGCGTTATCGTTCCATACGCGTCGGATGTGGACATGTACACAGATGGGTCACTGTGTAACTCTTACCAGCTCCATGCTTGTTTACACTCAACATACAATCTGATTCAGTTTGAACTCGGTCTTCTAACATCTGATAAATAAGGGAGAAAGTGTGTGTGTGTGTGTGTGTGTGTGTGTGTGTGTGTGTGTGTTCCCTATACAAATCAACACCGTGGATTACAACCATATTCATTCATTATCTTCCGCTTTATCCTCTATTAGGGTCGAGGGGGGGGGGGGGTTCCCCATGCCCATCCAGGGGAGAACGTTTCAGGCGCTGGGCAGATACACCCAGGACAGGGCGCCAATCTATAGCTCGGCACACACTCACTCACACAGACACACTCTATATGGGGCAATTTGGAGAATTCAATTGACCTTGATTCATGTTTTTGGACTGTGGGAGGAAACCGGAGAACCCAGAGGAATCCCACACGGACACGGGGAGAACATGGAAACCCCACCCAGATTGGGATTCGAACCGGGAATCCCTAGTGCTGAGAGGAGAACATGCTAAACCACTAAGCCACCGTGCCGCCCATAAATAACAAGTCACATGATAAAATGTCACAGAGGGTTGAAGGTCTAGTGGTAAATAACGATCAACATGTTGGGCATTAGGGCGGCACGGTGGCTTAGTGGTTTAGCATGTTCTCCTCTCAGAAATAGGGATCTAATTAGAGATTCCTGGTGTGAATCCCAATCTGGGTAGAGTTTCCATGTTCTCCCTGTGTCTGCATGGGGCTCACTCACACAGACACTCTATATGGGGCAATTTGGAGAATTAACAATTGACCTTGATCCATGTTTTTGGACTGTGGGAGGAAACCGGAGAACGCGGAGGAAACCCACGTGGACACGGGGAGAACATGGAAACTCCACCCAGATTGGCATTCGAACTGGGAATCCCTAGCGCTGAGAGGAGAACATATTTTTAATGTATATTTTTATCCGTCCATCCATCCATTATCTTCCGCTTTATCCTCTATTAGGATCGTGGGGGGGGTTCCCCATGCCCATCCAGGGAAGAACGTTTCGGGCGCTGGGCAGATACACCCAGGACAGGGCACCAACCTATCACTGGGCACACACTCACTCACACAGACACACTCTATATGGGGCAATTTGGAGAACTCAATTGACTTGATCCATGTTTTTGGACTGTGGGAGGAAACCAGAGAACCCGGAGGAACACGGGGAGAACATGAAAACTCCACCCAGATGGGGATTCGAACCGGGAATCCCTAGCGCTGAGAGGAGAACATATTTATGTATATTTTTTTATATATATTTTTTATAATTATTTTTTCCCACATCAATCTCTCAAGCAGATGAGGTTTGACCCTCACAAGCAAATGTTCTACATGTAAAAAAAAGGGTCCATGTAGCAATGAAACCTGAAATCTGACCTTCACGACTTCAGCCGCTGGAACGCAATCTCCAGAAATGCCTTTTGAAGCGAGTCCAAGTTTAGCGTCTATTAATAATGTTGTATAGTGCAGCATTTACAAGGTTAAATAATTATCATCGCTCATCCTGCTGCATACACGTCCATACTGAAAACCTTATTTGACGGCATTAAGGCTTTTAAACTGAAAAGATTAATTAATCCTTTTTTTTTAATTACATGACCTCACATATCAGGCTGCTCACACAAATAGTGTGCATGCGTTTGATTTGTAGAAGTAACACGATGCAGATAATTACACAAAAAAATCTTTTACATTCATTTTTTTATTAGAAATACATTTCTGATGTTCATAGTCAGAACGGCCGGCACGGTGGCTTAGTGGTTTAGCATGTTCTCCTCTCAGCGCTAGGGATTCCCAGTTCGAATCCCCATCTGGGTGGAGTTTCCATGTCCTCCCCGTGTCTGCGTGGGTTTCCTCCGGGTTCTCCGGTTTCCTCCCACAGTCCAAAAACATGGATCAAGTCAATTGAATTCTCCCAATTGCCCCATATAGAGTGTGTCTGTGTGAGTGAGTGAGTGCCCAGCGATGGATTGGCGCCCTGTCCTGGGTGTATCTGCCCAGTGCCCAAAACGTTCTCCCCTGGATGGGCATGGGGAACCCCACCGCGACCCTACTAGAGGATAAAGCGGAAGATAATGGATGAATGAAAATACATTTCTGATGTTCATAACCGGAACGGGCTTAGTGGTTTAGCACGTTCTCCTCTCAGCACTAGGGATTCCCGGTTCGAATCCCCATCTGGGTGGAGTTTCCATGTTCTCCCGCGTGTCCGTGTGGGTTTCCTCCGGGTTCTCCGGTTTCCTCCCACAGTCCAAAAACATGGATCAAGTCAATCATTCATCCATTATCTTCTGCTTTATCCTCTATTAGGGTCGCGGTGGGGGGGGGGGGGGGGGGGGGGGGGGGGGGGGGGGGGGGGGGGGGGGGGGTTCCCCATGCCCATCCAAGGGAGAACATTTCGGGCGCTGGGCAGATACACCCAGGACAGGGCGGCAATCCATCACTGGGCACACACTCACTCACACATACACACTCTATATGGGGCAATTTGGAGAACTCAATTGACTTGATCCATGTTTTTGGACTGTGGGAGGAAACCGGAGAACCCGGAGGAAACGTGCTAACCACTAAGTGAGTGTGTGCCCAGCGATAGATTGGTGTCCTGTCCTGGGTGTATCCCCAGCGCCCGAGACGTTCTCCCCTGGATGGGCATGGGGAACCCCCCCCCCGCGACCCTAATAGAGGATAAAGCGGGAAGATAATGGATGGATATTCGGAACGGGAGAGAGCGAACTCATAACAAAGCAGAAGGCTTCTGAACGGATCATCGGCTGCAGGACGGGACATTTTTCCTCGAAGAAAAAACATTTTAGACAAAAAGGTAAAAGTTGATTGCGCTCCTGTCCCCTCTGATGTCTGAGAAGTCAGAATCCATTTAGAGACATGTCTTCAGATCTCACTCCTGATAATTTATGCCACCCACACCAGAGGATCTCGAGTGGCTCCGTCCGCTGCCACGTGATACGTAAATGGCTGATGCAGAACCTAATTGGATATTCAGCTCTGGGTTATATAAGCGCTTATTTTATCCGTGGCGGTGTCATAATGCAAGACTGATCTCACACACGTACATGGCGGCCATATAAAAAGAGTGCTGCAGTAGCATCTCAGTGTTTCGTACACCAATGTGCCCAAGGGAACTTATGGAACTATAGATATGTCTCGGGTGGCACGGTGGCTTAGTTGTTTAGCATGTTTTCCTCTCAGCACTAGGGATTCCCGGTTCGAATCCCCATCTGGGTGGAGTTTCCATGTTCTCCCCGTGTCCACGTGGGTTTCCTCCGGGTTCTCCTCACACAGTTTCCTCACACAGTCCAAAAACATGGATCAAGTCAATTGAGTTCTCCAAATTGCCCCCATATAGAGTGTGTCTGTGTGAGTGAGTGTGAGCCCAGTGATTGATTGGCGTCCTGTCCTGGGTGTATCTGCCCAGCGCCCGAAACGTTCTCCCCTGGATGGGCATGGGGAACCCCACCGCGACCCTAATAGAGGATAAAGCGGAAAATAATGGATGGATATGTCTCAGCGTTTGCTCTTGTGCTCAACAACTGAAATCTGAAAAATGAATTTCTGTGAGACAGTCCGAACTAGATTTGTTTACAGCTGCAATGGGGCAAACATGCAAAACAGCTCCCTTTTGTGGTTAGTTTGACGAACAGGAAAATGTACAAAAGTAACAAGAGCCCTATTTAGCGACCTTAAACAAGGCCTTTATTGTAATGATGGGAAATTCATGGCTGCGTTTTGGGCGTAACGTACAATAAACCAATCGGCGTGTCACTCGCTGTTCCCTTTAAGAGCCAGGTGGCACTCTGACTTTGGCGGGTTGCCATTTGCGCGGTGCAGCTACCTGGACTCAATGCGCTGCTCCATGAGGTTCTCCATGTGAGTGTGAATGGAGAACCCACAGTATGGTGTACTCTATGGACCTGCGTTCTCTGTACAAATGCAGTCTGATTTAATAGCGTTCCGTTGGTTTCAGCGTTCAGTGACGTTGGACACGCGACTGTCCAACGTAATGATACGCCAGAAATGTACCTGAACACACCTCATTTCGAGACGCCACGTCCATCGGGGAGGGGGGGGGGGGGGGATAACATATTCACACGCAGCATTGCTATTTAAATGACAGTTAGCAGGGTGCACGATAGCTATGAGCATGAAGACCCAGCTTGTACAGGGTGTGAGATAGAACCCAACATTAGAAGAAGGAACATAAGGAATACCGTATTGTTTTTTTTTTTTCTGTAAAACTCTATTCAGAGATGCTTTGAAATGCAAATGACCTTTATACAAAAACATGTACATTAATCTATGACATCATAAGCATTACATCACTAAGGCATGACTTGGCAACATTTCTCTTAATGTATTGTTTTTTTTATTCATTAATCGGTTGCAGAACGTTGGTGCTTTCTGACTGAACGCCCGATGTGTTCGGAGTTGGTTGGTTTCAAGCTCGACACTTAAACAGGACTTTAATTAAACTAATTGTTATCTTGGTGACACTACGTCGACTTTTCAGGTACAAATATGTAATGCTTCCTCCTAATCCTTTGTTTGAGAAAACAGGTCAGACGGTGTACACACCTATATTTCTAAATCTAGGCCATCCTGCATACAGTAGGTAAGAGGGCAGGTGCCACCCCTGCATTATTTGACTGTTTGAGTGATTACATTTTGTAAACAGTGCGATTAGGCAGATATTATCAACAAAGTAAACAAGTGATGCTTTATGTTGTAATCTTCTTATTTATTGACTTATTGTATTGTATATAATTAATCTTATTGGTCATTTATATATATATATTATTATTATTATTTTTTTTTTTTTTTGAGATATAGCTTTTGGTTCATATATAAAAACCTTGTTTTGCTTTTATTATATATAATAAAAATGTTTTTTATTATATATAATAATAATAATAATAATAATATACATATATGGGGCAGCACGGTGACTTAGTGGTTTCGCATGTTCTCCTCTCAGCACTAGGGATTCCCGGTTCGAATCCCCATCTGGGTGGAGTTTCCATGTTCTCCCCGTGTCCGCGTGGGTTTCCTCCGGGTTCTCCGGTTTCCTCCCACAGTCCAAAAACATGGATCAAGTCAATTTTTTTTCATTCATTATCTCCCGCTTTATCCTCTATTAGGGTCGCGGTGGGGTTCCCCATGCCCATCCAGGGGAGAACGTCTCGGGCGCTGGGCAGATACACCCAGGACAGGGCGCCAATCCATCGCTGGGCACACACTCACTCAAAATTGCCCCATATAGAGTGTGTTTGAGTGAGTGAGTGAGAGTTCAATTGACTTGATCCATGTTTTTGGACTGTGGGAGGAAACCAGAGAACCCGGAGGAAACCCACACGGACACGGGGACAACATGGAAACTCCACCCAGATGGGGATTCGAACCGGGAATCCCTAGCGCCAAGAGGAGAACGTGCTAACCACTAAGCCACCGTGCCGCCCTGGATCAAGTCAATTGAGTTCTCCAAATTGTCCCATATAGAGTGTGTCTGTGTGAGTGAGTGTGTGCCCAGCGATAGATTGGCGTCCTGTCCTGGGTGTATCCGCCCAGCGCCAGAAACGTTCTCCCCTGGATGGGCATGGGGAACCCCCCCCCCCCCCCGCAGGCCCTAATAGAGGATAAAAGCGGAAGATAATGGATGAATGAATGAATAATACATATATTTAAATATTTTTTAAAAATTGTTGTTTATTTATTTTGAGATATAGCTTGTGGTTCATTTATGGAAACCTTGTTTTGCTCTTGATTTACACTCCTCCAGTAAAACAGGTTGTTTTAATGATACTTTTCCGTGATTGGCACAGGTGCCCCCCCCCCCCCCCCCCCCCCCCACACCTCGTTCCCAATGATGAGTATCTATATGATCATATATAAGAATTATTGCCATATAAGGTGCATTGCAAGTGTCACCTGATATATGCCCCTATATATGGTGTGTGGGTGGACTGGCGCCCTGTCCTGGGTGCATCTCCTCAGAACCTGAAACATTCAACCCTGGATATGCATGGGGGCATCCCTGCCCCCGCTCCCACCCACAACCGCAACCTTATTATGGGATTAAGCAGCATAAAAATGGAAGGGTGGATGTCAAAATTGTGTTTCCTTCAAAAATCATGTCTATTTACATGAAGTTAATTTGCTCCAACATCATTTTAAACGACATATTAAAGGTCTTACCGATTTGCAGCAGTACTGGCGTCACCAGGGCCGTCTCCATTGCGTAGCAGAACTCCCGCCCAAACATTATGGCCCCATGCATAACCCATTGGCGTAGCGGGATGCGATCTATGGATCCCTCGCTTGCAGACTCCTCCTGGCTCTCCAGGTCTTGCTTTGCTCCTCCAGTAGACCTGCCCCCCTCCTCCTCCTCCTCCTCCTGCTGCATCTCCGTTGGCCGCCTTAGAGGGAACCACCAGAACCTCCTGCACCTGTATCGCATCCTCATCACTGTTCTGGGGTGCCATCGTCGTCGGCATGCAACAACCAGGGAGAGACGAGTGGATATCCACAGACGAGCGAAATTCGAAACGAGTGCAGCTGAGTGTTTAAAGCCCCGCGGCGCACCGCTTGGTTAAATCCACAAAGCCCTTTTGGGTGGACAGAACATCAAGACGGGGACGGTGAACTCACTCAGCGAGCAGAATACATTCCAGTGAGGTTCCTTAAGGACTCATAAGAGAGTGGGACAGGGTTTTTGGTATACACCCATGTGGGAGATATGGCTTTGTTTTGAGGGTACTCCTTTTGGTGTGAGCATGTGTCTGCATATGATTGTGTGTGTGTGTGTGTGTGTGTGTGTGTAAGTGTGTGTGTGAGAGAGAGAGAGTGTTTGAATATGTGTGAAAATGTGTACTTAAAGGAGTTTACTGTCTATTGGAAAGAGTAAAAATCCATATTAATTGCCATTCAGTTAATACAAGTTTCATGATTTCAGTGGAGGAAGTGCTGTAGAGGGAGGGCAGGTGGTGGGCCGGAGGGCAGGAGACACAGCAGGGAGCTCGCCGGTGAATCCCCATCGAGTGGCTGATCAATCTGTGAGTGACAGAGAGACACGGGGTTAGCAGAATCTGAAAAACGTGTTTTATTATATTATATATCATTTTATTATCTTCTGCTTAATGCTCTACCAAGCACAAGGGTCACAGGGGTTCCCATGCCCACCCAGGGGAGAACGTTTCAGGCGTTGGGCGGATACACCCAGGACAGGGCGCCAACCTATCACTGGGCACACACTCACTCACACAGACACACTCTATATGGGGCAATTTGGAGAACTCAATTGACTTGATCCATGTTTTTGGACTGTGGGAGGAAACCGGAGAACCCGGAGGAAACCCACACGGACACGGGCAGAACATGAAAACTCCACCCAGATGGGCATTGAACACACACACACACACACACTATATAGGGGCAATTGAGAGCAGCCATCCTTTATCTTCAGCTTTATACTCTACTAGGGTCATGGGGGGGGGGGTTCCCATGCCCATCCAGGATAGAACGTTTCAGGCACTGGACAGATACACCCAGGACAAGGGCGCCAATCTGTCCCTGAACACAGACACACGCACTATATAGGGACAATTTGGAGGAGCCATCCATCCATCCATTATCTTCAGCTTTATCCTGTCCTAGGGTCATGGGGGGGGGGGGGGGTTCCATGCCCAATCCAAGAGAGAACGTTGGGTCATGGGGGGGCGCCAATCTGTCCCTGAGGGTACTATATAGGGACAATTTGGAGGAGCCATCCATCCATCCATTATCTTCAGCTTTATCCTGTCCTTGGGTCATGGGGGGGAGGGGGTTCCCATGCCCATCCAGGGGAGAACGTTTCGGGCACTGGGCAGATACACCCAGGACAGGGCGCCAATCTGTCGCTGGACCCAGACACACGTACTATATAGAGGCAATTTGGAGGAGCCATCCATCCATCCATTATCTTCAGCTTTATCCTGTACATGGGGGGGGGGGGTTCCCCATGCCCATCCAGGAGAGAACGTTTCGGGCACTGGGCGGATACACCGAGAACAGGGTGCCAATCTGTCGCTGGACACAGACACATGTACTATATAGGGGCAATTTGGAGGAGCCATCCATCCATCCATTATCTTCAGCTTTATCCTGTACTTGGGTCATGGGGGGGGGGGGGGGGGTTCCCCATGCCCATCCAGGATAGAACGTTTCGGGCACTGGGCAGATACACCCAGGACAGGGCGCCAATCTATCACTGGGCACACACTCACTCACACCAACACACTCTATATGGGGCAATTTGGAGAACTCAATTGACTTGATCCATGTTTTTTGGACTGTGGGAGGAAACCGGAGAACCCGGAGGAAACCCACGCAGACATGGAGAGAACATGGAAACTCCACCCAGATTGGGATACGAACCGGGAATCCAGGCGAACGTGCTAACCACTAAGCCACCGTGCCGCCTTAAAATGTATTATTATTATTAATAATTAAAAAAAACATTAATAACAAACTGTGTCACTCGTGAATGAAACGCTTCTCTTTTTTCTGCTTCTTAGTTGAAAAGAAAGTTCTTCACACAGAAATCAAAACCTAATTTCTCACGAGATGAAGGTTCATCTGTTTTTAATGGTCTTCTATCTCTGAATAAATTATCCAGAAAGCTTTAGAACCTTCAGTGAAACTCTGAAACAGATTGAGGTACAAAACAATCAGCGTAATGGCAAGAGCGTCTAAAGCGCCTCTCTCCGGGGCAGCTGGCGGATAAAGTACGTTCCTTTTTAATGACTTTAATTACATCTGATCATAAAGCTTATTTAGTAACCCGTGTCTTTGTCATTAGAAGATGATTGGATTGTTTGTTAGATGAACACACACTCATGGCGCCATCGTTTCGTTCTCCAGGATCCGTTCTGCACCTGGAACACAACTCCTTTCTCTCGCAGGGTCCGTTTTCCGTCTCGGGACGTCTCCTCATTCTCTGACACATCAGATCAGCAGGAGAGAAGATCATCATCATCATCATCATCATCATCATCATCAGGCTGTGATGAGTCTTTTCTTACTAATGGGTTGTGATGGTGATTAGTGGTTTAGCATGTTCTCCTCTCAGCGATTGGGATTCCCGGTTCGAATCCCAATCTGGGTGGAGTTTCCATGTCCTCCCCGTGTCTGCATGGGTTTCCTCCCACAGTCCAAAAACAGGGATCAAGTCAATTGAGTTCTCCAAATTGCCCCATATAGAGTGTGTCTGTGTGAGTGAGTGAGTGTGTGCCCAGCGATAGATTGGCGTCCTGTTCTGGGTGTATCTGCCCAGCGCCCGAAATGTTCTCCCCTGGATGGGTATGTGGAACCCCCCCACAACCCTAATAGAGGATAAAGTGGAAGATAATAGATGGATGGATGTTTGCATCTTCTTCCAGCTTGAGTTAAACTCCACTCTATGTAAACTAAACTGTAAATAGAATGCTCTAAATTGCCCCTATTGCCCCTATGAGCGCCCCCCCGCACGACCCTATTAGAGGATTACACAAAAGATAATTAATTCCTTTATTCATTCCAAATCAGTCTCTCCTCAAATATATTAGAACACCATACATGTCTGTCATGGTCCTGCTCCCCATGTCCACATGGGTTTCCTCCAGGTTCTCCGGTTTCCTCTCCCAGTCCAAGAGACATTGATTTGAGGTAAATTAAATGCTCTAAATTGTCCCTATATAGTCAGCATGTGTCTGCGAGTTGAGTGAGGGGGTGCCCAGTGATGGATTGGCACCCTGTCCAGGGTGTGCTGAATCTGCCCAGTGCCGAAACGTTCTCCCTTGAATGAGCATGGGGAACAGCCCCCCCCCAATGAATGAATAAAAACCAAATCAATCTCTGCTCAGATATATTAAAACACCGTTCATGTCTGTCATGGTCCTGCTCCCCATGTCCACATGGATTTCCTCCAGGTTCTCCGGTTTCCTCTCACAGTCCAAGAGACATCGATTTGAGGTAAATTAAATTCTCTAAATTGCCCCTATATAGTCAGCATGTGTGTGCGAGTTGAGGGAGGGTGTGCCCAGCGATGGATTGGCACCCTGTCCAGGGGTGTGCTGGATCTGCCCATTGCCGAAAACAGCCCCCCCATGAATGAAGAAATGAATACCAAATCAATCTCTCCTCAAATATATTAGAACACCGTTCATGTCTGTCATAGTCCTGCTCCCCATGTCCACATAGGTTTCCTCTCATAGTCCAAAAGACATTGATTTAAGGTAAATTGAATGCTCCAAGTTGCCCCTATATAGTCAGTATGTGTGTGTGTAAGGGAGGGTGCACCCAAACAACCATGAGATGGGATGTTACACTGGATTTACCAATACAGATGAGACGAGGAAAGGTTGGAAGGAAAGGTCAGGGAGTGGTAGCTGAGTGGTCAGGACATTGGGTTATCAATCTGAAGGTTGGGGGTTCAAAGCCCAGGTCCACTGAAGTTATCAATGTGGGTTCTTGAGCAAGACCCTTAACCCTCATTGCTCCAGGGATGTTATGAATTACATATGAATACCAAATCAATCTCTCCTCAAATATATTAGAACACCGTTCATGTCTGTCATGGTCCTGCTCCCCATGTCCACATAGGTTTCCTCTCATAGTCCAAAAGACATTGATTTAAGGTAAATTGAATGCTCCAAGTTGCCCCTATATAGTCAGTATGATTATGAAAACCAAGAAATGAAAACCAAATCAATCTCTCCTCAGATATATTAGAACACCGTTCATGTCATGGTTCTGCTTTACTGACCCCCCCGTAAATAGGAGTACGTTCTTGATCAGTAAACATTTACTGATTAAAAGACGTGTCCTTGAGCGTCGCATTGCTAAGTAACAGGCTTCATCTCCCGTCGGATCAACATGGCTGCCACGGCGACAGTCTGAAGGACGTTTGGTGTAAAAAGGCCCAGCTATTTCTCACCTGGCGGTCCCATGGCTTTTAAAAGGCCGTTACATAACGGTTATGAGGTCGGACATGCCGAGCTTAGCACAGAGCGCTAAAGCTGGAACAGCGAGATCCGATTTTCAGCCCTTCCCTCCCCCTTCCCCTCCCCTCCCCTCCCACTGAATGCTGAAAGAGTACTCTAGATCTGATCAGGGTCAGAAGTGCAATCCGTGTGTCCGTCCTCGTACCGTCGGCTCTATTAATAGAATACTTTCGAGTCATGGGTTGACTGGAAACAAGATACACAGATGGCATTAACAATAATGATGCACTAATGTGCAATAGACACCCTTCTGCATCTCTGAGGACCCATCTAGTTCCCTCAGTGCAGAACTGCAGGCCACAGACAGACACGGAACATCGGCCTTCTGTGCACCGAACCAGGGCCATTCGCGATGACGATAATGAGAGGGACAGCGTGAAGTTGCATGGATTCACCACCATGTGTGGATATTATGAGCACCAGGCACTCAGTGACATGTCTGTCGCCAGGTGTGCCATCACCACCTGTGCCACCTCCATCCATCCCTATGGACATGGACAACCATGAGATGGGATGTTACACTGGATTTACCAATACACATGAGACGAGGAAAGGTTGGAAGGAAAGGTCAGGGCATGGTAGCTGTGAGTGAGTGAGTGTGTGCCCAGCGATAGATTGGCGCCCTGTCCTGGGTGTATCTGCCCAGCACCCGAAACCCCCTGCGACCCTAATATAGGATAAAGTGGAAGAAGCGGAAGATTTTTGGAATGTGGGAGGAAACCGGAGAACCCGGAGGAAACCCACGCGGACAACATGAAACTCCACCCAGATTGGGATTGGAACCGGGAATCCCTAGTGCTGAGAGGAGAACATGCTAAGCACTAAGCCACTAAGCCCATAGTTAATTAAATTCAATTCAACTAAAAACTGCAATTTCCCCCCAAGGATTAATAAAAAGTACTCTGATTCTGATTAGGCACGGTGGCTTAGTGGTTAGCATGTTCTCCTCTCAGCGCTAGGGATTCCTGGTTCGAATCCCCATCTGGGTGGAGTTTCCATGTTCTCCCCGTGTCTGCGTGGGTTTCCTCCGGGTTCTCCGGTTTCCTCCCACAGACCAAAAACATGGATCAAGTCACTTGAATTCTCAAAATTGCCCCATATAGAGTGTGTGTGTGAGTGAGTGTGTGCCCAGCGATGGATTGGCGCCCTGTCCTGGGTCTGTCTGCCCAGCGCCCGAGATGTTCTCCCTTGGATGGGCATGGGAAACCCCGCCACGACCCTAATAGAGGATAAAGCGGGAGATAATGAATGAATAATTCTGATTAAAAAATAAAAATAAAAAATCAGGTGTTCTGGGCTCAAATCCCCCCCCCCCCCCCCCCATGACCCAAGAAGAGGATAAAGCGCAAGATAATGGATGGATATGATGTCACACTCAGTTTGACAAGCTTTTAAAATGTGTTTGTTCCCGAAACCAATCCCTTTGCTTCTAAAGAGCTTGGTATACTTCGTGAGACGTCTTATATGGCATGGAAAGAAAGGCCAATCCAGGTTAAAGTGCTGCCCTGGTGTACAATAACACACTGGCATTTAGTGTCTAGAAAAACAGCGAGGGAAAACATACTCCCCTGTGGGAGTTTCTTATTCCATCTGCATTTTGTGTGAAAAACAAGGATCCTAATTCAGCTGCTGTGTGTGGGAACATTTCTGGATTTCTACTAATACTTAGAAAAGGAGGGTGGGGGAGATAATTCCCATATCCAAATCAACCGCTCTCACGAGTGTTCTGAAATTTTTAATTGGTACACGGGTGGAGGGAAAGGCATGGATTAAAACATCCACCTGCATTCACACGAAAGGTGCAAAAGGAGTCAGTAATTATTAAAAAAGTATTACTGTTCCTCTTAAATTCACCTTCAGGGGCAAATTTCTATACCTCACATTAGATGTGTAACTATCTATCCATCTCTATATCTATAGGGGCTTCCAATTCACCTCATACAGTATATATAGGGGCAATTAAGATAGTGGAAGTTTAGAGCATCCAATTCACCTTGAATCCATGCCATTGGACTGTGGGAGGAAGCCAGGAGTTTTCCCACACGGACATGGGGGAAAAACGTGGAAATTCCACCCATACTGGAATTTGAACCGGGAATACCAGCATTGGCACTACGCCACCGTGCTGCCAACAATGTATACATATTAAGTTACATCTACCACCCTTCTTTAGTAATAAGTATACCTGGTACCTATTGTGTGTATATATATATATATATCCTCTACTAGGGTCACGGGGGGGCAATCTATCGGACACACACACACCCTATATGGGGTAATTTGGAGAATTCAAATGCCCTTGATCCATGGGGATTCGAACCAGGAACCCTAGCGCTGATTGTGTGTGTATGCATGTGTTATATATATATATATATATATATATATATATATATATATATATATATATATATATATATATATATATATATATATATATATATATATATATATATATATATATATATATATATATATATATATATATATATATATATATATATAGGGCGACACGGTGGCTTAGTGGTTAGCACGTTCGCCTCTCAGCTCTAGGGATTTCCGGTTTGAATCCCAATCTGGGTGGAGTTTCCATGTTCTCCCCGTGTCTGCGTGGGTTTCCTCCGGGTTCTCCGGTTTCCTCCACAGTCCAAAAACATGGATCAAGTCAATTGAATTCTCGAAATTGCCCCATATAGAGTGTGTCTGTGTGAGTGAGTGTGTGCCCAGCGATAGATTGGCGCCCTGTCCTGGGTCTATCTACCCAGCGCCTGAGATGTTCTCCCCAGGATAGGCATGGGGAACCCCACCGCGACCCTAATAGAGGATAAAGCGGGAGAGAATGAATGAATATATATATACAGTATATATATATATATATATATATATATATATATATACACACTGTATATATATATATATATATATATATATATATATATATATATATATATATATATATATATATATATATATACACACACTGTATATATATATATATATATATATATATATATATATATATATATATGTATATATATATATATATATATATATATATATATATATATATAAAATAGGGGGAGCGGTAGCTCAGTGGTTAGGGTGTTGGGCTGTCAATCTGAAGGTTGGGGGTTTCAAATCCCAGGTCCACTGAAGTTACCATTGTGGGTCCTTGAGCAAGACCCTTAACCCTCATTGCTCCAGGGATGTTGTGATGAACCCTGTGCTCACCTTGTAAGTCGCTTTGGATAAAAGCGTCCAATAAATGACCAAATGTAAATGACCAAATGTAATATATATATATATATATATATATATATATATATATATATATATATATATATATATATATATATATATATATATATATATATATATGTATGTATGTGTGTGTGTGTGTGTGTGTGTTTGTGTGCTCATAAAGAAGGTACCAGGTGTACTTATTGCTAAAGAAGGGTGTTTCCCACTCACATACACACACCACAGTGTGGTTAAACATTACATAATGTCTTTGTCAGGTGAGCATTAGGCCTAATTTGTGTTTGCGTGTGCAAAGGAACAGCCTAATCAGTGCAAAAGTGCACACAGCAGACTCAAATCATCACGTCCCGGAGGTGAGTGGAGGTCTGTAGATTTATCTGACTAAAACTGACACCTTTGAATTTTAAAGCTAAGCAAAGGACACATTATAATTTTAATTTGCACTATAATTTTCAGATGAAGGCCAACAACCCTTAATATAACTGAATTTATAAGTGCATCATCGCCTGATTTTGGATGTATAGATAGAAGATGGAAAGTTTATTTGATAAATTTAATACAGTGGGAAATATCGATGCCCTTTTGGAGCTGCAGGTGTAAATTTATCACCTGCCAAAAACATGTGTGCTCGGCTGAAACAGGGCCAGAGAATCCTCTCCATGTGTCTATGGTTTCTTTATGTGTATGAAAAAAAATATCCTCATAAAACTAGAGAAATGAAAAATCCCCGCAAGAGTGCAAAGCACAACACTGATGGGTTTGAGAGTTTAAATTTCCACCATGTCGCCTTTGTAAGCAAGTGCAGAAATTGATCAGAGGAGGAACAAAATCACAGGGATTCTAATAGCTGGCTATTCCCTCCAATCCTCCTCATTTCTGAGGCGGATATTTGCTATTAATGGAACAGTCTTCACCGTTATAGCGACACGAGGCTCCACCAGGCAGACTACTGGCTCAGCCTGCCCTCCCGTATCATTCAAAGGGCAGGAAAGATCTAAAAATAGACCCAGTGACCGGGAGGCATTAGCTGGGCAAGGAATGACAGACACAGCGCCGACTTTCTCACTGGAAAGTCTGGATTAGTAACTCAGTAAAGCATACGTTTGAGAATGAGATGATTCGTTGAGTCAAAACTTGGCTGTTGAGGCCCTAAGATGTGTCATAATGCCGTTGGTCTGATATTAAAAAAACTAAATCAATTAAATAATTAAAAAAATTATTCATTCATTATCTCCCGCTTTATCCTCTAGTAGGGTCGCAGTGGGGTTCCCCATGCCCATCCAGGGGAGAACATTTCGGGCGCTGGGCAGATAGACCCAGGACAGTGCGCCAATCCATCGCTGGGCACACACTCACTCACACAGACACACTCTTGGGGCAATTTGGAGAATTCAACTGACTTGATCCATGTTTTTGGACTGTGGGAGGAAACCGGAGAACCCGGAGGAAACCCACGCAGACACGGAGAGAACATGGAAACTCCACCCGGATGGGGATTCGAACTGGGAATCCCTAACGCTGAGAGGCGAACGTGCCAACCACTAAGCCACCATGCCGCCTTGGAGCATTCATTCATTATCTCCCGCTTTATCCTCTATTAGGGTCGCGGTGGGGTTCCCCATGCCCATCCAGGGGAGAACATTTCGGGCGCTGGGCAGATAGATCCAGGACAGTGCGCCAATCCATCGCTGGGCACACACTCACTCACACACACACACACACTCTATATGGGGCAATTTGGAGAATTCAATTGACTCGATCCATGTTTTGGGACTGTGGGAGGAAACCGGAGAACCCGGAGGAAACCCACACGGACACGGGGAGAACATGGAAACTCCACCCAGATGGGGATTCGAAATGGGAATCCCAAGCGCTGAGAGGAGAACGTGCTGACCACTAAGCCACCGTGCCGCCCTTTAAAAAATTATAATAAATTTAAAAAATAAATAAATCATTAAAAAAAACTTTTCACACATGACATTTCCAGAAACCCACAAACGTCATCTAAAAAGACAGATGGGCACAAAACCAAATGGGCAATTAGAAATGTGAAGGGATGTGTTTGGGAATGATGTGGGAACAGTGGTGGCTCTGTCTGCTGAATTTCGGTGGTTTAGGCGTAAAGTGGATAAAGCAATTTCTGTTTTGAACCCATAACCTAATTTCTAGATCCAACACAATAAACCACTGTGACAGAGTCACAAAGGTGAATCATGCAAATTAGACTTTACAAGCTATAAACAACATCAGCAGTCACAGCAGTACTCTAGGTTTTATATATCAACAAACAGCAACCTTAACACTTAAAGGAGTTTGTTCTGTATTGATGCACATGATGAAATTTTAAAGGAAAATAAATATATCTGGTTAGAACGCGTGTCATCACAATGGTGATTTATTTCAATAAGGTTCAATTTCAGATGCACTGCACATCAGGCTTCTAGGATTACATGGGTTTATATCCAGGAAACAGGACGTCATGTGACCTACCAAATGTCCACTTTTGCATAAACTCATGATTTGTTTAGAAAACATAAAGAACCTGAATAAATATCTATGATCCTCTTTACAACTTCCACCACATCAGGACCTGTCCACCCTGAATAAAATTATATATATATATATATATATATATATATATATATATATATATATATATATATATATATATATATATATATATATATATAATATATATATATATTATATATATATATATTATAGGGATTCCCGGTTCGAATCCCCATCTGGGTGGAGTTTCCATGTTCTCCCCGTGTCAGCGTGGGTTTCCTCCGGGTTCTCCGGTTTCCTCCCGCAGTCCAAAAACATGGATCAAGTCGATTGAGTTCTCTAAATTGTGTGTCTGGTGTCTGTGTGAGTGAATGTGTGCCCAGCGATAGATTGGCGTCCTGTCCTGGGTGCATCTGCCCAGCGCCCGAAACCTTCTCTTCTGGACAGGCGACCCTGATATAGGATAAAGCGGAAGATAATGGATGGATATATATATATATTTTTTTTTTTTTTTCCCCCTTCCACTGACCATACTTTGTAGTTCTTTCTACAATTCCAGACTGTAGTCCATCTGTGTTCTTTGTTGTTGGTTCTCTGTTGGTCAGGAGCATCACAGAACTGGTATCATTTGGGTGGTGGATTGTTTATTGTCAGTTCTGCAGTGACACTGATGTGGTGAGGGGGTTCTAGTGCAGCAGTGCTGCTGGAGTTTCATTTCTCCACTTCAGTCACACTGCTGGGATAGGAATAATGCCCCCACCCAATAACCCCTGCTCTGTGGTGGTACTATTGGGGTCCTGCCCATTAGAACAGAGTAAAGGGGATGTACACAGTATGTACTATAAGTGGATCTAAGTGGAGCAAAAAAAGGGGCGTTTGACCATCATATCATTTTATGTTAAATGATTGACAACAAGAAAAACAGGGACCCCAATACTAACCCCTGTGGAACACCATATCTAATTCAAAAACATTTCAAAGGCTAAAGAATCTTCAAATCTGATTTAATCTTCCAAATTATTCTCGTCTGTTAAATACGTATGAAATCAGAACCACTAACTAATTAACCATGCTATTCAAACATTAAAAACGTAAAAAAGACAAGATAAAAACATTAGCAACGAGTGACACGTTCTATTCTTGCGTCCATTGCTCCTGGAAGGTGCAAGCCAGCTTACTGCGCTAAATTAAGCCTTCATGGGAATGACCGAGTTAATTCCCTGCCAAGCCTATCGCTACTTTTCCATTCTCCCAAACAGCAATATTGCATTTTGGATGCCCCTAAACGCAATAATGCCCCACAAAACCCACGGTTCTCTTTACCTGGAGCGCTACAGTTCGATGAGCTGAGGAAATCACAGTTCGGGCCTCGATCCAAAACCTGCAGAACGCTGTGTGGAAGGGAAATCCATGAATGTGGTACTTAGGATTACTTCACATTTCTAATTTAAAGCACTGCGGATTGACGAGTTCCTATCCGTCCGTCCGTCCGTCCATCCATGTGTGAGATGCAGAAGAAAAAAAAATAATAATAAAAAAAATAAAACAGTCTCTGGATCATTATTCCTTCGGACAAAGAGACGTCCAAACGATTCGCTTTCATTCCTCGCTACATTTTGCAGACCATGACGGGTCAGACGATGGAATCATCAGAAGTGACTGACCACATGTGCGGGCGGCTCTGCCAGCCGGTGGCAGCAGGGCTGCTGAACTTCGGTCATACGAGAAGTCAGGTGCTGGCGGCCAAAGAGGCAGAGAGAGTGTTGATAGTGGCCCGAACCCAATCTGGCAGTCGGGGTGTTTGGTTACACCCAGCTTGAGACCTTGTTGGAAACCCAATGCCCCTGAATGTGGCCGAAAGCAATCATGACCACGAGTCAGGACAAGACCGAGTCCACTTCATCACTGCCCCATTATCGTCACGTTCCTCAACAGAGGTCAAATTCTTCATTTATTTATTTTCTTAGTGGTTATTGGTCATCATGTTCGCCTCTCAGTTCTAGGGATTCCCGGTTCGAATCCCAATCTGGGTGGAGTTTCCATGTCCTCTCCGTGTCCGCGTGGGTTTCCTCCGGGTTCTCCGGTTTCCTCCCACAGTCCAAAAACATGGATCAAGTCAATTGAGTTCTCCAAATTGCCCCATATAGAGTGTGTCTGTGTGAGTGAGTGTGTATCCAGTGATGGATTGGCGCCCTGTCCTGGGTGAATCTGCCCAGCGCCCGAAACGTTCTCCCCTGGATGGGCATGGGGAACCCCCCGTGACCCTAATATAGGATAGTATAGGATAGTGGAAGATAATGGATGGATGCAAGTTGTTCTCGCGGTGGCTTAGTGGTTTAGCATGTTCTCCTCTCAGCACTAGGGATTCCCGGTTAGAATCCCAATCTGGGTGGAGTTCCCATGTTCTCCCCGTGTCCGTGTGGTTTTCCTCCGGGTTCTCCGGTTTCCTCCCACAGACGAAAAACATGCATCAAGGTCAATTAAATTCGCCAAATTGCCCCATATAGTGTGTTTGTGTGTATGAGTGAGTGTGTGCTCAGCGATAGATTGGCGCCCTGTCCTGGGTGTATCTGCCCAGCGCCCGAAACGTTCTCCCCTGGATGGGCATGGGGAACCCCCCCCACCTCCGCGACTCTAATAGAGGATAAAGCAGTTCTATGGTTATTTGTTACTCTGTCGTTTTATTATCATTAGCTCACACCAGTCTGACCATTATTCTGACCTCTGACATTAACGAGGCATTTTTTTTTGCACCGAGAGCCACCACTCTGGCAATTATTTTCTTTTTATTACCCTTCTCTGAAAAAAAAAAAAAAAAAAAAAAAAAAAAAGATCAGTAGATTCTAAAATCCTTTTTTAAAAATCAGTTCATTATCACAAACAACCTTTCCATGTTCTCTTTTTTTTTGGCTGTCCCTGTTGGTTGTCATCACAACGGAAAGATCTGCAAATTAGATTTACACCGGATACCCTTCCTAATGCAACCCTCGCCAAATTTATCCGGGTTTAGAACCGGCATTAAGAGTGCAGGGATATGTTCAGCCGTAATAGCTTGGACAATTTGGTTTCTTCTAATGTTCCAAAGACTTCTGTAAATTGAAGAACCGAGAGTCTCTACAGTGAGCCCACAGAGTAGACGAGAACATATCGACCCAACTCAGTAATCAAACCCAGGCCTTTTTTGCTGTAAGGTGGAAGATGGAACCACTGCATCACTGTAATTCAACCAACGCATTTTCAAAACAACGTAAACCAGCGGGGCGGCACGGTGGCTTAGTGTTTAGCACGTTCTCCTCTCAGCACTAGGGATTCCCGGTTTGAATCCCCATCTGGGAGTTTCCATGTTCTCCCTGTGTCTGCGTGGGTTTCCTCCGGGTTCTCCGGTTTCCTCCCACAGTCCAAAAACATGGATCAAGTCAATTGAGTTCTCCAAATTGCCCCAGATAGAGTGTCTGTGTGAGTGAGTGTGTGTCCAGTGATAGATTGGCGTCCTGTCCTGGGTGTATCTGCCCAGCGCCCAAAACGTTCTCCCCTGGATGGGCATGGGGAACCCCCCCCCCCCCGCGACCCTAATATAGGATAAAGCGTAAGATAATGGATGAATGAATGAATGAAGGTAAACCAGCGCCGAACTGTGGGAGCAAACCAAAGAACCAGAGGAAACCCATGTGGACATGGGGAGAACATGGAAACTCCATCAGAATGGGATTCAAACCTGGATCCCCAGCACTTAGAGGCTGATGTGTTAACTACTAGTAAAATAATTCAGGGATAATATAATTCATTAACAGGCAAAAAGTCAGCATTGGTAATGTAATGGTTAGCACGTCTGCCTAGAGGCCCAGGTTTGAATCCCGATCTGGGTGGAGTTTCCATGTTCTCCCTGGGGGTTCTCCAGTTTCCTCCCACAATCCAAAAACATGGATTCAAGCTAAATTGATTGCCCCTATATAGTGTGTGTGTGTGTGTGTGTGTCTGCCCTGTGATGGATTGGTGCCTCGTTTTGGTTGTATCTGCCTAGCGTCCAAAATGTTCTCCCCTAGATGGTCATAGGAACCCGCCCCCCGCAACCTGGTGACAGAGGTTTAGCAGGTTCGAATCCCGATCTGGGTGGAGTTCCCATGTTCTCTCCGTGTCCACATGGCTTTCTCCGGGTTCTCCGGTGTCCTCCCACATTCCCAAAGCAAGGATTCCATGTGAATTGGCAGTCCCGAATTGCCCCTATATATAGTGTGTATCTATGAATGAGTTATACATCATGTCCCGGGTGTATCAGCCCTAGGTAACCCCCCCACCCCCCGTACCCTGGTGACCTAGAGGTTTAGCAGGTTCGAATCCCGATCTGGGTGGAGTTCCCATGTTCTCCCCGTGTTCACATGGGCTTTCTTCGGGTTCTCCGGTTTCCTCCCACATTTCCAAATCAAGGATTCCATGTGAATTGGCAGTTCCAAATTGCCCCTATATAAAGTGTGTATCTGTGTATGAGCTATACATCATGTCCCGGGTGTACCAGCCCAGCGTCCAAAACATTCTCCCCTGGTGGCATAGAGGTTTAGCAGGTTCGAATCCCCATCTGGGTGGTGTTCTTCCCATGTTCACATGGGCTTTCTCCGGGTTCTCCGTTGTCCTCCCACAGTCCCCAAAGCAAGGATTCCATGTGAATTGGCAGTCCCGAATTGCCCCTATATATAGTGTGTTTCTGTGTGTGAGTTATAAATCATGTCCCAGCCCAACGCCCAAAACATTCTCCCCTTGATGGGCATGGAGACCCTAGTAGAGGATAAAGCAGAAGATAATGGATGGATGGAAGGATCTCATTGTCCGGCTGTACAGTCCATGACCCTAAGGCCGGTGTTAATGGTCAACACAAGACGGTCATTATTTTAAAGCCAGCAGGTGTAAACAGACGAAGCCGCATCACACTGAGACGGATTCCTCAGACATAACTCTTCCTGACACTGCCGAATTTCAGCCGCAGCTGTGAGACGGACGGGGGGAGGGGGGGGGGGGTCGGGGGCTGACACAGCACGCCGTCCAACGCGTCCATCACGTGCCGAGCGCAGCCCAGCCAGCAAAACGCGACTGCGGCCAGCCGTGCCAAAAAACACACGCGGCGTTTAGCTTAAGGCCTACATCAGACTTATCTGCACCCATCTCGCAGTTACGCTTATTTATCGAGTTATCCAGTCATACGTAACGCTTGCCCGAGGTCAATCAGCAACGCGGGCTCTGAGTCAACGCCGCCGTTTGCTTAAAGCCTCTCCTCTTTACTCTTGCAGAGCCAGAGAGCGAGGCCCTGCCTCTGCAGGTTCTCCGAATCCGAACACGACACCACCACCACCACACAGCTCCACCCAGAACTCATGAAAAGCCACTGGAAATTTCCAGCACGTCTGAGGAAGAAGGAGCGGCCGAGCCGGAGGCCTCGTCTGCAAGCCTCGCCAGTTGGTTCAACCTGATACGCAGCCGAATGCTTCTTACCTCATTGGAGAGCTTTTTTTTTTTTTCCGGGAAGCCTCAGAGTACCTTTCGGGTCCACAACTACACATATTGTGCGTACGTTCGTGGGAGTTTTAGCCTGACTGTTGCAGGAGGAAAGAGCTGCCCCTGTAAAGTGGCCAAACACAAAGCATCCTTTATGAGACCTGGTTGTGTGCGAGCACTGTGCCGGCAGACGGATGAGCATGTTTTCCTGCGGGATCGCTGGTCATGAGGAGACCTGGTTAACTGTTTATCTACCTCGGCGTGTTGAGTTCCAAGTTCTCACTGCGTCACACTATGTGCTCCGATACCCACTGCGCTAATCGAAGGTTCAGGGAGGCTTCAGCTGCTGGGACTTTTATAGGAAAACAAACAATATGGTTTTAATTGGTGCTGTGCTACTGTGGGCCACACCTCACTTTTAACTGTGTGACTGCATGCTAAGACTCCATTTAGTTGTGCTACTGCATTCCAGGCCCCCTTTTAACCGGGATACTGCTAGCTGAGCCTCCATTTAACTGTGCTATTGCATGCCAGGCCCCCTTTTAACTGTGCTACTGCATGCCGAGCCCACTTTTAACTGATACCGCTAACTCAGCCCCCTTTTAACTGTGCTACTGCATGCTGAGCCTCCATTTAGTTGTGCTACTGCATACCAGGCCCCCTTTTAACTGGGATACTGCTAGCTGAGCCTCCATTTAACTGTGCTATTGCATTCCAGGCCCCCTTTTAACTGGGATACTGCTAGCTGAGCCTCCATTTAACTGTGCTATTGCATACCAGGCCCCCTTTTAACTGGGATACTGCTAGCTGAGCCTCCATTTAACTGTGCTATTGCATTCCAGGCCCCCTTTTAACTGGGATACTGCTAGCGGAGCCTCCATTTAACTGTGCTATTGCATTCCAGGCCCCCTTTTAACTGGGATACTGCTAGCGGAGCCTCCATTTAACTGTGCTATTGCATTCCAGGCCCCCTTTTAACTGGGATACTGCTAGCTGAGCCTCCATTTAGTTGTGCTATTGCATACCAGGCCCCCTTTTAACTGGGATACTGCTAGCTGAGCCTCCATTTAGTTGTGCTATTGCATACCAGGCCCCCTTTTAACTGTGCTACTGCATGCCGAGTCCACTTTTAACTTATACTGCTAACTGAGCCTCCATTTAACTGTGCTACTGCATGCCAGGCCCCCTTTTAACTGTGATACTGCTAGCTGAGCCCACTTTTAACTGATTCCGCTAACTGAGCCCCCTTTTAACTGTGCTACTGCATGCCGAGCCCACTTAACTTATATTGCTAACTGAGCCTCCATTTAACTGTGCTACTGCATGCCAGGCCCCCTTTTAACTGTGATACTGCTAGCTGAGCCTCCATTTAACTGTCCTATTGCATTCCAGGCCCCCATTTAACTGTGCTATTGCATGCCAGGCCCCCTTTTAACTGTGCAACTGCATGCTGAGCCTCCATTTAACTGTGCTATTGCATACCAGGCCCACTTTTAACTGTGCTACTGCATGCCGAGCCCACTTTTAACTGATACCGCTAACTGTGCCCCCTTTTAACTGTGCTACTGCATGCCGAGCCCACTTAACTGATACCGCTAACTGAGCCTCCATTTAACTGTGCTATTGGATGCCAGGCCCCCTTTTAACTGTGATACTGCTAGCTGAGCCTCCATTTAACTGTGCTATTGCATTCCAGGCCCCCATTTAACTGTGCTACTGCATGCCTGGCCGCCATTTAACTGTGCTACTGCTAGCTGAGCCTCCATTTAACTGTGCTACTGCATGCCAAGCCCACTTCTAACTGTGCACCTGCATGCTGAGCCTCCATTTAACTGTGTAACTGTATGCCTGGCCCCCTTTTAACTGTACTACTGCATGCCAGGCCTCCATTTAACTGTGTTACTGCATGCTGAGCCTTCATTTAACTGTGCTTATGCATGCCAAGCCCACTTTTAACTGTGCTTATTCATGCCAAGCCTCATTTAACTGTGTTACTTTATGCTTGGCCCCCTTTTAACTGTACTACTGCATGCCAGGCCTCCATTTAACTGTGTTACTGCATGCTAGGCCCACTTCTAACTGTGCACCTGATGAGCCTCCATTTAACTGTGCTTATGCATGCCGGGCCCCATTTTAACTGTGCAACTGCATGCCGAGCCTCTATTTAACTGTGCTACTGCATGCCAAGCCCACTCCTAACTGTGATACTGCTAGTCGGGCCTCAATTAAACTTATTGCATGTCAGGCCCCCCTTTAACTGTGCTACTGCATGCTGAGCCTCCCTTTAACTGTGCTAGTGCGTGACGGGCCCCCTTTTAACTGTAATACTGCATGCCAAGCCCACTTTTAACTGTGTTACTGCATGCCGGGCCCCCTTTTAACTGTGCTACTGCATGCTAAGCCTCCATTTATCTGTGTTACTGCATGCATTTTAACCATTTAACCCTTGGGTCTGCGGCTAGGCCCCTTCTTACCTGTGCTATTCAAACTGTTGACTTTATGACACCCTCATTTTCCGTGTAAAAGTCATTTCTATGTGATTTCACACCATGTTACACAAACTGTCCAAAGCATCATTCTAACCAATTTTACATCTGAGAAAAAGAAAGTCCTTCCAAAATGCAAATGTATCCCCATATTTTACTGGTTGCTAACTAAAATGTGAGCAAACAAAGTAAAATTTAGCATGCTAAATTTTATTCAAACACTGATGTTGGTCAACTGCATGACCCTGTTACATAACCGGCCAATAAGCAGAACATCAGAGGGTTTATATATACATATACATATTTATTCATTCACTATCTTCCGCTTTATCCTCTACTAGGGTCGTGGGGGGGTTCCCCATGCCCATCCAGGGGAGAACGTTTCGGACGCTCGGCAGATAGACCCAGGACAAGGGTGCCAATCTACACAATAGAACTTGATCCATGTTTTTTTTTTTATATATATATATAAGATTTAATTCTTTTTATTTTATCTGATGCTTTAGTCTGTTTTATATTTCCATTTTTATAATTGCGAGGCAAGTTAGGACAGTTCTTGTGTTGTCTTGTAGCAGCATCCACATAAATACATACAAATCTGTTTCTGCCGTCACCCCCACTACTCACACAAAATTTACACGATCAAGAATCAGTTTAAGGAATAGAGGTTTAAAATACTCTATGGCAGTACCAGTAAAAAAAAATGTATTAATTAAACATATAATAATAAATAAATCATCAATACACACATCAGCAGGTAAAACCCCAACACACTGCATTAGAATCATTGTAATGTTAATCCCACATAATTTTAGTGAACGTTACTTGACAGCCCAGTGATAGACAGACATTTGAAGAGAAGTTTCTGTTTAAACATCACTGCGACATAAGGCTCAAAACAAAACCCAGCTGGAAATTCATTTACATGCCAAGCCTTCTTTTACAAAATTAGTGGCTGACTTTATAAACACTCAGGCCTATGGAAGGCCTTACCACCAAAGAGACAGCTGAGGCACACGAGTAAAGGAGCAGAACCGGGTCAACGATTGACAGAAAAAGCATTTGTGCAGCTCAATAAAGCGCCAAGAAAATCCATTGTTTAATTTTGAGCAGTATAGTACGATTGATCGGGCGGTTATGTAACAAGAAACGACTCCACAGCCGTTCAGTAGTACTGTTTACCATTATGCCAAACAGCAACTAATATGAGATCAGAGACGGGATGCTCTGTATTTAGAACACCAGATTAGAACACAGCCTCTCAGTGCTAGGGATCCAGGTTCGAATCCTGATCTGGGTGGAGTTTCCATGTTCTGAGGCAGGAATGAACGACCCTCAACACACTTCTAATAAATATTACTAGGTAGTAGCAGAGGGGTGGCATGCTGGTTTAGTGGTTTAGCATGTTCTCCTCTCAGCGCTAGGGATTCCCGGTTCGAATCCCAATCTGGGTGGAGTTTCCATGTTCTCCCCGTGTCCATGTGGGTGTCCTTCGGGTTCTCCGGTTTCCTCCCACAGTCCAAAAACATGGATCAAGGTCAATTGTTAATTCTCCAAATTGCCCCATATAGAGTGTGTGTGTGAGTGAGTGTGTGCCCAGTGATAGATTGCCCCCCCTGTCCTGGGTGTATCTGCCCAGCGCCCGAAACTTTCTCCTCTGGATGGGCATGGAGAAGCCCCTGCAACTGCTCCTAAAAGGGTCTCCTGAGAAACCCTCCTGCGTCCCTTGTATCTGGGTGTCTCCATGTTCTCCCTGTGGGTTTCCTCCGGGTTCTCCAGTTTCCTCTCACAGTCCAAAAACATGGATCAAGGTCAATTGAATTCTCCAAATTGCCCCATATAGAGGGTGTTTTTATGTGTGAGTGTGTGCCCAGCGATGGATTGGCGTCCTGTCCTGGGTGTCCTGCCCAGCGCCCGAGACATTCTCCCCTGGATGGGCATGGGGAACCCCATCGCGACCCTAATAGAGGATAAAGCGGAAGATAATGAATGAATGAATGAGTGTGTGTCCAGCGATGGATTGGTGTCCTGTCCAGCACCCGAAACGTTCCCCCCTGGACGGGCATGGGGAACCCCCCCACCCCGTGACCCTTGTAGAGGATAAAGCAGAAGATAATGGATGTATGGAGCTACTAGCAGAGCATTGGCAGCTTCTCCATCAGAAATGAGGGCAATTGGTATCAAAACAAAGGTCTGACTGGACACTCATTCATCTCTGATGTATTCATAACAAAACTCCCACTAATCTGTATGAAAATACTAATAACAAACACCTGATTCATGATTTCAGTGTCGATTCTGAAGTAAAACCGAACAGGAGGAAAGTAAAGTTGGCTCTTCGGCCGCTAAGCACATCAATAATAGAGCAGGATGAACAATAAAGCTGCCGATGACATCTGCTCGTCCAGAGCAGGTACACAGATGGGAGCAGGCTGGACGCGTCCTGAGTAAACATGCACAGACGTTAGCTAGCAGCGCCGAGATGAGCCGCTGCACTAATGTTGTTCTTGAACGTTTGCCAGCTTCCCTTTAAAATGAGTGAGCGAGCTTCAAGCCACAAAGATCGACTTCAACCCCGATCGCTTCACCCGGAGATTGGCAACTTCACAAACCCAATAACGTGAGAAAGAGAGAGAGAGAGAGAGACAGTTTCTCATGCAGAGACACAGCGAGAGAACACAGAACGAGAGAAAGACTGTAAGGTGATCGGCTTAAACGGCAGATAAGGAAGCAATTTGAGAGCAACTTCATTAACAGGTTCGTTTTAAACCCGGCTATATAATTATCCAGAAACCAAGACTTAAC
>JAFMOC010000946.1:42500-57500 GCA_019802505.1 Corydoras sp. C115 | reverse complement strand
ACATGCTAAACCACTAAGGCAACGTGCCGCCCCTGGTTCGAATCCCTAGAACTCAATTGAGTTCTCCAAATTGCCCCATATAGAGTGTGTCTGTGTGAGTGAGTGTGTGCCCAGCGATAGATTGGCGCCCTGTCCTGGGTGTATCTGCTCAGCGTCCGAAACGTTCTCCCCTGGATGGGCATGGGGAACCCCCCCCCCCCCCAGCGACCCTAATAGAGGATAAAGCAGGAAGATGATGAATGGAAGGACAATTCTGCTTGTGAAGTATAAAATTCTATTTATCTATAGAAAACAAAATTAATGAATTACCACTAATTAGTTAATTACTGGGGCGGCACGGTGGCTTAGTGGTTGGCACGTTCGCCTCTCAGCACTAGGGATTCCCGGTTCGAATGCCCATCTGGGTGGAGTTTCCATGTTCTCCCCGTGCCCGCGTGGGTTTCCTCCGGGTTCTCCGGTTTCTCCCACAGTCCAAAAACATGGATCAAGTCAATTGAGTTGAGTGAGTGTGTGCCCAGTGATGGATTGGCGCCCTGTCCTGGGTGTATCTGCCCAGCGCCCGAGACGTTCTCCCCTGGATGGGCATGGGGAACCCCCCCCCCCCCCCCCCCCGCAACTCTAATAGAGGATAAAGCGGAAGATAATGAATGAATGAATAGTTAATTACTTGGTACATTTTTTAATGGACTCGTGTGTTGTATCTGCTCAGCGCCCAAAACGTTCACCCCTGGATGGACATGGACCCCCCTGCCTGCGGGGTGTATCTTCACTGCCTCCGGGGTGTATCTTCACTGCCTCCGGGGTGTATCTCATGTATATCACAATAATCATACATATTATACGTTTACGTTTCCATTCAGTCGTTTGGTGCACAGTGCAGGTCAGGAACTTAAGGAGGAACCAGCGGAATTCATCCCTACACTTTTTCTTTAGGCCGCAGGGAGCCTCTCATCGTTTGTCGAAACCCATTTGCCCCACAGAGTTTCGAACAGGTGGCAGGTTCTGACCGCAGGCCTCATCTGTCAGAATGTCCACCTGCTTAATCCAATGATCTGCTGCTAATAAAGTTCCCGCAGAGGCTTCGTTAGTAATTGACTTGCAGCCGAGCTTGATTCTTGGCTTTTGCAAAATACAATACAATATGAACAAAAGTATTAAGACCGGACGTTTTTCTCCTTTGTTATTGTGTGTCGGGGCTCATTACCATAGGTGTTGTGTCTTTCTTACTTCCTCATACCTGATGCTCACAGCCGGATGCTATTTTTAGCGAGCAGGTGGATGTGAGAACATGCAAATCTTCAGCGGTGCTGGAATAAGCACGCCGATTTGACTGTCAGATCTCGGGTGCATAATGGTGACGATGGGCCGTATGTCATCGTAAAATATTAAAAACACAATAAATCAACATAAAAAATGTTTTTGTTTCAATTATCCCTTTTTTTTATTTGGCTTAGTGGTTTAGCATGTTCTCCTCTCAGCACTAGGGATTCCCGGTTCGAATCCCCATCTGGGTGGAGTTTCCATGTTCTCCCCATGTCTGCGTGGATTTCCTCCGGGTTCTCCGTTTTCCTCCCACAGTCCAAAAACATGGATCGAGTCAATTGAATTCTCCAAATTGCCCCATATAGAGTGTGTTTGTGTGAGGGAGTGTGTGCCCAGTGATGGATTGGCGCCCTGTGGAGCTCCCCTGGTTGGGCATGGGGAACCCCACCGCAACCCTAATAGAGGATAAAGCTGAAGATAATGGATGTATGGATGAGACACTGTGGAGATCCCGTCTCTTCTCTAAGTTCGGGTTTTGTCTCGATCCAGACTTAATTTTGTACAGTGTTCTGAATTCAAACATTCATTCATTCATTATCTCCCGCTTTATCCTCTATTAGGGTCGCGGTGGGGTTCCCCATGCCCATCCAGGGGAGAACGTCTCAGGCGCTGGGCAGATACACCCAGGACAGGGCGCCAATCTATCACTGGGCATACACTCACTCATTTGGGGAACTCAATTGACTTGATCCATGTTTTTGGACTGTGGGAGGAAACCGGAGAACCCGGAGGAAACCCACGCGGACACGGGGAGAACATGGAAACTCCACCCAAATGGGGATTCGAACCGGGAATCCCTAGCGCTGAGAGGAGAACGTGCTAAACACTAAGCCACCGTGCCGCCTGAATTCAAACAATAATTCTTAATTAAAAAAAAAATAAGGTAAGGTAAGAGTTGTTCGTTAGCACCTATGTGAAAGTGCGAGAGGTGAAAATTGCCCTTTAAATAAAGGGGGGGGGGGACTTCACACAAAGAACAATAGCTCTCTGGAGTCAGGGGGTCAGAAGGCACTCACAGAACTCCATGTTCCTCCACTATGCACCATATCGACACAATGGCTTTCGGGTCCAGAACTCGGTGTATGCCGCTGCTGGGGGAAGATCCCAGCGACCCCAGATCAGTGCAGCCGTGGTACGGCACTGACCTCTCCCGATCGGACTTCCTCTGGCCTCGCCATCACTCCCGAAACACTGAAAGAAGCCTGGATCGAATGTTCCTCCCTTTAGGCTGCGCATCCGAATCTTATCCTGTAATATAAAACGTGTTGAAATAGTTATTCCCCCCACACAATTGCACGGTGCGTAGTGCGATGTCATAAAATTTGTTTATTAATTCATCATCTCCCGCTTTATCCTCTATTAGGGTCGCGGTGGGGTTCCCCATGCCCATCCAGGGGAGAACGTCTCGGGCGCTGGGCAGATACACCCAGGACAGGACGCCAATCCATCACTGGGCCATAAAATTTATGTAAAAAATAATAATTAAATGGTTTCTGTGGGGCGGCACGGTGGCTTAGTGGTTTAGCACGTTCTCCTCTCAGCACTAGGGATTCCCGGTTCCAATTCCCATCTGGGTGGAGTTTCCATGCTCTCCCCGTGTCCGTGTGGGTTTCCTCCGGGTTCTCCGCTTTCCTCCCACAGTCCAAAAACATGGATCAAGTCAATTGAATTCTCCAAATTGCCCCATATAGAGTGTGTCTGTGTGAGTGAGTGTGTGTCCAGTGATAGATTGGCGCCCTGTCCTGGGTGTATCTGCCCAGCACCCGAAACGTTCTCACCTGGATGGGCATGGGGAACCCCCCCACGACCCTAATAGAGGATAAAGCGGGAGATAATGGATGGATAATAATAAAATGGTTTCTGTGGGGCGGCACGGTGGCTTAGTGGTTTAGCACGTTCTCCTCTCAGCACTAGGCATTCCTGGTTCGAATCCCCATCTGGGTGGAGTTTCCATGCTCTCCCCGTGTCCGCGTGGATTTCCTCCGGGTTCTCCGCTTTCCTCCCACAGTCCAAAAACATGGATCAAGTCAACTGAAATCTCCAAATTGCCCCATATAGAGTGTGTCTGTGTGAGTGAGTGAGTGTGTGCCCAGCGATGGATTGGCATCCTGTCCTGGGTGTATCTGCCCAGCGCCCGAAACGTTCTCCCCTGGATGGGCAAGGGATTCCCGGTTCGAATCCCCATCTGGGTGGAGTTTCCGTGTTCTCCCCGTGTCCACGTGGGTTTCCTCCAGGTTCTCCGCTTTCCTCCCACAGTCCAAAAACATGGATCAAGTCAATTGAATTCTCCAAATTGCCCCATATAGAGTGTGTCTGTGTGAGTGAGTGAGTGTGTGCCCAGCGATGGATTGGCGCCCTGTCCTGGGTCTATCTACCCAGCGCCCGAAACCTTCTCCCCTGGATGGGCATGGAGAACCCCACCGCAACCCTACTAGAGGATAAAGCGGAAGATAATGGATGGATGAATGGATTCTGTAGCTGCAGGGATACGTTCTCTTCGACAGGTCCAAGCGTTCTCAAGCATCTCCACTGGGGTCATGGGTACGGACACGAAATCATGTTTAAGAAACAGCTTACTCAGCACTCTGTCGCCGCCACACAGATGCCCATAGCCGGAGATCGCGTGATTGTATTGAGCGCGGCGATACGGCCGAGCAGGAAGCCTTCTGCGAGCGTTCCCACTGTTTGTTATTTTTACATGTGTATTATACCAGGAAACTCGTACCCGACGCCTTTGACTCATTTTGTGTTGGTTTCCCCCTCCACCACCAAAATATTGCACCAATCTCTCGGTTCCCAGCGTACAGACGCACAGGTCAGTGTGCAAAGCACCCACGTCCAATAGTCCCACAGGCCGGGAATTGCCCCAACATTGTTTCGCCGGCGTTCACAATTCAGTTTAAAGAAAGAATATAAAAAAAAAAAAAACACCCACATCCTTCCAGCTACAAGTCTCACATCACATTTAAAGCATTACCTCGCAGTTTGCGGCGTCTTTACTACACTTTTTTTTTTTTTATTTGTTTATTTCCAGGCTGCCTACAGAACTCCGTGCCATTTTTTTAATTTTTTTTGTTTTTTTTTTTGCTGATCCTAACACTTCATCGCGCCGCCTAATCCTCCGTCTGAGCTGTGAGACTCTTCAGCTCTTCAGTTTCACATCCTTGCAAAGGTCATTGTAGAGGCTGCAACTAACTAACTGCCGGGAAAGAAGGTTTACGGCTCAGAAGATTGGAAGATAAGACGCTGGTGTCCATGCACAAAGGCTTTTAATGACTTTTACAATTAATAACCGAAATAAAAATGACATGCCTGTTATATCTTATCAATACGTCCCTGTGACCCTGTGGAGGTTTATATACTCTGTACAAACCAGCAAGAAGAATCTTAAGATGTCTCAGGGGGTTTCTAGTTTTCCCCCCACAGTCCAAAAACATGAATTCAAGGTGAATAGACTGCTACAAATGCCCCTATCGAAATTGTGTCTATATATTGTGTATGCAAGAATTGGACTCCCATTAGCGTAGTAAAGGATTAGGTGGGTAGTAAAAATTAGATGAAGTGAGGATATATATATATATATAAAATACACACATGTATATACATATATGTGTATGTGTGTGTGTATATATATCCTCACTTTATCTAATTTATTCATTCATTCATTATCTTCCGCTTCATCCTCTATTAGGGTCGCGGTGGGGTTCCCCATGCCCATCCAGTGGAGAACGTCTCGGGCGCTGGGCAGATAGACCCAGGACAGGGCGCCAATCCATCGCTGGGCACACACTCACTCACACACACACACTCTATATGGGGCAATTTTTGAGAATCCAATTGACTTGATCCATGTTTTTGGACTGTGGGAGGAAACCGGAGAACCCGGAGGAAGCCCACACAGACACGGGGAGAACATGGAAACTCCACCCAGATGGGGATTCGAACCGAGAATCCCTAGTGCTGAGAGGAGAACATGCCACCGTGCCGCCTTACCTAATTTATTATTAGATGTATTTACACACACACACACACACACACACACACACACACACACACATATATATATATATAAATCCTCACTTCATCTAATTTATTATTAGATGTATTTATTTACACACACACACACACACACACACACACACACACACACACACATATATATATATATATATATATATATATATATATATATATATATATATATATATATATATATATATATATATATGAATATATATATGTATATGTATATGTATATGTGTGTACTGATACGGATCAGCCACTATGCAGCTATATATATATATATACACACATACACATACACACACTTCAGCCACATTTAAACCACTAACAGGCTTTAACGTAGTGGCTGATCAGTATGTCTGAGAACATTTGTGTGTGCATTTGTTTCCCTTAGTTTTGCAGAAGAACCTGCTGATGTGGGCAGATGATGGCAATAAGAAAGTGCTTAGACTGCCTTTACTTCTCCGAGGTCGGCAGTTTCCTCAAACGGCATGGCTTTGACACAGCTTAAAAAAGAAACAAGAACAAGAACAAGAGGACCAGATGTGGACACGGTCTCCTCACTCTCCTGTCCATAAGTTAATACTGCAATAAACATTAAACATTAGCATGACAGGTAGTTCTCACAAATGAAGGATTAAACGTTGGCGGGAATCTATTTAAGTGTCTGCATTTAAAATCTATAACCATCACTCCATTTATAAGATTTATTGACATTATTATTGTAATGATCTGTTCTGCATAGATACAGTTTTAGTATTGCTATATTAATTCTATATATCCATCCATCCATTATCTCCTGCTTTATCCTCTATTAGGGTCGCGGGGGGGGGGGTTCCCCATGCCTATCCAGGGGAGAACGTTTCGGGCACTGGGCAGATACACCCAGGACAGGACGCCAATCTATCGCTGGGCACACACTCACTCACACAGACACACTCTACATGGGGCAATTTGGAGAACTCAATTGACTTGAGAGCGGCACGGTGGCTTAGTGGTCGGCACGTTCTCCTCTCAGCACTAGGGATTCCCGGTTCGAATCCCCATCTGGGTGGAGTTTCCATGTTCTCCCCGTGTCCGCGTGGGTTTCCTCCGGGTTCTCCGGTTTCCTCCCACAGTCCAAAAACATGGATCAAGTCAATTGAGTTCTCCAGAAATTGCCCCATATAGTGTGTGTGTGTGTGTGTGAATGTGTGTCCAGTGATGGATTGGCGTCCTGTCCTGGGTCTATCTGCCCAGCGCCCGAGACGTTCTCCCTGGAAAAAAAAAAACATGGATCAAGTCAATTCATTGATTCATTATCTCCTGCTTTATCCTCTATTAGGGTCGCGGTGGGGTTCCCCATGCCCATCCAGGGGAGAACGTTTCGGGCGCTGGGCAGATACACCCAGGACAGGGCGCCAATCCATCGCTGGGCACACACTCACTCTCACACACACACTCTATATGGGGCAATTTTTGGAGAATTCAATTGACTTGATCCATGTTTTTGGACTGTGGGAGGAAACCGGAGAACCCAGAGGAAACCCATGCGGACACGGAGAGAACATGGAAACTCCACCCAGATGGGGATTCGAACCGGGAATCCCTAGTACTGTAAGGAGAACATGCCAACCACTAAGCCACTGTGCCGCCCGCAAGTCAACTGAGTTCTCCAAATTGCCCCATATAGAGTGTGTCTTTGTGAGTGAGTCAAACCGTGCCTAATTCTATATATATATATATTTTTTTGTATCAATAAAAACATCCAGGTCTCTCTTATGTCCCTTTTACATATTTTAGTTCATACAGGACATTTGATTATTTATATTTCATATCATTTTAAAGACATTTTTATCCTGATGGCTGAATTAAAGACATGAAATTGCACCCCTCGAGTAATGAGGACTTTGCTTTAGACATCTTTAGCGAGTCGTCAACTGTGCACCGCGCAACTTGATTTATGTCACGGCATTGCGTCTTTGCGATCGTAAGCACAAAATTAATGATGCAATTAAAAGGATGCAATTAAGTGCAAAGGCATGAACTAATTCTCATAATTATTAGATAAATTAAAAAACAGTAAATTGCCTTTTTACATTTAATACATTTGTGTTCTGGATACTGTACACTTGTGATGTAATGGATTAAGATAAGCTCTGCTGAGCACTTTACCTCAACAGCCAGAAATATATCATATTCAACTGTGATAATAAAAACACACTAGCCATCATGAAGCAAACAATTACATTACAGTACAATTTTGATAAAACACTGCCCTCTTGTGGTAGACTAATACAATGCATGCTACAGGACTAAAGGCCAGTGTTCGATATTAGGTGCACCTAATAAGCTGGAATATGTGAGAAAACAGGGAATATAGACTACATACACACACACTATATAGGGGCAATTTAGAGCATCCAAATCCCCTTGAATCCATTTTTTGGAAAACCCACACAAACACAGTGAGAACATGGAAACTCTACCCAGCTCCACGAGACAGACTACTGCGCCACCATGCTGCCCATATTGTAATTTCCATCCATCCATTATCTTCCCCTTTATCCTCTATGAGGGTGGCGGGAGGGGGTTCCCCATACCCATCCAGGGGAGAACGTTTTAGGCGCTGTGCAGATCACTTGGTCCACTCACTCACACAGACACACTCTATATGGGGCAATTTGGAGAACTCAATTGACCTTGATCCATGTTTTTGGACTGTGGGAGGAAACCGGAGAACCCGGAGGAAACCCACGCGGACACAGGGAGAACATGGAAACTCCACCCAGATTGGGATTCGAACCGGGAATCCCTAGCGCTGAGAGGAGAACATGCTAAACCACTTAGCCACCGTGCCGCACTCAAGGTAAATTGAATGCTCCAAATTGCCCCATATAGAGTGTGTGAGTGTGTGCCCAGTGATAGATTGGAGGAAACCCACACGGTCACGGGGAGAACATGGAAACTCCACCCAGATTGGGATTCGAACCGGGAATCCCTAGTGCTGAGAGGAGAACATGCTAAACCACTAAGCCAAGTAATAATTCTCTTAATTCTTCATGGGTGTGTTTTTGATGTAACATGCAACCAATCAGTGTGTTACTCGTCGTTTCCTTTAAGAGCCAGGTTGCGCTCTGACTTTGGCGGGTTGCTATTTAAGCGGTGCAGCTACCTGGGCTCAATGAGGTTCTCCATGTGAGTGTGAATGGAGAACCCACAGTATGGTGTAGACGATGGATCTGCGTTCTCTGTACAAATGCAGTCAGATTTAATAGTCAGTTGTTTCAGCGTTTCAGCGACGTTGTGTTGATGATTCACCGTCCAATGAGATAGCGACCGACGTCTGGAGAGGGTGTTTTCAGTCGGCAGCGCACCTGGGTTAATATCCACCAAAAATGTACCTAAACACACACCTCATTTCCAGATGGTGGCACCCATTGGGAGATATATTCACACGCAGCGTTGCTATTTAAACGGAGGGAAAAAAACCTGAGGGCGGAGAGCAAGACAGCGATGAACCAATCAACCAATGGAAATTCATTCTTTCATTATCTCCCGCTTTATCCTCTATTAGAGTCGCGGGGGTGGGGTTCCCCATGCCCATCCAGGGGAGAACATCTCAGGCGCTGGGCAGATACACCCAGGACAGGGCGCCAATCTATCGCTTGGCACACACTCACTCACATAGACACACACACACACTTTATATGGGGCAATTTGGAGAACTCAATTGACCTTGATCCATGTTTTTGGACCGTGGGAGGAAACCGGAGAACCCGGAGGAAACCCACGCGGACACGGAGAGAACATGGAAACTCCACCCAGATGGGCATTCGAACCGGGAATCCCTAGTGCTGAGAGGAGAACGTGCTAAACCACTAAACCACCGTGCCGCCATACCTGGGTTAATTCACCAAAAATGTACCTGAACACACCTCATTTCCAGATGGTCGCACCAATCGGGGAGATATATTCACACGCAGCGTTGCTATTTAAACAACGCAGGATGAAGGAGGGGAAAAAAAACCTGAGGGCGGAGTGCAAGACAGCGATGAGCAAGGTGTAAAATAAGGACCATGAACATCAACCAGTGGAAATTTCCACTGATTTTGCCCAACGACTACAACACCTGCCTTCATTAAAGTTCTAAATGGAGAGTTTATTGCCCCCCCTGCTTTCTTGTCTCCTTTCTATTTTTTCCTCTTGAAGCCTTGAAAGACCACCCATCCACTGTGGTGTTTTAGAACACTCTGTTTGCCATCAGCCTCAACGGGGCAGTGACTTCCAACAAATTACTATGATTTTAATGTCACGAGAGCCGAGTCTGTTTTAATAGAGCGAGGACCAAGCCAGGCGGGAAATGGGTTCATCTGTGAGTCAGCCATTAGTAAAAGCAGAGAGGTTTGCCATCGCGGCTCTAGACATAAACACACGACCTGTTGGTCCATTAAATAAAGTGAAGAAAAAAGAAACGAAAGGGGGGAAAAAAAAAAGCCGGGGGGGTCGACCGAAGCCTGAGTTGAGAGGAAACCAAAAAAACAACATTTATATCAGAACGATTTAAATAAACTGCAGTAGACAAATTTCAGAAAATCATACAGTTTGTACAAAAATACTAATTATGTCGTCTATATATCGTATATAATAATCATATATTAGGGATTAGGGTGGTGGCACGGTGGCTTAGTGGTTTAGCATGTTCTCGAAACCCCATCTGGGTGGAGTTTCCACAGTCCAAAAACATGGATCAAGTCAACTGAGTTCTCCAAATTGCCCCATATAGAGTGTGTATGTGTGATTGAGTGTGTGTGTGCCCAGCGATAGATTGGTGTCCTGTCCTGGGTGTATCTGCCCAGCGCCTAAAACGTTCTCCCCTGGATGGGTATGGGGAACCCCCTCCCGCCACCCTAATAGAGGATAAAGTGGAAGATAATGGATGGATGGATGGAAATTACAATATAGGGCAGCATTCCCGGTTCGAATCCCAATCTGGGTGGAGTTTCCATGTTCTCCCCGTGTCCGTGTGGGTTTCCTCCGGGTTCTCCGGTTTCCTCCCACAGTCCAAAAACATGGATCAAGTCAATTGAATTCTCCAAATTGCCCCATATAGAGTGTGTCTGTGTGAGTGAGTGTGTGCCCAGCGATGGATTGACGCCCTGTCCTGGGTCTGTCTGCCCAGCGCCCGAGACGTTCTCCCCTGGATGGGCATGGGGAACCCCACCGCGACCCTAGTGGAGGATGGGGCGGGAGATATACTAGGGACTAGGGTGGCGGCACGGTGGCATAGTGGTTTAGCATGTTCTCGAATCCCCGTCTGGGTGGAGTTTCCATGTTCTCCCCGTGTCTGCGTGGGCTTCCTCCGGGTTCTCCGGTTTCCTCCCACAGTCCAAAAACATGGATCAAGTCAATTGAATTCTCAAAATTGCCCCATATAGAGTGTGTCTGTGTGAGTGAGTGTGTGCCCAGTGATAGATTGGCGTCCTGTCCTGGGTGTCCCTAGTAGAGGATAAAGCGGAAGATAATGGATGGATAGGGACTAGGGTCACAGGGGGGTTCCCCATGCCCATCCAGGGGAGAACGTTTCGGGCACCGGGTGGATACACCTAGGACAGGGTGTCAATCTATCACTGGGCACACACTCACTCACACAGACACACTCTATATGGGGCAATTTGTAGCAGCCAATTGACTTTGAATCCATGTTTTTGGACTGTGGGAGGAAACCAGAGAACCCAGAGGAAACCCATGCGGACACGGGGAGAACATGGAACCTCCACCCAAATCGGGATTTGAACCTGGATCCCCAGCGCTGACGTGTTGACCACTACGTATCGCCCTGTGAAAGCTAACAAGTTTAATTATGTAGACAATTATGTGCATGGATGATGATTGACCGCTAATAATTTGAGAAAAATGCCCGATGCACACATCAGCTGAGCGTTTCAGAGTTTGTCTTATGCCCATTCATCCTCTATTAGGGTCTGGGGGGGGGGGTTCCCCATGCCCATCCAGGGGAGAACGTTTCGGGCGCTGGGCAGATACACCCAGGACAGGACGCCAATCTATCGCTGGGCACACACTCACTTACACAGACACATTCTATATGGGGCAATTTGGAGAACTCAATTGACTTGATCCATGTTTTTGGACTGTGGGAGGAAACCGGAGAACCCGGAGAAAACCCACGCGGACAACATGGAAATAGTGGATAGTGGGATAGTGTGTGTGTATATATATAATTCATCCATCCATTATCTTCCACTTTATCCTCTATTAGGGTCGCTGGGGGGGGGGTTCCCCATGCCCATCCAGGGGAGAACGTTTCGGGCGCTGGGCAGATACACCCAGAACAGGGCGCCAATCTATCACTGGACACACACTCACAAACACAGACACACTCTATATGGGGCAATTTGGACACCAATCTATCGCTGGGCACACACTCACTTACACAAACACACTCTATATGGGGCAATTTGGAGAACTCAATTGACTTGATACATGTTTTTGGACTGTGGGAGGAAACCGGAGAACCCAGAGGAAACCCACGCGGACACGGGGAGAACATGGAAATAGTGGATAGTGGGATAGTGTGTATGTATATATATATATCCATCCATCCATCCATTATCTTCGGCTTTATCCTCTATTAGGGTCGTGGGGGGGGGGGTTCCCCATGCCCATCCAGGGGAGAACGTTTCGGGCGCTGGGCAGATACACCCAGAACAGGACGCCAATCTATCACTAGACACACACTCACTCACACAGACACACTCTATATGGGGCAATTTGGAGAACTATCGCGGGCATTGACTCGACCATGTTTCTTATGTGGGAGGAAAACTCGGATTGAACCCGGATCCAACCCACGCGGACTGTGGGAGGAAACCGGAGAACCCGGAGGAAACCTACGCGGACACGGGATTCGAGCCAGGAATCCCTAGCGCTGAGAGGCGAACGTACTAAACCACTAAGCCACCGTGCCGCCCTGTCTTACCCCCATTAAGTAAAAAAAAAAGGAGATTTGGTTTCTTCTTCTTTAACAGCCGTTCACACAAATGTGAGGATCAGCGGTTCTGTTTTATCTCAAATCTGAGCATCCATTTCCGCTCTCATCTCTTTTCCCTCCGTGCGCAGGAATCTCCGTGGCAGTTACGGGACATGGGTTTAGGGTGAGAGTGGCTACAGAGTATAAAACAGTCATGGCGGGGCTGGATCCTTTGGAGCCGTGGTGGCTGCCGGCGACGTCCATCGTACTCCCGTCGGTCGGCTCCCTCCTCCGGCACGCGCGCCGCAGCGCCGAGCGGAAGTTATCGGGCACGAAGCAGTACACCACCGGGTCGAGGCAGCTGTTCAGGCTGCTTAAGGTCACCGTAACATGATACGCCACCACATGCTGCTCTCTGGCGCCCCCTAGGTCGAAGTAGACCAGGGCTTCGCGCACGTGGTAGGGCGTGAAGCAGACGACGAAGACGACCAGGACGGCCAGCAAGAGGCGCACGGCTCGGGCCCGCCGTCCCCGGCTCTGCGCCATGAGGCGGTCGTCGGCCAGCGCGCAGGCCACGCGCGCCGTGAAGGCGACGATGACCAGCAGGGGGATGACGAATTCCAAAACGGTGACGGCGAACAGGACCGGCAGGTGGCACGACGAGCCGGACTCTAGAGCGGTGGTCTGGAAGGAGTAGGTGACCACCATGGCGAAGAGCCACACGCCGGCGCTGACGCATTTCGCAACGCCGGGGCTCCGGCGGCGGTCGGCCGCGCCCGCCGCCCAGACCACGGCCATGTAGCGGTCCACGCAGATGCCGGTGAGGAAGAGGATGCTGCAGTACATGTTAACGAAGTAGCTGAAGGTATGCACGTAGGAGCAGGCCACGCAGACCCCGCCGCTGTAGTAGAGGGCGATCCGCGCCGGGAGGGACAGCGCCACCAGGAGGTCGGCCACGGCCAAGTTAATGGTGTAGATGAGCGGAGCTGTGCGGGATCTCGTTCCCACGCAGAAGACGTAGAGGGCCAGGCTGTTGAGCACCAGACCGACCAAAAACATGATGCTGTTGAGCACTATGAGCGCGATCCACAGGCTGTGAAAGTGCTCGTACAGCGCCTCGTCCAGATGTGACAGATGTTTCAAATACGGGATTCCCCACTGGTGCTGAGAGACGTTGACGTCGGGATCTGCGGTGAGGTTGAACATCTCCCTAAGCAGGGTTTCCATGCTTCTTCTGACTGTGGAAACAAAAAACCTTTTTAATTTAGGATTTAATAGGACTTACCAAATGTATTCGCGGCACGGTGGCTTAGTGTTCTAGCATGTTCTCATCTCAGGCGCTAGGGATTCCCGGCTCGGATCCCCATCTGGGTGGAGTTTCCATCTTCTCCCCGTGTCCGTGTGGTCCACAGTCCAAAAACATGGATCAAGTCAATTGAGTTCTCCAAATTGCCCCATATAGAGTGTGTCTGTGTGCCCAGCGATAGATTGGTGTATCTGCCCAGTGCCCGAAACGTTCTCCCCTGGATGGGCATGGGGAACCCCCCACGACCCTAATAGAGGATAAAGCGGAAGATAGTGAATGAATGAATGAATGAATGAATACACTGTATTCAGAGCTCCATTATCTTCTGCTTTATCCTCTAATAGGGTCACGGGGGTGGGGGGTTTCTTATGACCATCCAGGGGAGAACGTTTCGGGCGCTGGGCAGATACACCCAGGACAGGACGCCAATCTATCACTGGACACACACTCACTCACACAGACACACTCTATATGGGGCAATTTGGAATTCAATTGACCTTGATCCATGTTTTTGGACTGTGGGAGGAAACCAGAGAACCCGGAGGAAACCCAGCAGACACGGGGAGAACATGGAAACTCCACCCAGATTGGGATTCGAACCGGGAATGAGAGGAGAACATGACAACTACTAAGCCAACGTGCCACCCCCCCTTACACTATTCATTCATTCATTCATTATCTTCCGCTTTATCCTCTATTAAGGTCACGGTTGGGTTCCCCATGCCCATCAAGGGGAGAACGTTTCGGGCGTTGGGCAGATACACCCAGGACAGGGCGCCAATCTATCACTGGGCACACACTCACTCAAACAGACACACTCTATATGGGGCAATTAACAGAATTCAGTTGACTTGATCCATGTTTTTGGACTGTGGGAGGAAACCGGAGAACCCGGAGGAAACCCACGCGGACACGGGGAGAACATGGAGACTACACCCAGATGGGGATTCGAACCGGGAATCCCTAGAGCTGAGAGACGAACATGCTAAACCACTAAGCCGCCCCCCGACACTATATTATAATAAAATTTTCCGGTTTCCTGACATAGTACAAAAACATAAATTCAAGGTGAACTAGCTGCTCTCAATCGCCCCTAAGCTGAAGGCAATATGAGATGGTATGGTCACAGGGAGTAACCTGGCACATATTACCCTCTGGTGATTGAAAACCTGAGGATTTCCGTCTTGGAAGCCTTTTCCAAACACTTTCTAATATTTAGGTTCTTTTAAAAAGTGGCCGCGGCCGTGGGCCGTGAATTCACACTATAGGAATGCTTATGTTTGACAAGCTTCGTTATCAAGGCCATGGGCTTCTCGACAGAAGCTTACATTATAAATCTGTGGATGAAGAAAAGACCTCCTGACATATACAACGCTGC
>JAFMOC010000946.1:0-37500 GCA_019802505.1 Corydoras sp. C115 | reverse complement strand
CAATAAATTTCTTTTCATTCATTCATTCATTCATTATCTCCCGCTTTATCCTCTATTAGGGTCGCTGTGGGGTTCCCCATGCCCATCCAGGGGAGAACGTCTCGGGCGCTGGGCAGATACACCCAGGACAGGACGCCAATCCATCGCTGGGCAAACACTCACTCACACAGACACACTCTATATGGGGCAATTTTTGAGAATTCAATTGACTTGATCCATGTTTTTGGACTGTGGGAGGAAACCGGAGAACCCGGAGGAAACCCACGTGGACACGGGGAGAACACGGAAACTCCACCAAGATGGGGATTCGAACCGGGAATCCCTAGCGCTGAGAGGCGAACGTGCCAAACCACTAAGCCACCAATTTCTTTTCAAATGAACGCGTGAGGAGGAAGCACCTTCACCCGACAGCAAGGGGTCACTGGATTTTACAGGCAAAGCAGTCAACACACGTTCTAGGTGACATTTGCATGTTCTCCCTGTGTTCATCCCACAAGTAAAATATACCTGAAACATTCTGCCTAGATGGGCTTTGAGAACCATCCCAAACACACCCCGTTACCCTAGTAGAGGATTCATCCATCCATCCGTCATCTTCCGCTTTATCCTCTATTAGGGTCGCGGGGGGCCCATCCAGGGGAGGACGTTTCGGGCGTTGGGTAGATACACCCAGGACAGGACGCCAATCTATCACTGGACACACACACAGACACTCTATATGGGGCAATTAGGAGAACACAATCGACTTGATCCATGTTTTTAGACTGTGGGAGGAAACCCACGTGGGTTTCTTATCCTTATTTTCTCAGAGAATACTACATTATTACATGCCCCCAGTGTTTCCCCATCTTTTTACTTACAAGTTTTGAGAAAATACAAATTACATATATACACACTGTAGGTAAAAACAAATAAAAATATAACACACCACTGAATTCATTCATTCATCTTAAGCTTAATCCTCGGGCATGCTGGGGGGCGCTTCAGGAATCTGGCAGATACACCCAGGACAGGGCAACAAGCTCATACACACTATAAGGGAAATATAAATAGGGGCAATTTAGAGCAGCCAACTCAAATACCTTGAATCCATGATTTTGGACTGTGGTAAACTGAAGAACACGGGGGGAATTTGTGAATTTCACTTCCGAAACCATCAGACCCTCATCTTTCTATTTTTAATGAATTTAATCCCCGGGATTAATACGACTGTGAGCTTTTCCCACCTACTGTACTCACAGAGGAATTTTTCGTCCACCTAACGGTCCCAACCCATCTTATCCTGGTATGGAATCAAACAGTTCAGATACAAGGAGAACATGCAAACCTAAAAATCCCATCTACTTGACTTTCGACATTTCAACTCCCCAGACCGCCGACACAGGTGCACAAAAAGATAAATAAATAAAAATAAAAAAAAACAGTACATCAAACATTTGGATTTGGGTTTTTATTTTGGAATAGAAAACCGAATTAGTCAAAGAGACCAAAGCCCATGTCATCATCGGACTCCTCAGACTCCTCCTTCTTCTCTTCTTTCTTCTCCTCCTCCTTGGCTGTAATGGAAAAACAAACAAAGTGTGAAGACAAAAGAACCTGCACAACGGTCCCATTTCACAAAGTTCTAAAAAATAACGTAAATAAAACCAAAAATTCTCATTCACATGACAAGCGAGTGAACGTTGATGAGGCCTGTTTTAAGGTTTTTAACACCACACTCTCGGGTACAATTGCTACCTCAGACATTCGTGTTCTCACAACATTAAAATAAAGGCATGGCATCCTGCGAGGGGGGCATTACGGGACACGGTGGAAAAAATCATAGTAAGCATGTTTCCCATCCACCAGATGTTTTTACATCTGTGTTGCTTTATTGTCATATTCTCAACTGAATATGAACAAAATTGAGTGCTGGCTTGTTTACGTTTATATCAGAAATCTGAACGTTTAAGGTCCGAACTGTGGTGTTCTCTGATGGACAGCGTCAGCATAGCAAAACACAACCACAATTAGGTAAGTGATTAGTGATACAAATGCAGCAGGTTCTCCGCCGGAGCTCATGGCTGTATATCAGTATTGTAAAGCTATCAGGTCTCGATGATGCAAGCAGCAAACCGGACAACACTTAAGTACCCAGGGCTTTAGTTAACCCAAACTGGACTTAACAGTAGGGCATGTATTTTATAAAATGCAACCGAGTGTCATATTTCTACTGCCAAATGTGCATTTTATATTTTATATTTCACACATCTATATACTGTATTTTTGTATTTACAAAAAAATTATTATTTTTTTTTTAAATAAAAAAAAAAATCATTTTCTTCTTTAAAATTTAAATGATAACTTAAAAATAGGTGGCTTAGTGGTTTAGCACGTTCTCCTCTCAGCGCTAGGGATTCCCGGTTCGAATCCCCATCTGGGTGGAGTTTCCATGTTCTCCCCGTGTCTGCGTGGGTTTCCTCCGGGTTCTCCGGTTTCCTCCCACAGTCCAAAAACATGGATCGAGTCAATTGAGTTCTCCAAATTGCTCTATATAGAGTGTGTATGAGTGAGTGTGTGCCCAGCAATGGATTGGCGCCCTGTCCTGGGTCTATCTGCCCAGCGCCCGAGACGTTCTCCCCTGGATGGGCATGGGGAACCCCACTGCGACCCTACTAGAGGAAAAAGCGGATGATAATGGATGAATGAACTTTAAAATAACAGGGTAATCGGGGTCCGTGACCCATAATTTTGTTCTTCTCATGTACCACATGTGATAATGATAAAATTTTCTTGAATCTCTTGAATTTTCACCAAACAGAACAAAAAACGTGCCAACTGAATACAAAACACACGACACAACTCAAGTCAAACTTACAAGTGACTCAAAAGTGTTAAATGCAGTTCAACTCGAGCAAACATTCAGCTGGCGTTTGAAGATGCTCATTAACAAGCATGCTAGAAGCCAGCCATCCCTTAGATTAATTGGCAAACCCACATAAGGGACAAAAACTAAAATTATAGATAACATTTGGTTAAAACAAAAAGTCGTGATTGTGTGGAGAAGGCATTGCGTCATTGTTTATACCTGCTCAGGCACTAATATAAGATCTGCGTTTGAATAAAACTCCACAGCAGAGCACGATTCTGAAGTTGGTAGAGGTTACCAACTTAAAAAGCTTATTTTCATAAAAACGTACCTGGTGCTTCAGCAGCGGCAGGAGCAGCTCCACCAGCAGCGGCGGGGGCAGCACCACCACCAGCTCCCACGTTGCAGATCAAGCTACCAATGTCCACGCTGGACAGAGCCTGCGGACACAAGTACACATTACATTTAGTCATTCAGCAGACGCTTTTATCCAAAGCGACTTACAAATGAGAACACCACAAGTCAGAAGGTATGCAGAAAACCAACTATACTGTAAATTCATCAAACCTGATTGTTAATCAATGATGCGGCCCCTCCCCCTTTTTTATTTCTTATTCTTTACAACAGGTATTTGTTAAAGAGAAGCGTCTTCGGTAGTTTCTTAAAACTGTTTAGTGATTCTGCCTTGAGTTGGGAAGAACGTTCCACCATGTTGCAGTGGTGAACGCCAGGGAGTGAGAATGCGCTCCTCGGTGAGGTGGAACCGCCAGGCGGCGATCATCACCGGAGCGAAGTGAACGAGTGTATTTTGAAAAGATAGAGTGAAGGTAGGAGGGGGAAGATCCAGAAATGGTTCTGTAGGCCAGAGTCAGTGACTTGTACTGAATGCGAGCAGCTACAGGGAGCCAATGGAGGGACATGAGTTCACCAATTCATAAAATATATATAAAAACTAAATAGTCATTTACATTTGGTCATTTATTGGACACTTTGATCCAAAGCGACTTACAAGGTGAGCACAGGGTTCATCACAACATCCCTGGAGCAATGAGGGTTAAGGGTCTTGCTCAAGGACCCACATTGGTAACTTCAGTGGAGCTTGGATTTGAACCCACAACATTCTGATTGATAGCCCAACACCCTGACCACTGAGCTACCTCTCCCCCAAAATAGTCACCAAAACAGAACTACTTTCACTGTTGAACCAGAACACTTCCATATTAATCCAATGTTCAAACACTCAACATACACTGTAGACACCAAACTCTATATTCTGAATGTTAAAAGTAGGCATGTTAATTGGGAGCTAAGGTCTAAACCCAGAAATCATATTCTGGAAAACAATGCCCCATCTCGAGTTTAGTGTTTCAGCCAGTTCCACTGCTGTATATTCTAAGCAACAGTATACATTCAGCCATGTGTGAAAGATTTTGGGAAGGGCTTTCGCCCACATGTTGAGAGAATTTGGCACTGAAACCAAACAAGAGCCCAAATGGCAACCGCTTCAAATATCTTTGGGATGAACTGGAATGAGACTGAATCAAGTTTATTCACCCAACATCAGTGTTGGACCTCACAAACGCAATTGACCGGCAATAACGTCAACGCAAACGAGATCAGGCCATAATTCTGCATGAAAAACAGCATGAGAACTTGAATTTTGATCTACTAGTCAAAACCGCATGGGGTAACCACGCTGAGGGCATGGTAGCTCCGTGGAGGAAGGGTGTGGGGCTATTCAAGCTGAAGGTTGCGAGTTCAAATCCCAGGTCCACTAACGTTACCAATGTGGGTCCTTGAGCAAGATCCAAAAACCTCATTGCTGCAGGGATGCTGTGGCCGACCCTGTGTTCGGACCCCAACCATCACCTTAGCTGAATAACCAAATGTAAAGTAGACGACTCCGTGTGATGAGCGCAAACACACTCACAGGTGGAGGTGTGAACTGCATCCCTAATCAAAACCCACCTTGGCAAACAGACCAGGCCAGAAAGGCTCGATGGTCACCCCAGCAGCTTTAATCAGGGCATTCAGCTTGTCCTCCTGCAAAACAACAAAGATCTTATAATTAGTATTGCGACCATCTTCAAATAAACACAAACTAATTTCACATGGGGCGGCACGGTGGCTTAGTATGTTCTCCTCTCAGCGCTGGGGATTCCCGGTTCGAATCCCCATCTGGGTGGAGTTTCCACGTTCTCCCCGTGGGTTTCCTCTCACAGTCCAAAAACATGGATCAGGTGGATTGGGTTCTCCAAATTGCCCCATATATTGTGTGTATGTGTACGTGCCCGCCCAGCGATAGATTGGCGCCCTGTCCTGGGTCTATCTGCCCAGCGCCCGAAACGTTCTCCCCTGGATGGGCATGGGGAACCCCCACAACTCTGGTATAGGACAGAGCGGAAGATAATGAATGAATAATTCGACATGTCTACATCAGGATAAAAATTTAACCAAGTACAAGACATAAAAGCCATTTTTATTGGCGCTGGCGTTCGTATACAAAATATATACTACAAATTAGTAGTATATAGTAAAGTATAAAGAAGACTATATAACCATAAAATAAACAATAAATGTAGTAGTGATTTAATGCTGACGGTATACACAAGTTTCATTCACAATTTTTTTTTTACAGTATTGACCTGCTATAACGTCAACAACAAGTTTACCTCTTAAAACATTATAATAATTAAATCACAAACGCTAATTATTAATGAACATCGTACACAGAGGGGCGACACGGCGGCTTAGTGGTTTAGCATGTTCGCCTCTCGGCGCTAGGGATTCCCGGTTCGAATCCCCATCTGGGTGGAGTTTCCACGTTCTCCCAGTGGGTTTCCTCCGGGTTCGCCGGTTTCCTCCCACAGTCCAAAAACATGGATCAGGTCGATTGGGTTCTCCAAATTGCCCCATATAGAGTGTGTATGTGTGCGTGTCTGTGTGCCCAGCGATAGATTGGCGTCCTGTCCAGGGTGTATCTGCCCAGCGCCCGAGGCGTTCTCCCCTGGATGGGCATGGGGGAACCCCCCCCCCCCTCCAACCATGGTATAGGACAGAGTGGAAGATAATGAATGAATAATTTGCCTACATCATGAAAATGTCTACATCAGGATAAAAATTTAACCAAGTCCAAACCAATAAGTTTACACCTTAAAACATTATAATAATTAAATCACAAACGCTAATTATTAATGAACATCTTACAGAGAGACGTCATCCCGCCATTGACATGTCAACTTTCACTCAACATACTTTAAAACACCGACGTTTTAAGTTAAACTACTGAAACGATCACAATTACTTTGACTTTATACGTTTTATAAGTGAATACTGTTTTTTTATACATATATATTTTTTGTTGTTTGTTTTATTAGTTATTGTCTATAATTCAGCTACACCACGTGACCGTGAGGTTCCAGTTGAAGATGGCGCGCTCGAGGCCGAGGCGGGAAGCCGCTCATACCGTGACCGCGACTTCATCATCGTGGAGGATGAGAGCGGAGTAAATACAGGCCAGCTCGGAGGTGGAAGCCATGTTGCTTTCGGTATGTCGGGTTTCGGGGGTCGGATGCCTGAGTGAGACGGTGCCAGTCGCCGGATTGTGAGGCCTTAGCTTCGTTAGAAGAACCGAGCACCTTCAGCCAGCGCGTCCTCCTCACAGAGCGGAAAGAGAGTGCGGAGAGGCGGGACTTCGCTTTATATACCAGCCTACGTCACTTCGTGGGCGGGGACAAACCGCCCAGACGTCATACGATATTTGTGTGTGTGTGTGTGTATGTGTGTGTGTGTGTGTGTGTGTGTGTGTGTGTGTGTGTAGGGTCGCGGGTTCCCCATGCCTTCCCCAGGGCAGATAGACCCAGGACAGGACGCCAATCCATCGCTGGGCACACACTCACTCACACACACACACTCTATATGGGGCAATTTGGAGAACTCAATTGACTTGATCCATGTTTTTGGACTGTGGGAGGAAACCGGAGAACCCGGAGGAAACCCACGCGGACACGGGGAGAACATGGAAACTCCACCCAGATGGGGATTCGAACCGGGAATGCCTAGTGTTGAGAGGAGAACATGCTAAACCACTAAGCCACCGTGCCGCCCTATATATATATATATATATTCATTCATTCATTATCTCCCACTTTATCCTCTAGTAGGGTCGGGGGGGGGGGTTCCCCATGCCCATCCAGGGGAGAACGTTTTGGGCGCTGGGCAGATACACCCAGGACAGGACGCCAATCTATCACTGGCACACACTCACTCACACAGACACACTCTATATGGGGCAAATTGGAGAACTCAATTGACTTGATCCATGTTTTTGGACTGTGGGAGGAAACCGGAGAACCCGGAGGAAACCCACACGGACACGGGGAGAACATGGAAACTCCACCCAGATGGGAATTCGAACCGGGAATCCCTAGTGCTGAGAGGAGAACATGCTAAACCACTAAGCCACCGTGCCACCCCTATTATTAATGTCATCCATTAATATATATATATATATTTTTATTTTTTTTTATTTAATTGTAAAACATTGGAATATTTATCTTTTTATATTTGAAATGTTAACTGTAAGTCATCACATTCATCAGGATGTCAAGCTTAAAATATTAGTTTTTAATTTAAAAACGAGACCTAGACCTATATAAACAAAAAATACTTTTACAATCCATTAATATAATGGCGGCACGGTGGCTTAGTGTTTTAGCATGTTCTCCTCTCAGCACTAGGGATTCCCGGTTCGTATCCCCATCTGGGTGGAGTTTCCATGTTCTCCCCGTGTCCGCGTGGGTTTCCTCTGGGTTCTCCGGTTTCCTCCCACAGTCCAAAAACATGGATCAAGTCAATTGAATTCTCAAAAATTGAGTTCTCCAAATTGCCCCATATAGAGTGCGTCTGTGTGAGTGAGTCCAGCGATGGATTGGCGTCCTGTCCTGGGTGTATCTGCCCAGCACCCGAAACGTTCTCCCCTGGATGGGCATGGGGAACCCCCCCCCCACGACCTTAGTAGAGGATAAAGAGGAAGATAGTGTGAAAACATGGATCGAGTCAATTGAGTTCTCTAAATTGCCCCATATAGAGTGTGTTTGAGTGTGTGAGTGTGTACCCAGCGATGGATTGGAGTCCTGTCCTGGGTGTATCTGCCCAGCGCCCGAGACGTTCTCCCCTGGATGGGCATGGGGAACCCCCCCCGCGATCCTAATAGAGGATAAAGCAGGAGAGAATGAATGAATGAATGTAAATTATAGTGCCATCTTTTATTCATTCATTCATTATCTCCCGCTTTATCCTCTATTAGGGTCGCGGTGGGGTTCCCCATGCCCATCCAGGGGAGAACGTCCCGGGCGCCGGGCAGATAGACCCAGGACAGGGCGCCAATCCATCGATGGGCACACACTCACTCACACAGACACACTCTATATATGGGGCAATTCTGAGAACTCAATTGGCTTGATCCATGTTTTTGGACTGTGGGAGGAAACCGGAGAACCCGGAGGAAACCCGCGCGGACACGGGGAGAACATGGAAACTCCACCCAGATGGGGATTCGAACCGGGAATCCCTAGCGCCGAGAGGCAAACGTGCCAAACCACTAAGCTATCTTTTAAATCTCTTTATTTGTGTAAATTTAAGTATGTGACACCGAAAGTATGGCACCTTCGTTTCGTTATACCTGCTATAATGACCATAAAGAGATTCTGATTCTGATTTATTCAGCTGAAGAAGCAGGTCAATCGTACAAACAGACATTGCATATACAGTACCCTTCCATGCGGTGCAATTAGATTAAACCTGATATCAGAAATCAAAAAGCATGGCAGTCACAACATCACACTGACCTGGTGGAACTGCTAAAAGTCACATATACACGTTTTAGAATGTGCCAGTTGAACCATATTTAACATTTCTGCAACGTTAATATTCTCACGAAGCAACAGCTCCCAAAGCCCAGGTCCCTTTAAAACACTTTAGTGGAATAGTCACACACAAACTGTCCATTCAAACATATTGCAAAATATACACCCATAATGATTCTTGCAGTTATGTAGCAGATTCACAGTCGGTCCTCCTGCACTACTGTAATCCAAAAAAAAAAAAAAAAAAAAATTATTAATAATAATAATAAAAAAAAAAAAATCACCTTCAGCTCATTTGGCACCAACGTGGCATTCTTCGGTTTCAAATACTATTCAGCAAAAATCAAACCCCTGCGTTCTGAGTTCTCTGACAGTTATTTTAATCGTCCTCATCCATCCTGAGGATCATGGTTCACCCTTTAGCACGAGGATTGCTTGTTAATCAACATAGAGCATTGTTTTCCCAAGTCATTTCTTGTAATCATGGTTCATTGTCGTAGTCTCCATCATGGCTGTGTGTTACTCTCACCCTAATTAAAAGGATTTTTAATCCTTTCACACATATGAATTTCAACCGGTCGAAACGATCATTAGAAGCACAGCAGACGTCTGCGCACTATTTCAGAATATGCAGAGTAATTCGTAACGGGCAGATACAGCAATTATATGCTGAAAATTGGACTGGATTAACAGACAATAAGCGCCGGCGAATCCTGAGATGATCGGACATCATTTGGGTTTCTCGCGAAGCCTTGGCTTGACCCGACAACGTGAACCCGGCCATCCAGGGGTACAGGTGACCTTATTGTATCCAATTAAGGAACATGAACAACAAAATAAAGCTCAAAGACACAAACACTGAACAGATTTTGTAGAGATGTTGATCAAACTCCAGACAGGACAGCAGGTGAGGGGACAGCGTACTCATCACACTTCCTGTTTCCACATTTAAACAGTCTCCTTGGTCCCCGTCGTCTGGACGGCATCGTAATGTGATGCTGTGAAGCTCTTAATCTTTATGAGCCTTTCTTTTTGGTTCTTCATCATAGGACACGCCATACTCATTCACTCTGGTCTTGTCGACAGGGTAGAGCCTGTAATGGACAAATAGAATAATTCTGAGTAGACACAAGCATCATAGCTTTAAAGACATGTCCACGACAGGGATGGAACCTCTTACCATCTCTGGTACAGGTAAATTAGGAACACAGCATCATCCCTGAAGCAGGCGAGCCGATGAGACGTCGGCATGGTGATGATGAACGCAAAGACGTCGTCGATGAACGTGTTGAATGCCTGAAGTGGAGTATCAGCAAACATTTGTGATATTTCTTCACTTACTTTACTCACTCACAGTCTTTAAAGTAGTTTTTATTTTATTTATTTATTTATTTATTTTATTTTTTATTTTTTTGGGGGGGGGGGGGTCACTTACCTTATACATGAAGGCTTTCCAGGGGAGATGAGCCACTGATTTTAACTAGGGAATTAAAAAAAAAAAACGCTTTTAATTGCAAGTTCATTCATAAACATAGCACTTTTTTTTTTTTTTTTTTTATAATAGTACATCGTCTGACAGAGTTCTAAACCTGAACCCTCAAAGTACCCCAAAGAGCAAGCCAACGTGCAGGGGCAATGTTTTTAAAAGAAACGATGTGAGGACCAAGGTTCAGTGGGGAACTCATCCTACTCGAGCAGCTGGATATGTTTTAGGTTTTTTTTCTAAGGCCAAAATACTTTTTTAAAAAATTGGCACATTTATATTAATTTGATCAATTCAAGGATTTTTATTGTAACATCATCTAGTACTGGGGTACTGGTGAGTGAAAAACTTATGTGCAAGTACCCACAACTGTGCAAAAAGCAATGTTTACAAGTATAAAAGAAAATTCATTCATTCATTATCTCCCGCTTTTATCCTCTATTAGGGTCGCGGTGGGGTTCCCCATGCCCATCCAGGGGAGAACGTCTCGGGCGCTGGGCAGACAGACCCAGGACAGGGCAAGTTTTTATCTTATCTTATCTTAATATTAAAGTAATTGGTTAAGTAATAGAATAAAAAACAACTGGGATAAATTCTAGGTTCTATTATTAATGGTGGTTCTGTTATTAATCAGTCAAAAGGAACAAAACGACAGCCCAAATCGTGTACCGACCTTGTAGTTCACAAACAGCTGAGGTAGCATGAAGAGAAATCCAAAAGCATACACCCCTGTTGGGTAAGACAAGAAAATAAAACTAATCAGTCACTGAAATGTCCACACAACCGACACACTCTCTGAAATGAAGCTGTGTCTGCATCTCAAATCGTCATCTGCCTTCTACATGGTAAAATGTTAAGGGATGTTAAGGGCTAGGATGTCCAAATATGCAGGAGGCATCAAGTGGAAGGTGAAAATGATATACTGTGATTGTACGTATACTAAGTATAAACTTAGTGTGGTGACCAGGATGGCCCAAACCCGGTGGATCTACTACAGCTCAAAGATCTTGATGTTTGTTTGTTTGGGTAACACTATATATTCACAGGTTATATATATATGGCAGGAAAGATAGTATTAATTCAATTCATTCATTATCTCCCGCTTTATCCTCTATTAGGGTCGCGGTGGGGTTCCCCATGCCCATCCAGGGGAGAACATCTCAGGCGCTGGGCAGACAGACCCAGGACAGGGCGCCAATCCATCGCTGGGCACACGCTCACTCACACAGACACACTCTATATGGGGCAATTTTGAGAATTTAATTGACTTGATCCATGTTTTTGGACTGTGGGAGGAAAGCGGAGAACCCGGAGGAAACCCACGCAGGACACACGGGGAGAACATGGAAACTCCACCCAGATGGGGATTCGAACCGGGAATCCCTAGTGCTGAGAGGTGAACGTGCTAACCATGGTATTAATTGATTAAAATAATTAAATATAAGGTATTAATTAAAGATTTAACCAAGTGTCCACACATCTAAAAGCAAGACTTTAGCCCAGTTATCCATCTTTAAATATGCAATCATTTCTTTGGTGTTTTTAGGTCTCACTGCTTCTTTCAGTATCTGTGGAGATCCATTAGTTCAGCAGTGTTGTATATATTTGGATCATTAGGAGGGGTTTACCAGTTTGGGGTTTCTGGTGTGCTTCACAGGAGGGCAGTAATGATTCTAAGGAGACTTTGTTCAATTTGGATGATATAATGATGATGATATAAAATGATATACTGTGAGTATATGTATACTTATAATAATATATATATATATATATAGAGCGGCACGGTGGCTTAGTGGTTAGCACGTTCGCCTCTCAGCGCTAGGGATTCCCGGTTCGAATCCCCATCTGGGTGGAGTTTCCATGTTCTCCACGTGTCTGCGTGGGTTTCCTCCGGGTTCTCCGCTTTCCTCCCACAGTCCAAAAACATGGATCAAGTCAATTAAATTCTCAAAATTGCCCCATATAGAGTGTGTCTGTGTGAGTGAGCGTGTGCCCAGCGATGGATTGGCGCCCTGTCCTGGGTCTGTCTGCCCAGCGCCTGAGATGTTCTCCCCTGGATGGGCATGGGGAACCCCACCGCGACCCTAATAGAGGATAAAGCGGGAGATAATGAATGAATGAATATATATATATATTATATATAATCTGACCTTATGGTTATGATTTTTTATAATGCTAAATATCAAAGTGTTAAAAGGGCAATGTGTTAGAACAGATATTAATCCTTTCATTCATTATCTCCCGCTTTATCCTCTATTAGGGTCGTGGTGGGGTTCCCCATGCCCATCCAGGGGAGAACGTCTCGGGCGCTGGGCAGATACACCCAGGACAGGGCGCCAATCCATCGCTGGGTAGTTATGATTTTTTGTAATGCTAAATATCAAAGGGTTAAAAGGACAATGTGTTAGAACGGATATTAATGAATAGAACAACTTACCATTGACCAAACTGTTAATCACCCAGGAGTACCAGCTGTTAAAAGCACAAAGTATTTATAGGTTACACATGTGACACTTAAACATTACATGACTCAGCGGTTCTCAAACTGGGGTACGAGTAGCACCAGTTGGCACCGTACCTTTTGTACTTCACAAACACCAGCGCATAAATGGCGCCACCCAGACATAACGGGTACAGCAGGTACGAGAGGTATTTCATCGCCTGTAAAACAACCACTAATGAGATTAGCATCAGGTTAAATCAGAATGGAAGAACATCTGCTGAGGATACAATCAGATCTTACCAAACTGTCATATTCCTCGGTCCTTTTCTCCGACTCATCAGACTTCCCAAACTGCAACGAGGATTAAAACACGCACTATGAATAAACACGACATACGAATATCCCAACAGCGATCCCAACGCTACAGGAGAGCACTTCCACCAGCCTTTTTTTTAATAAATTGGGTATTTCCAGTCCTTAAATCTGATTGGCTGAGTTGTTTGTCCAGCCGTGACATCACTTACAATAACACACACCTCTGAGCGCTTCACACCCAAATATACTCTTGATATACATTTTTTTCTGATTTTTTAAATAAACTGCGTTCTGTAATCTGGCCACCAGATGGAAGTATGTGATAAACCTGTCACTCAGCGTAACCTTTATGCTTTTTATAACATATTTATGAATTACACCTTGTTTTTTTTTTTTTATTATAGTGTGTTTGTAAAAGCAATAAGACACTCAAGGTTGTGTATTTTTGTGATTGAAGGTGTAACTTTACTCTGCTACAAGCTGGACCTAATAACACCTCTTTTCCGTGAATTCACTTATTCATCATCTCCCGCTTTATCCTCTATTAGGGTCGCGGTGAGGGGGGGTTCCCCATGCCCATCCAGGGGAGAACGTTTCGGGCGCTGGGCAAATACACCCAGGACAGGACGCCAATCCATCGCTGGGCACACACACTCACTCACACAACACACTCTATATGGGGCAATTTGGAGAATTCAATTGACTTGATCCATGTTTTTGGACTGTGGGAGGAAACCGGAGAACCCGGAGGAAACCCACGCGGACACGGGGAGAACACGCCTTCCCCGTGAATTATTCCCAATAATGCCACCCCCTCTCGAACCTTATTGCTTTCATAAAACATTGCGAAGATAAATTCTCTATTTCTACGTTAGACTGAAAATCAGAATAACACGTGTGTTTAGCGTTAATGGGTTGATCAAAATCTTAAAAACACACTTTTTAAAAAAAAAAAAAAAAATTTTTACAAAAGCTCTCACCATGAACGTTGGAGTGACACTCTTCCATATAATGTAGATTTTGAAGGCTTTCTTCACTTTCCAAACCTGAAAAAGACCCAGAAAAGAACCTCTTCAATGTATAATGATGCTTTAACATGCAGCCTTTACTTTCATCTTTTGAGTCCTATGATGTTCAGTGAGTCTACGTATACAGCGGCCACACTCCTGTCTGTCCCCGTGAGGAGTCAGCAACCCAAACACACACCTTTTTTTTCAAAACTACGCCCTTAGCGCCATCTTGTGGTGAAATTTTAACTGATTCGACTATCAGTCGACTATAGGGAAAATCTGACAAATCAGATTCGACTATGAAAATCTTTAGTTGAATACAGCCCTAATATATATATATATATATATATATATATATATATATATATATATATATATATATATATATAGTTATACATAAGTCTGATGTTAAGGCTAAAGAGACACACCTCTATTATAGATCCAATTCCAGCCGGGATAAGCACCAGCAGGCTGGTCTGCTCATCCAGCAAGTAGAGGAAAATGACTATGGTGCTGAAACATCTCCACAACACTGCAAAAAAAAAAAATTCTATTAATATTACAAAAGCTCTAAACTACAACATACAACTCCCGTCTCATGGATACTGAGTGTGCGGCTTCATCACCTGCTTTACTGGACATTCCCACCATGCTTTTCTTCTGCTTCCAAAAGCTGATGTCATTTTTAAAGGCCAGGAAATCAAATAGGAGCTAAAACCAGGAAAATGTTCAAATTAGGAACAATTATCAGCAGTTTTTTCTGTTTTTCACAACAAAAAAAGTAAAATACTTTTTTTTTTTTAAAGAAAAAAAAAAGCTATTTTAGCAAAAGTTTTGCATTTGAGATATAAATAAATAAAAAAATATAAATAAATAAAACACAACCGTGACATTATTAGGTGAAGTGCAAATTCATTCATTCATTATCTCCTGCTTTATCCTCTATTAGGGTCGCGGTGGGGTTCCCCATGCCCATCCAGGGGAGAACGTCTCGGGCGCTGGGCAGATACACCCAGGACAGGGCGCCAATCTATCGCTGGGCACTCACTCACTCACACAGACACACTCTACATGGGGCAATTTTGAGAATTCAATTGACTTGATCCATGTTTTTGGACTGTGGGAGGAAAGCGGAGAACCCGGAGGAAACCCACGTAGACACGGGGAGAACATGGAAACTCCACCCAGATGGGGATTCGAACCGGGAATCCCTAGCACTGAGAGGAGAACGTGCTAAACCACTAAGCCATTATTGAATTATTGCAAATTATGTGTGAAATATTTAGCATAGTATAATATTGTGAATAATGTGATAAACGGTGGTTATATACAGAATGGGGGGCGGCACGGTGGCTTAGTGGTTTAGCATGTTCTCCTCTCAGCACTAGGGATTCCCGGTTCGAATCCTCATCTGGGTGGAGTTTCCATGTTCTCCCCGTGTCGCCGTGGGTTTCCTCCGGGTTCCCCGGTTTCCTCCCACAGTCCAAAAACATGGATCAAGTCAATTGAGTTCTCCAAATTGCCCCATATAGAGTGTGTCTGTGTGAGTGAGTGTGTGCCCAGCGATGGATTGGCGCCCTGTCCTGGGTGTATCTGCCCAGCACCCGAGACGTTCTCCCCTGGATGGGCATGGGGAACCCCACCATGACCCTAATAGAGGATAAAGTGGGAGATAATGAATGAATGAATATACAGAATGATCAGTTTGTAATAATGGAGTTGTGTTAAAGGGGAATAAATAATACTGATCCTGTAATAAAACCCAATGTGGGCGTGTCCTGTGTAAATGCACTTACATGAAAAGCTGCAACGAAGAAGGTTAAAGCGAGAAAGTAGAGATTGGTGTCCACGAATATGCCTTTGATTTCATCTGCATCCTTTTCTGTAAACCCTACAAAAATAAAGTTATTAATTAATACATGACCCATTCAGTTTCTGTAGTTATCTTCCGCTTTATCCTCCATTAGGGTCGCGGTGGGGTTCCCCATGCCCATCCAGGGGAGAACGTTTCGGGCGCTGGGCAGATACACCCAGGACAGGGCACCAATCTATCACTGGACACTAGGGCTGTATTCAACTACATATTTTCGTAGTCGAATCTGATTCGTCAGATTTTCCCTATAGTCGACTGATAGTCGAATCAGTTAAAATTTCACCATAAGATGGCGCTATAAGCATAGTTAAAAAAAAAAAAAATTATATACATTTTACTTGTTTTCCAAACAAAAGAAAACCTTTTTTTTTTGTTTTTCTTTTTTTTTCTAGAAATTATGATGATTTTATTTGACAAAAGGCTATATATATATATATAACGAAAACAAAGACATTTCATATAAAAACTAATGCTTAGTTCGTTTCATGAGGTTCATAGTCGACTACGGTTCTCCGAATCGAATCGTCGAATCAGCGAATATTGCAGCTCACCCCTATAATGGATGGATGTTGTTCCCAGCTTATCACTCCAAACCAAACTTAAAAATATCTGTGCATTAAATGTATCATCGATGTTGCAATACATTTCAATCATCTGTATGTAATACCTGTAATAACTGTCTGCTGCTTAATCAGACACCATATGTGCAATATTTGATTTATTTTATTCCTGTACGACTGTATATAACTGAAAATTAGAAAATTAGATTTTTATCTTGTGTATATTTACATTTCTAACTCTATTTATAAATTTTTCCTAGTTTAAATCTCTTCTAATGACCGGATACCTTTTCACCCTCCTCTGTATCTGCTGCAGAGAAATGTGAATTTCCTCATTGTGGACAAAAAAGGTTCATCTTATCTTATCTTATCTTAGGGTGTTCATGTTAATGGGTGCAGGTAGTTATAAAAAGAGAACATGTTTAACTCACCAAACTGCTGCAGTGAAAAGACAGCATCCTGCATATGGATCCAGAAGCGCAGTTTACCCAGAGATATGGTGTCGTACGATATAGTCAGGGGCATTTCAGTGGTACTGCTGTTGATTTCCTGTAACAAATATTTAATGTCAGACACATGCAGGTCAGTTCTCACAATGTGCATTACATCTTAAGTTAAAAAAGAGAAGAAGAAGTATAAATACATATATATATAATTTTTTCCCCATTCATTCATTATGTTCCGCTTTTATCCTATTATATTATATTAGGGTCACAGGGGGGGTTCCCCATGCCAATCCAGGGAAGAACGTTTCGGGCGCTGGGCAGATACACCCAGGACAGGACGCCAATCCATCGCTGGGCACACACTCACTCACACAGACACACTCTATATGGGGCAATTTGGAGAATTCAATTGACTTGATCCATGTTTTTGGATTGTGGGAGGAAACCGGAGAACCCGGAGGAAACCCACGCTGACACGGGGAGAACAAGGAAACTCCACCCAGATGGGGATTCAAACCGGGAATCCCTAGTGCTGAGAGGAGAACATGCTAAACCACTAAGACACCGTGTCGCCTATATATATATATATATATATATATATATATTATTTTTACATTTTTTTTTTTTATATTTTTTTTTTCATTCATTATCTCCCGCTTCATCCTCTGTTAGGGTCGCGATGGGGTTCCCCATGCCAATCCAGGGGAGAACGTTTCGGGCGCTGGGCAGATACACCCAGGACAGGGCGCCAATCCATCGCTGGGCACACACTCACTCACACAGACACACTCTATATGGGGCAATTTGGAGAACTCAATTGACTTGATCCATGTTTTTGGATTGTGGGAGGAAACCGGAGAACCCGGAGGAAACTGTGGGAGGACACGAAGAGAACATGGAAACTCCACCCAGATGGGGATTCGAACCGGGAATCCCTAGTGCTGAGAGGAGAACATGTTAAACCACTAATATATATATATATATATATATATATATATATATATATATATATATATATATATATATATATATATATAGTCGACAGCACCATGTCTTAGTGATTTAACATGTTCTCCTCTCAGCGCTAGGGATTCCCGGTTCGAATCCCCATCTGGGTGGAGTTTCTATGTTCTCCCCGTGTACGCGTGGGTTTCCTCCGGGTTCTCCGGTTTCCTCCCACAGTCCAAAAACATGGATCAAGTCAATTGAATTCTCAAAAATTGCCCCATATAGAGTGTGTTTGTGTGTGAGTGAGTGTGTGCCAGCGATGGATTGGCGCCCTGTCCTGGGTGTATCTGCCCAGCGCCCGAAACGTTCTCCCCTGGATGGGCGACCCTAATAGAGGATAAAGCGGGAGATAATGAATGAATGAATATATATATAAATATACACACACAATCTTCCATGATGCAGTCAGGATGTTCTACACCTAAATGCAAACTTAGTCATTAACATAAGTCAGAGGATTTTCATTTATTTGTAGATTATAAAAGCATCCTTATCACACATAGCGTGACTCAATGGCTTCTTCATTATGCACATTTCCTCAGTTCCACACAGCTCGTCTGATTTATCAGATGCACTGATGATGCACATTATTGTCTGTGAGTCTGCAGGCTTTAAAAATAGGCGAGGCACAAAGAAAGAGAGAGGAAGGCTTTACATACAGACACTTAAAAACAAAGCAGGAGGTGGAAGCCATTCTCTCATCCAGAGAGATACCCCCGGCTCCACCCCTCACTCAGAACCAAGTATTTGGGTTCTATTTTGTATAATATAATGTACTGTCCAACATCATTCTATATACACATGGCTGTGCTGTTGGTACGGAACCAAACTAAAGTTTAGACACGCCTTCTTTTCTGCTCCACTTATCGTCCATGTTCTCAGTTCCACTTCTTTTAAAAATGGACTTTGTAGTTCTCCAATTCCACTCTGTAGTCCATCTGTTTGTGTTCTACAGTACATACTGCGTACGCTGTTCTAATGGTCAGGACCCCAATAGTACCACCACAGAGCAGGGGTTATTGGGTGGGGGTATTATTCCTATCCCAGCAGTGTGACTGAGGTGGAGAACTGAAACTCCAGCAGCATTGCTGCACTAGAACCCCCTCACCACATCAGTGTCACTGCAGAACTGACAAGAAACAATCCACCACCCAAATGATACCTGTTCTGTGATGCTCCTGGCCAACAGAGAACAGAGAACCAACAACAACAACACAGATGGACTACAGTCTGGAATTGTAGAACTACAAAGTCCATCTATATGTTATGTGGAGGACATAGCAAGAAGGGGGCGTGGCCAAACTTTTGTAGTTCTACAATTCCAGACTGTAGGTTATGACGCATGTTTGTGTTCTAAAGTACATACTGTGTACTCTGTTCTAATGGTAAGAACCCCAATAGTACCACCACAGAGCAGGGGTTATTGGGTGGGGGCATTATTCCTATCCCAGCAGTGTCACTAGAACCCCCCTCACCACATCAGTGTCACTGCAGAACCGACAAGAAACAATCCACCACCCAAATGATACCTGTTCTGTGATGCTCCTGACCAACAGAGAACAGAGAACCAACAACAAGAACACAGATGGACTACAGTCTAGAATTGTAGAACTACAAAGTCCATCTATATGGTAAGTGGAGGACGTAGCAAGAAGGGGGCGTGGCCAAACTTTTGTAGTTCTACAATTCCAGACTGTAGTCCATCTGTTTGTGTTCTACAGTACATACTGTGTACTCTGTTCTAATGGTCAGAACCCCAATAGTACCACCAGAGCCGGGATTATTGGGTGGGGGTATTATTCCTATCCCAGCAGTGTGACTGAGGTGGAGAAATGAAAGTCCAGCAGCACTGCTGCACTAGAACCCCCTCACCACATCAGTGTCACTACAGAACCGACAAGAAACAATCCACCACCCAAATGATACCTGTTCTGTGATGCTCCTGACCAACAGAGAACAGAGAACCAACAACAAAGAACACAGATGGACTACAGTCTGGAATTGTAGAACTACAAAGTCCATCTATATGATAAGTGGAGGACATAGAGAATGGAGCCAGAAAACACTTCACAGTTTTATAATCAACTGATAAGGATAATTAATGATTAACCTGGAGCGACTTTTAGACTCTTAGACTGGAACTCAATTTAAGGGCAAAGGAATAATCAGTACTGACTCCACTTTAAACGGCACTTCATCAGTACCCCCCCACATGTGGTTATTTACCCTACCTCTGCATTGTGATGTTCTGTATCTAGAATCACATGATCACATTCAGTTCATCATCAGAAATCAGTGTTTCACGTACCATTAAATCTTTCACTCGGTTACTCAGCTCATCTATGAACAGCAGGGGCAGGTAGACCATCTTCTTTCCGTTCTGATACCTAAAAGACGAAGAACCCGCAGAGAGATCAGTGTTACCAAAGATCAGACTCGCTCAGATATACGGTCAGCTGAACATTTCGCAAAAACATCCAACCAGGGCAGCACGGTGGTTTAGTGGTTGGCACGTTCTCCTCTCAGCTCTAGGGATTCCCGGTTCGAATCCCCATCTGGGTGGAGTTTCCATGTTCTCCCCATGTTCGCGTGGGTTTCCTCCGGGTCCTCCGGTTTCCTCCCACAGTCCAAAAACATGGATCAAGTCCATTGAATTCTCCAATATTGCCCCATATAGAGTGTGTGTGTGTGATTGAGTGTGTACCCAGGGATAGATTGGCGCCCTGTCCTGGGTGTATCTGCCCAGCGCCCGAAACGTTCTCCCCTGGATGGGCATGGGGAACCCCCCCGCGACCCCAATATAGGATAAAGCGGAAGATAATGAATGAATAAACATCCATCCATCATCTTTATCCCCATGCCCATCCAGGGGAGAACGTTTCGGGCGCTGGGCAGATAGACCCAGGACAGGACGCCAATCCATCGCTGGGCACACACTCATACACACAAACACACTCTATATGGGGCAATTTGGAGAATTCAATTGACTTGATCATGTTTATGGACTGTGGGAGGAACCCGGAGGAAGCCCACGCGGACACGGGGAGAACATGGAAACTCCACCCAGATTGGGATTCGAAGAGGGAATCCCGAATGCTGAGAGGAGAACGTGCTAAGCCACTAAACCACCCATTTGCAAAAACCATTCATTCATTATCTCCCGCTTTATCCTCCATTAAGGTCACGGTGGGGTTCCCCATGCCCATCCAGGGCAGAACGTCTCGGGCGCTGGGCAGATACACCCAGGACAGGACGCCAATCCATCGCTGGGCACACACTCACTCACACAGACACACTCTATATGGGGCAATTTAGAGAACTCAATTAACTTGATCCATGTTTTTGGACTGTGGGAGGAAACCGGAGAACCCGGAGGAAACCCACGCGGACACGGGGAGAACATGGAAACTCCACCCAGATGGGGATTCGAAGCGGGAATCCTGAATGCTGAGAGGAGAAGGTGCCTTTGCAAAAACATGTTAAAACCAATTAAATAAGCCAAGTGAATGTTGATCGCTGAATAACATGATAACGGATTACAACTCATCAGGATTCGTCTCGCTGTTTATATTAATCTGTATTTCCATTTATGGTGCATGATTTAAAATAATGTAATATATATATATATATATATATATATATATATATATATATATATATATATATATATATATATGTTATTGGTAATAATGTCAACACTGGATAAATGGCTCAGCCAATCGGATTTAAGGACTGGAATTACCCATTTTATAAATGAAGTACATAAACAGAAACTGTGTGGAGGTCGGGGCGGCACGGTGGCTTAGCATGTTCTCCTCTCAGCACTAGGGATTCCCGGTTCGAATCCCCATCTGGGTGGAGTTTCCATGTTCTCCCCGTGTCCACGTGCGTTTCCTCCGGGTTCTCCGGTTTCCTCCCACAGTCCAAAAACATGGATCAATGTCAACTGAATTCTCCAAAATTGCCCCATATAGAGTGTGTGTGTGAGTGAGTGTGTGCCCAGCGATAGATTGGCGTCCTGTCCTGGGTGTATCTGCCCAGCGCCCGAAACGTTCTCCCCTGGATGGGCATGGGGAACCCCCCCCTGCAACCCTAATATAGGATAGAAAGGTCAAACATGGAGGTCAGGAGGGCATCGTATTAAAACACAGCACACCAATGGAAACCCGAACTCACACTCTCATGTAGCGGTGCACGTCACTGGGAATCCCATCTCGATTGAACAGAAAGTTCTCAGCCACGATATTCAGCGTGAGTCTCGAGCGCCAATGGGACACGGGTCGGTCGAGCTCACCACCTCCGCCCGGTTTCTGGGGCTCCTGCGGTGGAGGGACATAGGTTCTCGGTTATGAGATTGGTAATACCTTAGACATCCATCAGAGAGACAGGCCAACAGACCAAAACAAGGTGAAAATGGTGACATGGGAGAGTCAGTGCTGTCATTTCACCACTACACTTTGGTTAAGGAACCAGACTTGTGACGTGAAGGTTCCCCGTTAGATTACCAGGCTAATCAAGTGCCCTAGGGCCAGGCATTCAAACCCAATTGCTCCCCAGCAGCACTGTATATGGCGCCCGGGTAGCAATTAGGGTTTACTGCCTTACCCAACGGAACTTAATCCATAGAACATGATGGGACTGGGAATTGAACCGGGGACCTTCAGGCTGGTTCCTCAACCACAAGCCTACAACTGTCCTATATATATATATATATATATATATATATATATGGTTTAGCACGTTCTCCTCTCAGCACTAGGGATTCCCGGTTCGAATCCCCATCTGAGTGGAGTTTCCATGTCCTCCCCGCGTCTGCGTGGGTTTCCTCCGGGTTCTCCGGTTTCCTCCCACAGTCCAAAAACATGGATCAAGTCAATTGAGTTCTGGGATTTGAGTTCTTGGATAAAAGCATCCAATAAATGACCAAACTAATTAATTAATTATTCATTCATTCATTCATTCAGTATCTTCCGCTTTATCCTCTATTAGGGTCGTGGGGGGTTCCCCATGCCCATCCAGGGGAGAACGTCTTGGGCGCTGGGCAGATAGACCCAGGACAGGACGCCAATCTATCGCTGGGCACACACTCACTCACACAGACACACTCTATATAGGGCAATTTGGAGAACTCAACTGATTTGATCCATGTTTTTGGACTGTGGGAGGAAAGCGGAGAACCCGGAGGAAACCCACACAGACACGGGGAGAACATGGAAACAACACCCAGATTGGGATTGGAACCGGGAATCCCTAGTGCTGAGAGGAGAACGTGCTAACCACTAAGCCACCATGGCCCACAACGTTAATATTAATTAATTTTTAATATTGGTTAATATTTAATATTTGTGCATGCAAACTAATTCTAGCTGAAAATCCTGTTTGGACACAGAGTGGGCAACTGGACACAGACTCGAAAAGAATGTGTCCTCCTTATTTGCCAATATTCTACAAACCTCTGTGTGACATCATCACTGAGGACCAGCCTGGACTCAAATTCACTAATGTGGACATTTGTTATTGCAATGTTTTAAATGTGGAATTTGTAAAAAAAAAAAATAAATAATAATAATAAAAAAAAGAGCGAGTGTATCTCACGGGAGGGAGTTCCTCTCCGGTGATCAGGCTGACTTCAGCCGGTTTGGGCAGCATGTAGGTGGTGAGCTGCGTCACCAAGTGTACTTGATGCGGATCCTGCCCGGGGGACATTCCTGCCCGGTGTACGAACACCATCGCGTAGAGCGTGCCGTTCTTCCGCGTCTTCTTCGGCAGCGACACATTTATCGACCTATCAGGAAAGAGAAAGATTTTATCGTGTCATGAAGGTTTGGCAGTGTAGGCGTCGCCGGATTATAAAGACTGTAGAGACAAAACAGGTATACTGTCATGTGGACTGTGTTTGATTAACATTTATTCATTCATCATCTTCCGCTTTATCCTCTATTAGGGTCATGGGGGGGGGTTCCCCATGTCCATCCAGGGGAGAACGTTTTGGGTGCTGGGCAGTTACACCCAGGACAGGGGGGCAATCCATCGCTGGACACACACTCACTCACACAGACACACTCTATATGGGGCAATTTGGAGAATTCAATTGACTTGATCCATGTTTTTGGACTGTGGGAGGAAACCGGAGAACCCCGGAGGAAACCCACGCGGACACGGGGAGAACGTGGAAACTCCACCCAGATTGGGATGGGACCCCCAACCTGCTGATTAATAGCTTAACATGCCAACCCCTGAGCTACCGATATCCTGTTCATTCATTATCTTCCGCTTTATCCTCTATTATGGTCGCGGGTGGAGGGGGGGGGGGGTTCCCCATGCCCATCCAGGGGAGAACGTCTCGGGCGCTGGGCAGATACACCCAGGACAGGACGCCAATCCATCGCTGGGCACTCACTCTCACACACACACACTCTATATGGGGCAATTTGGAGAATTCAATTGACTTGATCCATGTTTTTAGACTGTGGGAGGAAACCGGAGAACCCAGAGTAAACCCACACGGACACGGGGAGAACATGGAAACTCCACCCAGATGGGGATTCGAACCGGGAATCCCTAGTGCTGAGAGGAGAACATGCCAACCCCTGAGCTACCGATATCCTGTTCATTCATTATCTCCTGCTTTATCCTCTATTAGGGTCGCGGTGGGGTTCCCCATGCCCATCCAGGGGAGAACGTTTCGGGCGCTGGGCAGATAGACCCAGGACAGGGCGCCAATCCATCGCTGGGCAACCCTTAAAAATCATCGCGAAATTTCCAAATAGTGCCAAAGGAACATATTTACCTCTCAAATTTGGTGTAGACATCAAAATCTTCCTCTTTATGAATCAAACTGTGGCCGCCCTCAGCATTGGGCCGCACTGCTGTAAAGATGCTCAGCTGTTTAAAGAAGAACAAAAGTAATTATTCATTCATCCATTATCTTCCGCTTTATCCTCTATTAGGGTCGCGGGGGGGTTCCACATGCCCATCCAGGGGAGAACGTCTCGGGCGCTGGGCAGATACACCCAGGACAGGACGCCAATCCATCACTGGACACACTCTCACTCAAACATACACACTCTATATGGGGCAATTTTGAGAACTCAATTAACTTGATCCATGTTTTTGGACTGTGAGAGGAAACCGGAGAACCCGGAGGAAACTCACGTGGACACGGAGAGAACATGGAAACTCCACCCAGATGGGGATTCGAACCGGGAATCCCTAGTGCTGAGAGGAGAACATGCTAAACCACTAAGCCACCGTGCCACCAAAAGTAATGACACAATGAAATTCATTAATGAGCTGAAAGTGTCAAACTGGTCATTTTCAAATTATAACTAGTTTATATTTACTAGTACTAGTCATGGGTGGCACGGTGGCTTAGTGTTTAGCATGTTCTCCTCTCAGCATTAGGGATTCCCGGTTCCAATCCCCATCTGGGTGGAGTTTCCATGTTCTCCCCGTGTCCGTGTGGGTTTCCTTTGGGTTCTCCGGTTTCCTCCCACAGTCCAAAAACATGGATCAAGATCAACTGAGTTCTCAAAATTGCCCCATATAGAGTGTGTGTGTGTGAGTGAGTGTGTGCCCAGCGATGGATTGGCATCCTGTCCTGGGTCTATCTGTCCAGCGACCCTAGTAGAGGATGAAGCGGAAGATAATGGATGGATGGGTGGATGAGTGTATGGATGAGTGGGTGGATGGATGAGTGGAAGGATGGATGAGTGGAAGGATGGATGGGTGGAAGGATGGATGGGTGGGTGGATGGGTGGGTGGATGGGTGGGTGGATGTATGGATGGGTGAGTGGATGGATGAGTGGATGGATGAGTGGATGGATGAGTGGGTGGATGAGTGGATGAGTCGGTGGGTGGATGGATGGATGGATGAGTGGGTGGATGGGGAAATAAGTGGGTGGGTGGGGAAATGAGTGGGTGGATGGATGGATGGATGGGTGGATGAGTGGGTGGATGGATGGGTGGATGGATGGATGGGTGGGTGGATGGGTGGGTGGATGGGGTGGATGTATGGATGGGTGAGTGGATGGATGAGTGGATGGATGAGTGGATTAGTGGATGGATGGATGGATGGATGAGTGGGTGGATGAGTGGATGAGTCGGTGGGTGGATGGATGGATGGATGAGTGGGTGGATGAGTGGGTGGATGGGGATAATGAGTCCATGGGTGGGTGGGAGGATGGTGGGTGGATGGATGGATGGATGGGTGGATGAGTGGGTGGATGGATGGGTGGATGGATGGATGAGTGGATGGATGAGTGGGTGGATGAGTGGGTGGATGGGGAAATAAGTGGGTGGGTGGGGAAATGAGAGGGTGGATGGATGGATGGATGGATGGATGAGTGGATGGATGGATGGATGGATGGATGGATGAGTGGATGGATGGATGGATGGATGGATGGATGGATTGATGGATAGATGAGTGGGTGGATGAGTGGATGGATGGGTGGGTGGATGAATGGATGGATGAGTGGATGTATGGATGAATGGATAAGTGGATGGATGAGTGGGTGGATGGATGGATGAGTGGATGGATGGATGAGTGGGTGGATGGATGGATGAGTGGATGGATGGATGAGCGGATGGATGAGTGGATGGATGAGTAGGTGGATGGATGGATGGATGAGTGGGTGGATGGATGAGTGGGTGGATGGATGGATGGATGGATGGAGGGATGGATGAGTGGGTGGGTGGGTGGATGAGTGGGTGGATGGATGGATGGATGGAGGGATGGATGAGTGGGTGGGTGGATGAGTGGGTGGATGAGTGGGTGGATGAATGTATGGATGGGTGAGTGGGTGGATGGATGAGTGGGTGGACGACGTGTCCTCACCTGAAGGCGAGGTTTAGCAGTCAGGTAGGGGGTGACGCAGGTGTCGCTCGCGGGCTGCTCGCAGGGTTTGGTGTACACGATGCCGAACATCACCCAGCACGTGTGCAGCACGTAGACGATGAAGACGCCCACGATGACGGCGGTCAGCGACGCCTTGTGAAACATGCTGCCGGCCGCGGTCCTCAGCGAGGGCAGATAATCCCGCAGCAGATCCCCGGCATCACCGCCCCGCGAGTCGGGACACGTAGCGCTTAACTCCCCGCGCTTCCGCCCGCCGTCCGTCCACCTCCACCCACCATCACACCGAGGAGCCGCCCGCCGGCCGGCACCGCCCTGAAACACCGCCGAAACACCGCCGAAACACCGCCGGATTAAAAACACCGCGCGCGGGGGGGGGGGTTATAATCCGATTAAACACCGCGGAGCGCGAGATTACACAATAACAAAAAAAACACCACTCGCTTCCGTGAACGGGTTCCTGTAATCCGGTTGCCAGATTCGGTCAGGTTGCCAGATTTGACAACTATAAACAATCCCTCTCCTCGCAGCGCTAGGGATTCCAGTTTCGAATCCCCAGCCGGGTGGAGTGTCCGTGTTCTCCCCGTGTCCGCGTGGGCTTCCTCCCACAGTCCAAAAACATGGATCAAGTCCAGTTGAGTTCTCCAAATTGCCCCATATAGAGTGTGTCTGTGTGTGAGTGTGCCCAGTGATAGATTGCCCCCCCTGTCCTGGGTGTATCTGTCTATAGTTGGCGCGGTGGCTTAGTGGTTTAGCATGTTCTCCTCTCAGCGCTAGGGATTCCCGGTTCCAATCCCAATCTGGGTGGAGTTTCCATGTTCTCCCCGTGACCGCGTGGGCTTCCTCCGGGTTCTCCGGTTTCCTCCCACAGTCCAAAAACATGGATCAAGTTAATTGAGTTCTCCAAATTGCCCCATATAGAGTGTGTGTGTGAGTGAGTGTGTGTCCAGTGATAGATTGCCCCCCTGTTCTGGGTGTATCTGCCCAGCACCCAAAACATTCTCCCCTGGATGGGCATGAGGTGCATGAGGTAACCCCCTCCCCCCCACGACCCTAATAGAGGATAAAGCAGAAGATAATGGATGGATTGTCTATAGTTGGCGCGGTGGCTTAGTGGTTTAGCATGTTCTCCTCTCAGCACTAGGGATTCCCGGTTCGAATCCGCATCTGGGTGGAGTTTCCATGTTCTCCCCGTGTCGGCGTGGGTTTCCTCCAGGTTCTCAGATTTCCTCCCACAGTCCAAAAACATGGATCAAGGTCAATTGAGTTCTCCAAATTGCCCCATATAGAGTGTGTATGTGTGAGTGAGTGTGTGTCCAGTGATAGATCGGCGTCCTGTCCTGGGTCTATCTGCCCAGTGTCCGAAACGTTCTCCCCTGGATGGGCATGGGGAACCCCCCCCCCCGCGACCCTAATAGAGGATAAAGCGGGAGATAATGGATGGATGGAAACAATCCCTTTATCCAGCCATTATCTTCCACTGTATCCTCTATTAGGATCACGTTGGGGGGGAGGGGGTTCCCCATGCCCATCCAGGGGAGAACATTTCGGGCGCTGGGCAGATACCATTGTATCTCTGGGTTCACTCACTCACACAGACACACTCTATATGGGGCAATTTGGAGAACTCAATTGACTTGATCCATGTTTTTGGACTGTGGGAGGAAAGCGGAGAACCCGGAGGAAACCCACGCAGACACGGGGAGGACATGGAAACTCCACCCAGATGGGGATTCGAACCGGGAATCCCTAGCGCTGAGAGGAGAACATGCCAACCACTAAGACACCCTGAATCTGTTTTTATAATCCAGATTGGGGTTCAATCGCGCGCACTGGCAACCCATCCTGAGCGTGCTTCGTGTAGGCCTCCTCTTCCGTTTCGCACCGGAAGCAGTATTCTGAGCGGCGGCGGTGCTGGCTGGTCGGTTCATCGTTATCGGTTCTCGGTTCTTCGTTTTAATTTCGTCGCTGAAATGAAACTCGTCAGGTGAGTGACCCGCACTGCGCGCGCCCTGCGGCCGGAGCCCGGCGCGGGGGAGAGGCGAGGCCGCGGGGATGAGGATGGAGCGGGATGACGGAGCCGCGGCTAACCGCTACGAGCTAACGGCGGGAAGCGGCGGCGGATCAAAGGAATTAAAAACCGCTCTGATTAACCGAAACGCGTTAATTAATTAATCTAAACTCTGCGCTAATCACGTTAATTAATCTAAACTCTGCGCTCTTCAGTCTGTTGTTGTTTCGTGGCTCCGTTGCTATGGAGATCTATTGTGTGCTTCGTTTCCTGATTATTAATCGATCCTGATGCTTTGCGTATTGTGTGAAACTTTAGTGACGTCAGAGTCCTGAAAAGCTGCTCCTCGGTGTTGTGTAGTCGCCGTCGTTTAATTTAACACTGCGGGCCAAATGCACCGGGGGCCAAAATCCAAAGACCCCGGGGTCCAAACAATAATGCACCGGGGGCCAAAATCCAAAGACCCTGGGTTGAACATTCAAATGCACCAGGGTCAAAATCCAAAGACCCCGGGGTCCAAACAATAATGCCACCGGGGGCCAAAATCCAAAGACCCCGGGGTCCGAACAATAAAGCACCGGGGGCCAAAATCCAAAGACCCCGGGGTCCAAACAATAATGCACCGGGGGCCAAAATCCAAAGACCCCGTGGTCCAAACACAAATGCACCGGGGCCAAAATCCAAAGACCCCGGGTAAAACACTCAAATGCACCCGGGGCCAAAACACTAATGTACCGGGGCCAAAATCCAAAAACACCGGGATCCAAACACTAATGTACCAGGGCCAAAATCCAAAGACCCTGGGCTCAACACTCAAATGCACCGGGACCAAAATCCAACAACACCGGGCTCAACACTCAAATGCACCAGGGTCCAAACACTAATGCACCGGGGACCAAAATTCAAATGCACCAGGGTCCAAACACTAATGCACTGGGGCCAAAATCCAAAAAACACCGGGCTCAACACTCAAATGCACTGGGGGCCAAAATCCAAAAACCCCGGGTTGAAATAATATAAACAAAAAACCCAGATCAAAACTCAAATGCATCGGGGGCCAAAATCCAATCCGTGTTTAGGGTGTTGGGTTATTAATCTGCAGGATGTGGATTTAAATCCCAGGTTCACTGAAGTTCCCATTGTGGCTCCTTGGGTAAGAACCTTAACCCTCATCTCTATAGGGATGCTGCATCAACCCTGTCTGTGTCTGACCCCAAATAAGTTAGGGTACTTGTAAGTTACTTTGGATAAAAACATCTGCTGAATGACCAAATGTAAATGCAGCAGGTTGACCACAGCATCCCTGGAACAATGAGGGTCAAGGGTCTTGCTCTAGGAGCCACATCAGTAGCTTCAGTGGAACCTGGGGTTTTGTGGGACCTTTGAACTTGAGCAGGGATGCTGCAGGGGGTGGTATCATGGCTGACCCTCTGTAAAGTGACCCAATGTTAACTTTTTAATAACCCCCTTAGAAAAGATCTGTAAAGACAAATTAAAGTATTGTTCTGGAAAATAACAAAAAGTTAAACCGTCTAACTGAATCTGTTCTATCGTTTAGGTTTTTGATGAAACTGAGCCATGAAACGGTTACCATCGAGCTGAAGAACGGTACCCAGGTGCACGGCACAATTACAGGTGACATGTTTACTAATGTTTAAACCTAACCAACCAAAATCCTGAACCCCCCCCCACACACACACACACACACACACACACACAGCTTTGGATTATCGCTGCACAGGAACACTTTTCTTTTTTCTTTATGGGTTTATACCTTTCTTTATAGTTATCATTGTTTATTCAGACTGCCTCCACCTGCTGGTATATAAACATTCATTCATTCATCCATTATCATCCACGTTATCCTCTATTAGGGTCGTTGGGGGGGGTTCCCCATGCCCATCCAGGGGAGAACATTTCGTGCGCTGGGCAGATACACCCAGGACAGGACGCCAATCTATCGCTGGGCACACACTCACACACACAGACACACTCTATATGGGGCAATTTGGAGAACTCAATTGACTTGAACCATGTTTTTGGACTGTGGGAGGAAACCGGAGAACCCGGAGGAAACCCACGCGGACACGGGGAGAACATGGAAACTCCACCCAGATGGGGATTCGAACCGGGAATCCCTAGCGCTGAGAGGAGAACATGCTAAACCACTAAGCCACCGTGCCTGTGTGTGTGTATGTATATGTATGTATGTATGTGTGTGTGTGTGTGTATATTTATATATATATATATATATATATATATCTTATATATATATATATGATTATATACAATATATACTATTCTCAAATTGTTTTATATACTGTATATACATATATTTATATATTATATTTATAGTAAATAAAAATATTATAAATATTCTATATTTATTATATATATTTATATTATATATTCATAGTGGTATACTATATTATATTTCACATAGCGATATGTGTAATTCTCATTTCTTCTCAAAGTTTAAATTTAAATAACGGGGTAATCGGGGTCCGTGACCCCTAATTTCGTTACCATCTCATGTAACGATGTGATAGTCAAGTTCAAGTAATTTATTTATAGAGCGCTTTTTACAACAGAACATTGTCACAAAGCAGCTTTACAGAATGAAAAGCCTTTAAACTTTAAAAGCCTTTAAACATATTAACGATAATAAAATTTTCTTGAATCTTGCGTGTATTTTAAATTAATTTTCTCCCTCCTGAATGCACCCTGTCATAGTTATACATATGACCCCCCCCCCCCCCAACCACAACCCTGAGTTAATGTAATTATAAAGATCTTTATAAAATACATATTCTTGTGACTTAAAAGTGTTTGAGGAATTCTGACGGTAGTCTCTCTTGTCACTCGATTTAAGGTGTTGATGTGAGCATGAACACTCACCTTAAAGCTGTGAAGATGACCCTGAAAAACAGAGAGCCCACCCAGCTCGAGTCCCTGAGCATCCGGGGCAACAACATCCGCTACTTCATCCTGCCAGACAGTCTGCCGCTGGATACCCTTCTGGTGGACATCGAGCCCAAGATTAAGTCCAAGAAGAGAGAGGCGGGTAAGTGCGGGTCCAGGGGGTTGATCAGTGTTGCCATGGTGATGAGTGTTAAGACCAGAACGGTTTTCTTTAGTGCTATGTAAATCCTAAATCTGTGCAAATATTTTCTGGTCACGTATTCTAATCCCTTAATACGATTAATTATTGGAAATCCACTATATTTTACCAATTAGTTGAGTTCTAAAACAAAGATCCGGAGTGCCAGATACATAATTATGCCAGATACATTGGGTATTAATATTGAGGAGGACCTAACCTGGGGTGTGAACACCAAAAAACTGGTAAAGAAGGCACAGCAGAGACTCTACTAGAGGACTCTGGTGTCCTTCTTACGTTCCACCATAGAGAGCATCCTCACTCACGGACTCTGTGTGGTTCTCCAGCTGCACTGCAGCACCGAAAAAAGAACTACAGGGGATTGTGAGGTCTGCAGAGAAGATCATTGGGTGCTCTCTACCCACCCTGGAGGATCTACACAGTTCTTGTTGTCTGCAGAGAGCTCACAAAATTATTAGACACTTCTCACCCCAGGTTTAGCACGTTCTCCTCTCAGCGCTAGGGATTCCCGGTTCGAATCCCCATCTGGGTCATGTTCTCCCCGTGTCTGCGTGGGTTTCCTCCGGGTTCTCCGGTTTCCTCCCACAGTCCAAAAACATGGATCAAGTCAATTGAATTCTCCAAATTGCCCCATATAGAGTGTGTCTGTGTGAGTGAGTGTGTGCCCAGTGATGGATTGGCGCCCTGTCCTGGGTGTATCTGCTCAGCACCCGAGATGTTCTTCCCTGGATGGACATGGGGAACCCCCCCGTGACCCTAATAGAGGATAAAGCGGGTGATAATGAATTAATGAATACTATCTTTCCTAGGTGGCTTAGTGGTTTGGCACGTTCTCCTCTCAGCACTAGGGATTCCCGGTTTGAATCCCCATCTGGGTGGAGTTTCCATGTTCTCCCTGTGTCTGCGTGGGTTTCCTCCGGGTTCTCCGCTTTCCTCCCACAGTCCAAAAACATGGATCAAGTCGATTGAATTCTCCAAATTGCCCCATATAGAGTGTCTGTGTGTGTGAGTGTGCCCAGTGATAGATTGCCCCACTGTCCTGGGGTGTATCTGCCCAGCGCCCGAGACGTTCTCCCCCCCCCATTGAATTCTCCAAATTGCCCCATATAGAGTGTGTCTGTGTGAGTGAATGTGTGTCCAGTGATGGATTGGCGTCCTGTTCTGGGTGTATCTGCCCAGCGCCCGAAACGTTCTCCCCTGGATGGGCATGGGGAACCCCACCGCGAGAATTCAATTGACCTTGATCCATGTTTTTGGACTGTGGGAGGAAACCGGAGAACCCGGAGGAAACCCACGCAGACACGGGGAGAACATGGAAACTCCACTCAGATGGGGATTCCAACCGGGAATCCCTAGCGCTGAGAGCAGAACATGCTAAACCACCGTGCCGCCCCTCAGATTACATAACACTATATTTTTTTTGTGCAGTGGCTGGTCGTGGCAGAGGAAGAGGACGGGGACGTGGAAGAGGAAGAGGACGTGGAAGAGGCGGGCCGAGGAGATAACTCACTGAAGCGCCTCTTTTCTTTTTTTCAGTGTACAGGATTTATTTCATGTATTTTGAAGATATGGAGTCATTTTTTTTTTTTGTTTTGTACATTAAAATTTCGGCTTTTCCGAAAACCCCCCGCGTGTCCCGTGTTCATTGGTGCTTCACTCTGATATCAAAGAAAACATTGGGTTAAACATTATACCCTGTATTATATTTCCTTTTTGTTTTGTAGTATCCATGGCAACCAATGTGCCTAGCTGTACATCTGTAAGGAAAAGGTCAAGGTTTGAAACACTGGGAATTAAAAATGTGAAATGAATGAAAAGTTTAATTACTTTGGTTTGTATTTAATTTTGGGAGTTAATTAAAATGTAATGGTGGCTTAGTGGTTTAGCATGTTCTCCTCTCAGCGCTAGGGATTCCCGGTTCGAATCCCCATCTGGGTGGAGTTTCCATGTTCTCCCATTGATCCATGTTTAAAAACATGGATCAAGTCAATTGAATTCTCCAAATTGCCCCATAAAGAGTGTGTCTGTGTGAGTGAGTGTGTGTCCAGCGATGGATTGGCGTCCTGTCCTGGGTGTATCTGCCCAGCGGCCGAAACGTTCTCCCCTGGATGGGCATGGGGATCCTACTGTTAGTGGTTGGCATGTTCTCCTCTCAGCACTAGGGATTCACGGTTCCTCTGGGTTCCTCCCACAGTCCAAAAACATGGATCAAGTCAATTGAGTTCTCCAAATTGCCCCATATAGAGTGTGTCTGTGTATCCAGTGATAGATTGGTGCCCTGTCCTGGGTGTATCTGCCCAGCGCCCGAAACGTTCTCCCCTGGATGGGCATGGGGATCCTACTAGAGGATAAAGTGGGAGATAATGAATGAATTATCTTTCGCTTTATCCTCTATTAGGGTCTTTGGGGGGGGGGGGGTTCCCCATGCCCATCCAGGGGAGAACATTTCGGGCGCTGGGCAGATAGACCCAGGACAGGACACCAATCTCGCTGGGCACACACTCACTCACACAAACACACTATATGGGGCAATTTGGAGAATTCAATTGACTTGATCCATGTTTTTGGACTGTGGGAGGAACCGTGAATCCCTAGTGCTGAGAGGAGAACATGCCAACCACTAAGCCACCGTGCCGCCCTTGGCAAACCCCTAGTGAATATATATTCATCCATCCATTATCTCCAGCTTTATCCTCTATTAGGGTCGTGGTGGGGTTCCCCATGCCCATCCAGGGGAGAACGTTTCGGGCGCTGGGCAGATACACCCAGGACAGAACACCAATCTATCACTGGACACACACTCACTCACACAGACACACTCTATATGGGGCAATTTGGAGACCTCAATTGACTTGATCCATGTTTTTGGACTGTGGGAGGAAATCCACGCAGACACGGGGAGAACATGGAAACTCCACCCAGATTCGAACCGGGAATCTCTAGCGCTGAGAGGAGAACATGCCAAACCACTAAGCCACCCGGATGATGTTTTGTGATTTTCAAACACCAAGAAGGGACTGATTGTGTGTGAATTAACATTCACTCTGTTTGCAGTGAGATGTGCAGTTGTGTGTGTGTGTGGGGGGGGGGGGGGTGAGGGGTGTAAAGAAAGATATAAATAGAAATAAATTTGTTTATTATGTAAAATATGGGGCGGCACAGTGGCTTAGTGGTTTAGCACGTTCTCCTCTCAGCGCTAGGGGTTCCCGGTTCGAATCCCCATCTGGGTGGAGTTTCCATGTTCTCCCCGTGTCCGCGTGGGTTTCCTCCGGGTTCTCCTGTTTCCTTGCACAGTCCAAAAACATGGATCAAGTCAATTGAGTTCTCCAAATTGCCCCATATAGAGTGTGTGTGAGTGAGTGAGTGTGTGCCCAGTGATGGATTGGCGCCCTGTCCTGGGTGTATCTGCCCAGCACCCGAAACGTTCTCCCCTGGATGGGCATGGGGAACCCCACCGCGACCCTAATAGAGGATAAAGCAGAAGATAATGAATGAATGAATGTAAAATATTGAAAAGAGGCTTATTACAGTCGACCTACATTCATACCTCATTCATTTTGATCCTTGGCTTGTTAAACAGTCCTGGCCATTAAAAAATGTTCTAGTCTTTGGAAATAAATCACGCTATTATAACCAGATGAGATGAGAGGGAGTGTTTTTAGAGAAGTTCACTCATTATCTTCTATTGGGGTCGTGGGAAGGGCTTCTCGGCACACACTCACACAAACGCACTCTTACTGGGGCATTTCAGGACAGCCGATTCACCCTGAATCCGTGTTTTTGGACTGGAGGGAAACCAAAGAACCCACACGGACACGGGACTCCACCCAGATTCAGGGTTCGAACCTGGAGCTCCAAGGCTGAGAGGACAAACGTGTGAACCACTAACCTAAGAGAACCCCTAGAACCACATTCTACGTTTTTGAATGGAGTCCGCACTTTATATCCGGTCCCTTAGTAGGTCCCTCTTTTCTAGCCTCTTGTTCTTTTGTAAGAGTTTCTAATAATTAAATGCAAGATATTTATTTATCATTCATTCATCCATTCATTATCTCCCGCTTTATCCTCTATTAGGGTCGCGGTGGGGGTTCCCCATGCCCATCCAGGGAGAACGTTTCAGGCGCTGGGCAGATACACCCAGGATAGGACACCAATCTATCACTGGGCACACACTCACTCACACAGACACACTCTATATGGGGCAATTTGGAGAACTCAATTGACCTTGATCCATGTTTTTGGACTGTGGGAGGAAACCGGAGGAAACCCATGTGGACACGGGGAGAGATATTTATCAATGAATTAATATCTTGTTAGATATCTATTCAATACAGCAATCTATTTTTTACTTTTATTTATTTCGTTATATTTATTTATTAGGGCGGCACGGTGGCTTAGTGGTTTAGCATGTTCTCCTCTCAGCACTAGGGATTCCTGGTTTGAATCCCAATCTGGGTGGAGTTTCCATGTTCTCCCCGTGTCCGTGTGGGTTTCCTCCGGGTTCTCCGGTTTCCTCCCACAGTCCAAAAACAAGAACAAGTCAATTGAATTCTCAAAATTGCCCCATATAGAGTGTGTCTGTGTGCGTGAGTGTGTGCCCAGTGATGGATTGGCGTCCTGTCCTGGGTGTATCTGCCCAGCGTCCGAAACGTTCTCCCGTGGATGGGCATGGGGAACCCCACCGCGACCCTAATAGAGGATAAAGCGGAAGATAATGGATGGATATTTATTTACTAGGGGTTTGCCAAGGGCGGCACGGTGTATTAGTGGTTTAGCATGTTCTCCTCTCAGTGCTAGGGATTCCCGGTTCGAATCCCAATCTGGGTGGAGTTTCCATGTTCTCCCCGTGTCCTCGTGGGTTTCCTCCGGGTTCTCCGGTTTCCTCCCACAGTCCAAAAACATGGATCAAGGTCAATTCCCCAAATTGCCCCATATAGAGTGTGTATGTGTGAGTGAGTGTGTGCCCAGTGATAGATTGGCGCCCTGTCCTGGGTCTATCTGCCCAGCGCCCGAAACGTTCTCCCCTGGATGGGCATGGGGAACCCGCGGGAGATAATGGATGGATGGATATTTATTTACTAGGTGTTTGCCAAGGGTGACCCGGTGGCTTAGTGGTTTAGCATGTTCTCCTCTCAGCACCCACACTCATTCTCCCCTGGATGGGCATGGAGAACCCCCCGCGACCCTAATAGAGGATAAAGCAGAAGATAACAGATGGTTGTATATTTATTGAGCAGGCCGGGGTTCGCCATTATCCTCAGTTTAAATCATTTTGCCTCGCGGCGGGGGCTTTTATTTTGACAGCTGGACTGCCCTGTAAATAAATAGCGCTCTCTGCAGATTTCCAGAAAGCGCGCGGCGCTGACAGCGTTCTTCTCTTCGGTTTTTAAATCGTTTTATTTTATTATTATTTTTATTAATTTTTAAATTCTGTTGATTTTGTTTTCTTAATGAAGAACACGTGGTTTTTCTGAGTTTGTTTTTAACATGGCTCATCCGGGGTATTTCATGTACTTTGCGTTCGGCAGTAATCTGTTGAAGGAGCGTCTGAGACTCAGAAACCCGTCCGCGAGCTTCCACTGCGTCGGCAGACTGAAGGTACAGCGTTTACTGCTTTAAACCTCATTAATCACACATTAATCACACATTAATCACACATTC
>JAFMOC010000943.1:0-170979 GCA_019802505.1 Corydoras sp. C115 | reverse complement strand
CGTGCTTCAAACGCGCCACAATCATTCCCGTCCCCAAAAAGCCAACCATCTCAGGACTGAATGACTACAGACCTGTCGCACTGACCTCTGTGGTCATGAAATCCTTCAAGAGACTGGTTCTCACTCACTAGACCCCCTGCAGTTGCATACCGGGCCAACAGGTCTGTGGATGACGCCGTGAACATGGGATTACATCACATCCTCCAGCACCTTGACCATCCATGCTCATATGCAAGAGTTCATGGACTTTAGCTCTGCCTTTCATACAATCATCCCCGGACACCTACATACCATACCATAAATAATTCTCAGTTAAAGTTTGTCAGGCAACTGTCCGCAGAGGCAAAAAAGCAAGCATTGTAGTGCAGAGAGGATCCAGGAGGTGCAGGAAAGTGAGTTAGTATTTATTGATTCGCAGAATCGATACAAAGAAAAGAGGACTCTGCGTGACTCGAAATAATGCCGGTCTGCCGATGGAACGGAAACGGAAAGCATATGAACACAAACCAGACCATGTGAGAAACAAAAGCAACCAATGAAAATATCAAATAAATTAACTGAATGCGAACCACTAAAGGAAAATAACTAAATTAAATGAAAAACAGGTGAGGAGTGCCTAGCACGCCTTACAAAGTTTAGCACAGGCCACAAATCTAGCAATAGCCAATTATGACAAACCAATCAATCTGGATGTTTTTGAAACCAATGGCGATGTTTACGCTGTATTGTTTCAAAACTGGGAAGTCAGAGATATGTTTAAATGTACTGTCACGACTGCCCCTAGATTATTATTATGGTTTAAAACATTGTTTTCATTAAACAGTGTATGTGATTTACAGTTGTGCTCAAAATAATAGCAGTGTCTTTAAAGAAATGAGTAAATATCAAAATTCTTCTAACATATTGTACTTTAATGAACACAGATGCATTGGGGACATAGCACATTCTATTCAAAAGCAGGACAATTGGGAAAAGTAAATAAAACTCAAATAATAATAATGATATTTCACAGAAAGTCAGAAATATAATGTTCAAAAAAATAGCAGCGTTCACATCTTTTCTTGGAAACTCAAAAATGTACTGCACAAACTAAGAAATTCTTGATAAGTCAACTTGACTGAGTATCCTTAACTAATATTTTGTTGCAAAACCACGGTTTCTGATAACTGCTTCACATCTGTGGTGCATGGAGTCAACCAATTTCTGGCAACAGTCAACATGTATTGCAGCCCAGGCCAATTGTACTATATTCCACAATTCCCCTGCGTTTCTTGGTTTTGCCTCATGCACTGCATTTTTTATGTCAGCCCACAAGTTTTCTTTGGGATTAAGGTCCGGGGATTGTGCTGGCCACTCCATCAGTTGAATCCTGTTTGTCTGGAACCATGCTTTTGCTTGCTTGCTGGTATGTTTTGGGTCATTATCTTGTTGAAAGGTCCACCTCAAAGGCATTTCCTCCTCAGGTCCACCTCAAAGGTTGATTTCACCAAGACGTCTTCTGATTGTACCAGTACTCACAGTCAACTGAAGGTCTGCCTTGATCCCCTTGGAGCCGATCATTGGCTGAGCCTTTACCAGTTTGGCTATTCTCCTATCCATTCGAGAAGTTGTTTTTCTTTTTCTTCCGCGTTTTTCTGTTTTTTCTTGCCATTTCAAAGCATTGGAGATCATTTTAGCTGCCATCACTTTCTGAACTTTTTTATAGGTTTTCCCCTCTTTTATTAGCTTCTTGATTAAAAAAACGCTCGTCTTTAGAACGGTGTCTTGAACGACCCATTTTTCTTGTTTTTTCAGGACAAATGAAGTTCAAGTTCAAGTAATTTATTTATATAGCGCTTTTTACAACAGTACATTGTTACAAAGCAGCTTTACAGAATGAAAAGCCTTTAAACCCCCAAAGAGCAAGCCGAAGCAACAGTTGCAAGAAAAAACTCCCTTTTATGTTGTTATTTAAGGAAGAAACCATGGGAGGACCAAGACTCAGTGGGGGACTCATCCTCCTTGAGTGGCCAGGCAGCAACAACAATGTAGGACAGCCAGGTACAGATATTTAACAAATGGTAAAACTAACAACTGGAAAACTATATGTGAGTCCATTAGGGGGCGTCCTGCAGGACCGCCTTGTCAGGTTCCATACAGTATTCGTCAGCAGAGCCATGGATGAAGATCTCCAGGAAGCCGGGGGACACCTCAAAAGAAACAGACAAGGAAGGCAGTTAAAGCTAATAATAAAGCACGGCATTTAATAAGTAATTAATTGACACAGTGCAGCATGTGACTCCGGCATCACTGACTAGAGCAGCATAACTAAAAGAGGCAGATACTGCAGACTCTACATAGTTGAGATGGCGCCCCGGAACACCATCATTTCAGCGCCACACCCCCCCATTAATGATGAGGTGGGTGAAGAGGTGAAACAACAGCATACACTGATCAGAGATTACCCCCCAACACAGCCAAGCCTGAGATCTACATCTTTATCTACAGGGGATTAGTTAAACGCAAGATAAAATAAATGTGTTTTTAATTTATTTTTAAAGATTAATAGTGATTCAGAATCACGAACAGTAACTGGAAGGCTATTCCAAAGTTGAGGAGCCTTGTGGGAGAATGCTCTTCCACCAGCAGTAATTTTATTTATTCTAGGAGCTAAGAGTAGACCAGCACCTTGAGATCGGAGCTCACGTGTTGGCTTGTATGATTGAATCAGCTCACTCAGATACTGTGGAGCCTGATAATGTAGAATTTTATATGTTATTAATAAAATTTTGTACTCGATACGAAACTTAACTGGTAGCCAATGCAGGTTTGATAACACAGGAGTTATATGATCAAACTTTCTGGTTTTAGTTAAAACTCTAGCTGCAGCATTCTGCACAAGTTGTAATTTATGTAATGATTTATTAGAACATCCTGTCAGAAGTGAATTACAATAATCTAACCTTGAGGTAATAAAAGCATGAATTAGTTTTTCTGCATCTTGGAGGGAGAGGATATTTCGTAGCTTCGAAAAGTTACATAGGTGAAAAAATGCAATTCTAGTGATATTGGTAATGTGCTTTGTAAAGGAGAGATCTGAATCAATATTGACACCGAGATTATTTACAGATGAACTGGGTCTAATTAAAGAGTTATCAAGGTTTAACATAGTGTTAGAAGCTTTGTTGATTTTGTCCTTGGGTCCAACTATCAGAAACTCTGTTTTATCAGAATTTAGCAGTAGGAAGTTTTTTGACATTAAGGCTGATAATTAAGGCTGTCTCAGTGCTATGGTGAGACCTAAAACCTGACTGAAAAACTTCATGGACGTTATTAGCTAGAAGATGCCGATTCAGCTGGTTGAACACTATTTTTTCTAGGATTTTAGAGACAAAAGGAAGGTTTGATATTGGTCTATAGTTGGACAGTATTAGAGGATCTAAATTAGGTTTTTTAAGTAATGGTTTAATGACTGCACACTTCAGATTTTTGGGGACATAGCCTATTTTAAATGTTGTAGGAATGACACATGATTGTACGCTTCATGTCATATTGCGGTTTAATGAGTGGATCAATATCAATTTCTAAATCGTAGGTTATCAAATAGTGATCGGAGCTGACCTCACATAGTGGAACAATAGTTAAATTATTAATGTTAATACCATATGATAAAACTAAGTCTAATGTTTGTTTACAGCGATGTGTTATACCAACTACACTTTGAGTAATGCCCATGGAATCTAGGATGGAGTCAAAGGCTAATTTAAATGAGTCTAGTGGGTTTTCAAAGTGAACATTGAAGTCACCGACTATTAAGGCCTTGTCTGATGAGATTACTATGTTAGAGAGAAATTCACCAAATTCTTTAATAAACTCTGTATATGGGCCGGGAGGGCGGTATATGGTAATAAGTTGCATTAGATTGGATTTATTCTTCAATGAAGATGAACTGCTTATGTTGAGTACAAGAGCTTCGAAGGATTTTGACTCATACTTATTATTAAGTGTTACATTTATGTTTTCTTTATAGATCGTAGCCACTCCACCTCCTCGTCCACTAAGACGTGGTTTATGAACATAAGTATAACCAGGTGGAGAGGCATCATTTAATGCTAGGTGTTCATTGGCCCTAATCCAGGTCTCTGTGAGACAAAAGACGTTTAGAAAGTTATCAGTTATTATTTCTTGAACTAGAGCTGATTTTGATGACAGTGACCTAATGTTTAATTACCCAAGTTTTAACTTAAAAGTGTTTCTTACATTACTTGAGGTTGTATTGATATTAATGAGATTTTTTTGGCACACTTTTTGAACTCTTTTTGTTGTTTTTTGCTCACTGCGATACTTGATAACTGTCTTAATAGTATGGAATCTAGTTATTGTGGGTGACGACTCCTGGCAGTTCGCAGGCAGTTGGTTAGGCCATTCTGTATGCTGCCTGGCCTTGGCTCTGAATTGTCAATTTTTATTCCTATCTGAAGAAAAAACCCTATTAGCTATGTTATGTGACATGAGCGCAGCACCCTCCCGGGAAGGATGGATGCCGTCCCATTTCAAAAGGCCAGGCCTTCCCTCAAAAGTAGACCAATTATCAATAAAGGTAATGTTGTTTTCTGAGCACCACTTAGACATCCAGCAGCGCAGCGACCATAACCTGCTGTAGGTTTCGCCGCCACACCTAATTGGTAGGGGACCAGAGACAACTACTTCATCAGACATCATTGCAGCGGTTCCACACACCTCTTTAACATTAGCCTTAGTAATCTCTGACTGCTTGAGACGAACGTCATTAGTGCCGACGTGGATAACTATTCTAGAGAATGAGCGTTTAGCATTAGCCAGCACTTTGAGGTTCGCCCTGATGTCTGGAGCCCTGGCCCCCGGAATGCACCGGACTATGGTTGCTGGGGTCTCTAAGGGGGTAGCGATTCGCACGTGTCTGAGCTGGGAGTCGGCAATAACCAGAGCACTTTTAGCAACCGGTCTCTCAGTGGATGAGTCACTGAGCGGGGAAAACCGATTGGACACGTGGATCCTAGAAGAGTGATGCTCAGTTCTACGTGTACGTCGCCTGGTCATCACCCACTCGCCCTGCTGCGAGGGCTCTAAAGCCGGAGATTTAGGACCTGACCCTGTGGCATTCGGGCTGGCTAAACTGGTCCCTGACACACCATTACTAACATGACCCTGTTCTAAAACCCGAATGCGCTCTTCTAGCACTGAAATCTTCTCCGTCAGACTAAGGACTAGGCTACATTCTCACAGGCTGAATTATCAGGAATGACGGAGGAAGACTGTCTGTACATACTGCACTGAGGGCACGCAACCAGAGGGGAAAGTGCCATTGTAAAGTTTATATATGAATGAAGAAATAAACTTACCTTCGGGTGGGTAGAGATGTGAGGTTATTTCCCGCTGTTACAGCTGATGATGAAACAAAGCAGCGGCAGCAGCTGGTGGAGATCCAACTCTAGTGAATCTGGCTGTATTAGCGTCGGATGGAGGTTGAGTCCTTTAGATTCTCACAATGCGGTGTGTGAAGATCAGCGCTGAGTCCAATAAAATCCGATCCGAAAATCCAAACAGTTGAATCCGGCGACGCAGATCAGGAGATGACTCTTTTATAATATAGGCTAATATTTATAAACGAAGCGGGTAATAAATGCAGCGGTGTTAAATATAAATGCACAGCCAGCATGTCAGTTGCCTTGCTCCTTAAATAAGGAACACCTTTTTTTTCCCAGAACGCCCTCCCTAATTGACGGCCTCCCTAATTGAACTCACCACTGCTATTTATTTGAACACACCCCTTTCAGTTAATCATTAAATTTCACAGAATCCGCAGGGTGCATAGGGGGCCTGTTGGGTTTGTTGGTTTTCTATACCCTTATTATGCCCTCCAATAACTTACTTGTGGTGTAGAGGTTGAAATTTTAACAAAAACAGTGATTTATATTGCTGCTGTTGAGGAACTGCTATCATTTTGAGCACTACTGTATGTAAGTAGAATCTTAGCAACTTTGTATGTGTCAGGTTGGGAGGGTTGGGCCACTCCCCCCTGTCTCCCGTGTGTCAGGTGTTGGCCGTTTAGGGCTTCCTTAGGTAGGGCTTATCCCCTTGAGCTGGGATTGGGTCCTACCTGATTACGTGCAACCTGCTGACTGCACTTGAAGCACGCATGTTTGTGTGCAGTCGCTCAAGTGCCACGTCGGGTGTACAGTGTGGTGATTTATTTATTTATTTATTTCTATATTTTGCTCTCGGCTCTTCTCGCCGTGCAGACAGCGGCTTTCCCACTGCTTGCTTTATTTATTTTTATTTTGGTTCTCGGCACGTCTCGTCGTGCCCTCAGCGGCGTTCCCGCTGTATCGTTTTGTTTTTGTATTTTGCTCTCGGCTCCTTCAGCGGTGTTCCCGCTGTGTAAACCAAATAAAGTGCTTTTGGTTCGCTTACCTGGTCGCCTGGCTCGCTATATCTACACCGCACCGCGCTGCGCCGCCATCTTCCAGACAGCGCGCCCCAATCGTGACAGTATGGTTATATAAATAAATAAATATTTATTTATCTTACTATTTTACTATTTTACATGTTAGAAAAATGTTGAAATGTCTACTATCTGATAAATCAAAACCCCAACCAGATTAGTTTGATTGTACCCTTGCAAAACAGATTACTGGGTAAACCTTGAAAAGTGATCCCTGATGGATCAATTTCTAAAGCATTACAAGGGTTAATGATCTTAAGCAAAGAACTAAAAGGAAACAATGCAGTTAATAATCCAGTTTATAAATGGATGGATCACATGTTTGGAAGCTGGAAAACATTAGGTGAACGAGTGAACGCTGCCGCTGCTCGCCATCCTAACTTTACGGATATTTTGCTGCTTGATTATTACGATGTCAGCATTTCCTCTCTTTCCCCCTCTCTCCTGCCTGAGGGCGCTCGGCCCCCCTCGCCGGAATTCTAGACACAGGTGTGGCTTGGTCTGTGTCATTAGCGGTCTATTTAACCCTGCTTCACTAAAGCCACAGCATGTTGGTTTATTGTGTGTGCGTGTGTATAAACGAAGTTATTGTCACTGTTTTGTCTTGTAGCACTGACGTCCTCCAGCCTTTTGCATCATCCTGCTCGGGAACCTGGGTTACGCTTCCTCGGACGAGACTGCGCGCTTCTCGACACTTTCGTTTTGTTTTTGGCAGCACCGCTTTGCGGCTGAGTTTTGTGTTCATTCTGCGACAGCTCTTTCAGTTTATTTTTTTGCAGCACCGCTTTGTGGCTCCGTTTTGCGTTATCCCTTTTTGTGGACTTCAATAAAGCTGTCGCTGGACTTTAAACACCAAACCTGTTGAGTGCTCTGTTGGTTCGCACGCTAACATACAACAAGCCCCTGCTTCATCCCACTATCAACCATGCAGATTAAAATGATTTACCTGCTGCTCGCTCTTGTTTGGATTCTCCATCTGCTCATCGCCAATAACCCGGTGTCCGGACTCCTCCATTACTCGGCAACTGCTTTGTCTGCGCTTCTCACTGAATGTTCAACCTCCACTCCCTCAGGATATCATCTTCCAGCTTCGCCGACGATATATACACCGTGGCTCCTGCCGCAGATTTTCCTCCGGCAAGCCGATAAACTCTGTCTGGTCGGCGCGTCCGCCACGACACAACACCCAGACCGCTAACAGGACCATGTTAGCTAACCTGGCTCGGTCAGCTAATCCAACAGTCGCCTCCATCTCCTCCGCTGTCAACTTTGGGTTTTTGAACATTCGTTCTCTCACAGACAAAGGGCAGTTCGTCAAGGATTTCATCTCTGACCATAATAGAATAGAAAGCCTTTATTGTCATTATACTCCGCATACACAGTATACATCATATAACGAGATTTAAGCTCCTCCTCAAAGTGCACATGGCATTATATATAAATAGAAAAAAAAACAATAGAAAAGACGTGCAAAAATGTACTGCGCAGATAGACATGTAATGTGTAAAATGATGTGCCAATTAGTTCAGGTTCCCGTTTAGTATTGTGATGGCTTTGGGAAAGAATCTGTCCTGGAGTCTGTTTGTTTAGGCCCGTATGGACCTGTAGTATCTGCCAGAAGGCAACAGGTTGAAAAGGTGGAAGCTGGGGTGAGTATTGTCCTTTAGGATGTTCCTGGCGCTGCTGAGACAGCGGGAATGGTAGATGGAGGTTATGGAAGGCAGGGAGCAGCCAATGATTTTTTCGGCTGTGTTGGTTACTCTCTGTAGTCTTCTTCTGTGAGCCTCTGTGCAGCTGGAGTGACACACTGACATGGCATACATCAGCAGGCTATTGATAGTGGAACGGTAGAAGGTCACCAGCAGGCTTGTGTGTAGTTGCTCTTTGCTGAGCACCCTCAGGAAGTGAAGCCGCTGCTGGGCCTTCTTGACCAGTGCAGAGGTGTTGACTGTCCAGGAGAGATCTGCAATCTGAGATGTGTACTCCCAAGAATTTGAATGATTCCTCTTGCTCTACACATTCACCATTGATGTACAGGGGGGTAGGGGTGACCTTGTTTCATTGGAAGTCAAAGATGAGTTCTTTTGTCTTGGTGGTATTCAGTGCCAAGTTGTTAGCTGCACTCCACTCACCAAGTTTCCAGACCTCATCTCTGTATGCCGCCTCATCACCCCCGTTTATCCGTCCCACCACTGTTGTGTCATCAGCAAATTTCACAATGATGTTCTCTGGGTGGGCGGGAATGCAGTCATATGTGTAGAGTGAGTAGAGAAGTGGGCTCAGCACACAGCCCTGGGGGGAGCCGGTGCTGAGGGTGCGGATGGAAGAGAAGTGAGGGCCCAATTTTACCTGCTGGGGATGGTTGATTAGAATGTCCTTAATCCAGGAGCAGGTTGATGGTGGAAGCCCCAGATTGTCTAACTTGGGTATCAGAATGTCTGGTATTATTGTATTAAAGGCAGAGCTGTAATCAATGAAGAGCATTCTGACGTAGCTCCCCCTTATCTCCAGGTGACTCAGCACTGAATGAAGGGCAGTAGTTATTGCATCTACTGTGGATCTGTTTGTTCGGTATGCAAACTGGTGCGGGTCCAGCGCAAGGGGGAGGCAGGTTCTGATGTGTTTTAGTACCAGTTTTTCAAAACACTTGGTGATGACTGGAGTGAGTGCTACCGGGCGGAACTCATTTAGGCTGGTTGTGGGTGATTTTTTGGGAACTGGGATGATGGTGGCTGATTTCAAACAGGCTGGGATGATGGCTTGTTCCAGTGCCAGTTTGAAGATAGTGGTAAAGACATGTGCTAGCTGGTCAGCACATGCCTTGAGCACCTTCCCTGGTACACCATCTGGGCCTGTGGCCTTCCAGGGGGTTAAGCAGAGAAAATCTAGTTTGTCATCTGAATGAATCTACCCCATCTGGGTTTGTTTATATCGCCAAATTCCGCAAGTCTGGCCGTGGGGGAGGTCTTGCGATAATTCACCGCGAGAACTGGAAGGTCACATCAATTCACACACCTCCCTCCAGCTCTTTTGAGCAGACTGTGTGTTCATTTTCCGGCCCTATTCCCACCATTGTTGCCACTGTCTATCGTCCCCCCAAACCTAACACCTCTTTCATGTATGAATTTGCTGCTTTTCTTGCACAACTCTCAGCCCTATCACCCAATGTTGTCCTGCTGGGAGACTTCAACATACATATGGATGATGACAACAACCTGCTTACCAGAGACTTCACATCCTGCCTGGACAGCTGTGGCTTCAAGCAGTTCATTAACTTCCCAACTCACATTAAGGGACACACTCTGGACTTATTATCTTGCTCTTGACTCTCACCTCTTAACTGTTCCTCTGATAAACTTCCTTTTACTGATCACCTGATGCTTTCGTTCAGTGTCATTTTAAAATTCTCTTCTGTCAGGCCACAACACACTTCATTTTCGACCATGAAGCTTTCTCTGCTCAGATTGATCACGATCTTTCCACCTTTAACTTAACATCAATCTAGATGACCTTTTCTCCAGTTACAATAATGGTCTCACCAGCATTCTAGACTCTCTTGCTCCTCTTAAAATCCGGTCAGTCTCCTTTTCCACTTCTGCTACTTGGTTCAACGCTGAACTCCGCTCCATGAAAACACAATGCCGTAGACTAGAGCGACTCTATACGAAATCTGGACTCACAGTTCAGAAAGAAATGTACATAAACCACACCCAAGACTACAAGGAAAGCATCTCTCAGGCCAAATCTACTGTAAGTACTTCACTAACATCATCAGTTCCAACAAAGGAAACACACATACTCTTTTCTCTCTCCTCAACAGCACAGTTTCACCTCCTAACACTCTACCGCCTCACATGTATTCCACTGATTGTTGTAACTCCCTTATTTCATTTTTCACCCAAAAGATCCATTCCATACACCAACACCTTGGACCAAACTCTGCCCAAAACAATTATATAGAACTCTCTCCTTCCCTCCATCCCACCCTCTGTTTTCTCGCTCCCCTCTGCAGCTGACATCTCTGTGATCATCAGGAAATCGATAACAACTACCTGTCAGCTTGATCCTATCCCTACAACCATGGTGAAAACCTGTCTCCCCTCTCTTCTTCCTTTCATTACGAACATTATCCACTCCTCCCTGACCACTGGTATTGCTCCCAAAGCTTTTAAATCTGCTGCTATCACCCCATCATAAAGACACAAGGTCTAAATCTAACTCTCTTCGATAATCTCCACCCCATTTCTAATCTGGCCTTTATTGCCAAAATACTTGAAAAGGTCGTTGTTAATCAGCTTCACTTACATCTCTCCAGCAATAACCTCTATGAACAGTTTCAATCAGGTTTTCGACCCCATCATAGCACAGAAACTGCTCTGATCAAATTCATCAACAATCTTCTCCTTTCTGCTGACTCAGAACTTCTGTCACTTCTGTGACTTCTGTCGTGATAGTCAACCGGTACAAGGGAGAGATCGATGGTGGCAGTGTTGCCATTGTCAGGTGTAGTGCTGGGGGGTACTGCCGCACATAAGCAGGAGGAATGGCAGGAGACCCCCCACATGAGAACCCGGGCGTTGACCCAATCAGGGTGGGGATTGTGCTTTCTTAACCAAGGAAAACCTAAAATGACTGGTGTATTCGGAGATTAGAACATAAAAAAACATATATTCTCTGTGGTTACCATTAATTAACAGGCAGACAGGCTGGGTGCGATGGGTGATGGAGGATAAGTGCCGGCCATCCAAAGCAACAGTGTGGAGAGGGGAGGACAATGGAGAAAGCGATATACCCACATTCATAGTAAAGTCAACATCAATTTGATTCTCCTCTGCCCCATAATCTATAAGGACATTGACGGGCAGTCTACTCTCCTGAAGCAAGAATACCGCGGGCAGGCTAAGACAATGGGTTTGGGGTTTTAGGGTAGAACTCGGCAGGACCCCAAATCTCACTGTCTAGTCCACTCTTTTGGTCAAACCGGACAATCCCTTACATGGTGATTCGCGTTGCCACAATAAAAACAAAGCCCTTGGTTTCTATAGGCGACACGTTCATCATGGGTCAGAGACGTAAGCCCCAATTGCATGGGCTCAGATTCGGTTGGCAGTTCAAGTGGGTGAGCAGCTCTCTGAGAGACTGTCAGGAACATTAGCTAACTAGTGGTGCGAACTGGGTCCTGGGATAACCGTTCGTGGCGGCGCTCATTAATGCGACCGTCACAAGTAGCTAATTCGTCGCGAATGCGGTCGTTTAAATACGCCGCATAGCGACAGCTCACACCAGCCCGACTCTGCGTCTAAGGTCTGGAACTCAACCACGAACTAAGCCACCAAGATCGCACCCTGTCGTACCGAGAGAAGACGACTATCAATGTCGTCGGTGTAATCGGAAGCGATCAATAAACCTGGCATACATGACTGCGAGCGGAGAGGTGACCCCCTGGGATGCTTCCGCCCACTTCAGCGCACAGCCGCGCAACAGCCCGATTATGAAGGAGATCTTATGTGCATCTGTGGGGAAGCACGAGGGGCAAATGCAGAAATACATCTCGCACTGAAATAGAAACCCCCTGCACTTCTGCAGGTCCCCATCGTATGGGTCCGGGTGCACCGCGGCTCCGTCGGTATACATAGATAGCTCGGAAGACGGGTTCGGTACCTGGCTGGCAGAGTTCAAAGGAGTTTGATGCATGGATCGGTGGCCAGACTTAAATAGGATTACGTGATGACACCCAGGTGAACATAATTACAGGCATGGCTACCCGACACACCCACACTATGTGACGACACATAAAAATAGAATTATTACCCAACAGTAAAACCTGTACTAAATGTATTTTTTATTTTTCTATTAGTCACGTAGTCATAAGTCAAACCAGACCGAAGACCACAGATGGGGATATGGTCTGGCAGGAAGCATGGACAGTTTCTGAGACCAAGAACAACAACTATGCTCTGTCACATACACTGCACGTTTTTATAATTGTGTACACCACAAAGGAAACTATTAGGATAGTTGTTTTAGAAATGTACTGATATGCACTGGGCCTAGTGTGGAGGAAAATAAGAACCTCTAAGAGAGACAGTCTTTTTAGAGGACAGAAGTGACATCAGTCTCCCACACATAAACAATAGGGCACACACGAACCACATGAACCATAGTTCAAAGGGTGTGAAAATGGGGCTGTTGGAATTTATTAAAAATAAAAAGCCATTAATCACATTAAAATAAACTGTTTGAGAGTATGTGATGTATGTTTTGTAATAGTTCAACTGAACATGTAGAATAGGAACAATAGACAAATGGATAGCTGCGCTCGTGGCCAAGAGCCAAGACCATATATGGTAATAGCAAAGCATGTGATTGAGCCAGATGCTGAGAAAGGAATTTATGGGCAGGAAGACCTTTGTCCTGCAGTTTTTACTAAAAGCGAGCCCCTCAGAGAAAGGGCTCAGAGCTCTCACACAATTGGAACGGTTGCAATCAACATGTCAGGTTGGGAGGGTTGGTCCCCTCCCCACTGCCTCCCGTGTATCGGGTTTTGGCCGTTCGGGGCTTCTGTAGGTAGGGCCCATCCCCTTGAGCAGGGATTGGGTCCTACCTGATCACGTGCGACCTACTGACTGCATTTGTAGCATGCCGGCAGAGCAGTCAGTAGGTTAGCATTAGATTGAGCAGTTTCAGAGCACACACGCTTCATGGGCTAATGCTCATATGCCACGTCGGGGTTTCAGAGTGGTTTATTGTTCTCTACATTTTGCTCCCGGCTTTCCACGCCGTGCACTCAGCGGCTTTTCCGCTGCTTGCATTATTCATTTTGTATCGTAGTTCACGGCACGTTTCATCGTGTTGTCAGCGGTGTTCCCGCTGTTGCGTTTTGGTTTTTGTATATTTCGGCTCGCGTTTCCTCCAGCGGCGTTCCCGCTGTGCAAAAGCTAATAAAGCTTTTTGTGTTCGCTTACCTGGTCGCCTGGCTTACTATTTCTCCACCGCTGCGCCGCCATTTTCCGGACAGCGCGCCCCTCTAACAATGGCTGCCAAGTCCAGAATTCCTCCTCCGGGTAAGCGCTCACCTTTATTTTATTCCAGCGTGACCGCGTTCCCCGGATTTCGTCCCGGGTTTGTTTTTTTTTTTGTTTGTGGTAATCGGTAGCAGCGTTAGCGTCGGCGCTAACTGCCATTGGCCGATTTCTCTGGCTGATGGCTGCGTTAGCTTCGGCGCTAGCTCGCTATTGCGTGGTGTGTTTCTAGCTGCAGCATTTGGCTACTTAGATCGGTGTTAGCCACGCCACTAGCCACGTTTTCTTTGCTGCAGCATTGGCTATTTTTAACTCGGCACTGGCCACGCCATTAGCCGCGTTTTCGAGCTGCACCGGCTTCTTTATCTCGGCATTAGCACTGCCTTTAGTCGAGTCCCCGGCTGCAGCAGCTAGGCTAATTTAACCCGGCACTAGCCATGCCAGTAGTTGCCCCGACTGCAACGATAGGCTTTCTTAGCTTGGCGCCGGCCCAGCCGTTTAAGTTTCGCTGCAGTACTCGCTCAGTCGGGAGCTTTTGGACCAAGAGAGGGTGTTGTTCTACCTCTCCCGACTCCTGGGCCCTGCGCTGAGGTGGGCCGAAGGCCTAGTGGCCACCGGGGACGTCTGTCTCACTTCAGCGAGTCTGTTCGAGTCGGCGGGGGCCGGGGGCCGGTCGGCGAGGGGACGCTCGCTGAACGAGTCCTTCGTGGAGTCAAGAGGCTTGCACTGAGGAGCGCGCAGCAGGGACCGGTCAGCGAGGAAAAGCTTGCTGAACGAGTCCTCTGTGGAGTCAGGAGGCTCGCACGGAGGAGCGCGCGGCGAATCCCGAGTGGCGAGAAAAGGCTTGCTAAGTGGATGAACCCTAGGACCGGGAAGCTCCCACGGAGAGAGAGGCGCGGTGAAGCGCAGATGCTTGCGCTGCGACCCACGCGCCGGATCGCGCTGTGGATCCCCGCCCCGCCCGCGGTGAAGAGGCAGCTTCCAGGTGATCAGTCCAGGTGATCACCAACGGCACCGGCATCTGAACCCGGGGCGAACCGGGCTAAGAATGCCGACTCGAACAGACTCGCTGAAGTGAGACAGACGTCCCCGGTGGCCACTAGGCCTTTGGCCCACCTCAGCGCAGGGCCCAGGAGTCGGGAGAGGTAGAACAACACCCTCTCTTGGTCCAAAAACTCCCGACTGGTCACCAGGTCAAACACCAGGGTGCCGGGAGCTTGATCGAGGCCGAGAGGGGGAGAACAATCTCCCCATACTCCGGGACCCGGTCAATACCCCTCCTCGCTCCAACCTCCGGGGAGCGAGTACTGCAGCGAAACTTAAACGGCGGGGCCGGCGCCAAGCTAAGAAAGCCTATCGTTGCAGTCGGGCAACTACTGGCATGGCTAGTGCCGGGTTAAATTAGCCTAGCTGCTGCAGCCGGGGACTCGACTAAAGGCAGTGCTAATGCCGAGATAAAGAAGCCGGTGCAGCTCGAAAACGCGGCTAATGGCGTGGCCAGTGTTAGGAAATCTCAATTTCCACGATGAACCTTTTTCCGGAGGAGACGATAGACCACGATGCAGACTTTAGTAGATGCTCGAATCAAGCGGTTTATTTAAGACAACCCAGATAAAAATGTGTTCTTCCAAAACAAGCCCAAGACCGCGGTCGACTGTGACTCACGCACAGCAGCAAAACCTCTCCCAGCCAGAGTCCAGAAGTCCAGTTTCTACCCCTATTTATCCTGAAAACCCACCCCTATCTCTGCTGTTCTTCAGCTAGGTCGAGGGCATCTGGAAGGTGATCACGCTGTCCTTTCTTCTAGGGGGGTTGTTGACAATTAGGCGTCTATGAGCCTAATTTACCAGGTCTGATTTCTCTGTTCCTGGAATGGACGTGCTGAACGCGCACATTTTAGGGGAGTATGTTGGTTTAAGGTCAGGCTGACAACCTGACTTTAACTGTCATTCGTCCATTCAATCCTCGCCCACCTCCACAGTCGCCACGCAGTCACATTTACTGAACTTTGGACTGATGGTCTGTTTGTATTTCCTTCAATTCCCCTCTTGGGCGCGATCTCCCCGCGCCCACTAATTTGTTCCATTCCCTGGATGCTGTGAGATAGTCAGAGTCCAGCGCTTACATTTATTCAGCAGAGATTTACTATGTCAGTATGCCGTGCGTGTGAGCCCTATGATCAGTACATGATTCTTCAAAGTAAAACACTGAGATTTTTGAAACTCTAATGACGTGCGGCTACCAGGGTCCTGGGGTTGTGGGAGGTCCCGCTTCTGTCACTGTAATGGGCGTCCGCCACTCAGGTGCCCCACGCCTGCAGTGTTGTTGCCTCCGTCCATCACTAGGTGGCCAGCCTTCTCTCCGTTCCCCCAGGTCTCCGGTTGCGGCTGATAACTTCCTAATGCCCTATATGTTCATTTAATTCTATGCTAAAGCGTGTGCGTGCAGTGTACTAGCTTCTCTACTGGTCTAATACCATAGAGGGAATGATTGAGAGAGAGAGAGAGAGAGAGAGAGAGAGAGAAATCAAGTACAGAAGTCCTAGATGGAAAAAGAGATGATCTTGGGCATTAATTAAGTGTAGCTAGTTCTTTCTTCATCTGATTCCTCATCTCCAGAGTCCGATTCAGCCGTCCGCAGCGGCATGCTGTAGTCTGGAGACTTTTCCGATCGTTCCCCAATGGCAGTCACAATCAATCTAGTTAACAGAGCTCTCAGACATGGTATGCAGCAGCACCCACAGGTTACCAATATAGCAATAAACACAGCAACAGACATAACAAGTGACATGATTAAATCCTTCCATTTGCCAAACATGTTATTTATCCATAATTCTAAGGGATTATCTATGCCTGAGGCCTCATGCATTTCCTGTGATAGTTTACGCAACCCATTGAGGGCCCTGGTTACTGACCCATCGGGTGCTGTGTTATTAGGCATATAGACGCAGCACACTTCACCGATCATTACGCAAACACCCCCTTTTTCTGCCAGGAGCATGTCTAAAGCTTTCCTGTTCTGTATGGCCACGATTGATGTCACATGCAATTGTTCACTTAATCCCTCAATGGCATCTCTAGTGAGATTAGTAAGCCGAAGTACATTGTAATGTATGAAATTTATTCTGTCCACATTTTTGTTTGGAGTCACTGGAAAAAGGGATGATATTACTGGAATGTTTTCAAAGCCTGCTGCCACCTGGTTTGCCAATTTGAACTCGTCTGGCACCCCCCTAGGCACCCCAATTGAGTCTATATAAGTGGGTGAGTCCTTATATAAATCAAAGCTGACTGCCCTCCTACTCCTGACCCTTTGAGGTTCGTTTCCCCTTAATCCTATGAGGGTAAGAGGAGCCAACAGTCTTACCATGGCACACCTGCCAACAGCCATGGTGGGCATTCTTACCACCAGGTTGTGTTTCCCACAATAATAGTATAACCCGGATCGAGCCCATGGTCCTATATCAGTGTCGTTGTAGGTGACATTTGTTTGGCACCAATCATCAGGTACCTCCCCTAATCTGACAGAGGGCCGCGAGTGATTCCTTATGAAACAAGTGTAGTTCCCCTCCCCTTTCCATGGAGTGAATGGTCCGGCGGCAGTATGATTATTCATTGTTGGGTAGATTTTTGACAAGGCGGTGCAGTTAGGCGGATTTGCCTCTTTGGTCAGTTTCACCATGCAGTCAAATCCTGGCCTATCTACCTCTGGGTAGAGGGGAGCTGGGCGAGTGATTAGCCTGGGGCGAGCGGCAGCGCATGCTATACAGCCTTCCATCTCTTGATCCTTGGCTTGTTGAGCCAACCAATCTAACCACAGATTCGTCTCTTGATAACCGGTGGTCAGTTTTACTATGTCTACTGATGTCATTGAGGTATAATCAGTTACGATTATACGGCTAGGTTTTCTCTCTCTAACCCGCGCTCGGGTTCGATAGGTGAGCTGTTGATCGTTACCCTGGTCTAGGGGCGGTGTTTTGTTTTGTATTCTCACAAGTATCAGTCCCATGGTGTCATAGCCTGATTGATCTACCCCTATTACCAGTATAAAATCCTCCCCCCCCCCTTGCTCAAAGGGAGACTCGTCAAAATCCATTGATAAGCTTAAGGGGTTCTGGGTCTGATGATGGTTTCTTTGTAGTTTAAAATTCTGCCATTTCCTTCTCAGCTCGTCTGTTGTACCCCATCCCTCTGACGGATCCCATGGTGTCCAACTTCCGGTATACGCCCTGACCCCTCCCCAGTGGTATTTTTCTCCGCACCAACCTCCCCTGATATACCCTTGTGTTCTACACTCTAGGTCCTCCTTAGGTGTGTCACACACATACACATTGTATCCCCTATAGCTGTAGTTGTGGCCTCCGCATGGTATTACGTCACATAGGTCAAAAGTATAGGTCCTGTGACTTCCCCTCTCGTGCTCTATAGTTAACCCCTGGTAATGTTCTATACAATCTTGATAGTGGTCCACGACTTCCCTTTTTGCCCTGTTTAATACATGGCCTGTTGGTTGTTTGGTGGTGGTGTAATTGCCTTGGTACTTTGCCAATTTTTCCAAGCCAAAAATCAGTCCCACTATTGTGACGGAGACCATTCCCATAATCAGGGTAAGTCTCCAAGGCGATCCCAGCCCCACATGCCACATGGCCTGACTATTAATGTTCGTTCGCTTGAACATACCCGGCCTTATAGAAAACCACTATTTAATTATTTTTATTATTATTTTTTTTTTTTTTTTTTTTTTTAGTGCCCACGAATTTTAATTTGGTTTTAAGGATTGACTAGTTGGTCCAACCCCAATTTAGGTATTCCCAGGACGGTTACTTCCTGTTTCCTTAATAAAATCCCTAAATGCCTTAATGCAGCGGTAAATTAAACACGGTCTTTTCACCCTCTTGATGTGTGGTACACTTACCTATTTCCGTTGTACCCCGCCCTTCAATCTGCTCGGCTACTCCGGCTCCTAGGGCAAGATCAGCACTAATACAGTGGGCAATCCACTCACCTCCTTTTTCCACCAGATCACCCTCTCGCTTTTCCCACCAGTCTTAATCTTTCTCTGTTGGCTCCACCGACACCTTCTCCTCCGTGCCTACTGCTTTCAGGTTTGGATTCCTGGCTGTAACACAATGAGAAATGTGGGTGCCAGGGGTTACCTCTCTTACCCTTCACCTTGACTGCGTGGTTTGTCACTTCCGTCACTTCCCACGGTCCGGTCCACCTTGGTTCACTCCACTTCCTCTTGTGCACCTTGAGCCTTACCCAGTCTCCAACTTGCACTAGCTGGGCCTGTTCTGTCTGGTCCTGTTTTGTCCTCTTCTCTACCTGTTGGGTGATTTGTGATATTACCTTGGTGAGTGCGCTCATGTAGTCGTCCAGCTCTTCTTCATAGACCTGCAGTGAGTTCCCGGCTACGGGTTCTCGGGGAGGACCTGGCATTGGTCTCCCTGTCAACAGCTGGTGGGGGGAGTAGTTCATGTTCTTTATCGGACACGCCCTCATGGACATTAATACAAGTGGCAACGCTTCCACCCAGGTCAACCTTGTGTTGTGGCACGTTTTGGCCAACTTCATTTTAATGGTGCGGTTTGCTCTCTCGACCAGACCTTGCGAGGCGGCGTGATATACAGCTCCAAATTTATGGACAATTCCCAACGCCCTTTCCACCTCTTCCAATTTTTTGTTGTTAAAATGGGTTCCGTTGTCTGATCTAATTCTTTTTGGTACTCCATACCTGGGTATCAGTTCCGTCTTTAGCCATTTTACCACTGTTTTGGCATCCTCCTTTCTGCAGGCGATTGCTTCCACCCAACGGGTATAGGTGTCCACCATAACAAGCAAAAATCGGTGACCACCCACTCGCTTTTCTACCCCCATGTCAGTGAAATCGATGCAAATGTCCGTGAAGGGCCCCTCTGGAACCGGGAACGTACCCGGTGATACTTTAAGTCCTGGTCTGGGATTATAGCTTTGGCATGTGTCGCAGCAATCTACGTGGAGTTTCACCATGTCCTTTAAATGGGGGTGCCACCAATTTTCTGACAGTATTTTTAGCATTACTGGCTGCCCCTGGTGTGTTGGCCCATGGGCCTGTTGTATCAGTAAGTTCAGTAATTTTATAGATGGGACTAGTTTATTACCTTCGGGGCACCTCCAAATGTCATCACACTTACGTGCCCCTTTATCAAGCCACATACCTTTTTCTTCCGGGCTCGCCTCCTTTTGAACCTGTTTCAAGTGTTCTACTGTAAGCTCTGGTTCCTGTCCCGATCCTAATACCACACATTGCTTGACGGTGTAACCCCCTGCCTCTTTCGCCGCCTTATCGGCTGCTTCATTTCCCCGCGCCTCCATGTCCCCCTTAGTGGAGTGACCTTTGCACTTGATGATGGCCACCTGCTTTGGCAGCTGTACTGCTTCCAGCAACTGATGTATGTGTTTGTGATGTTTGATTGGACCCCCTTGTGCTGTTCTGAAACTTCTCCGCATCCATTGTGGTCCGTCTATGTGTACCGCAGAAAAAGCATATGCTGAATCTGTATAAATATTCACAGTTTTTCCCTCTGATAATTCTAATGCTTTTGTCAATGCGATTACCTCCGCAAGTTGAGCTGACGCGGGCTGTGGAATTGTTCCTGCTTTTAAGATAACAAATTGATCCCCCTGTTTTCCCACTACTGCGTATGAGGCTCGCAAACCTTCATCCGACCTGTAACAACACCCGTCACTAAATAGTACTAGGTCAGGTTCAGTTAGGGGCTGTTCTTCTAAATCACTTCTAATCTTAATCACTGTTTGTGTCACTTGTTCACAGCTGTGTTGTTCGCTGTCAGGTGGTGAGTGCATGTATTGTGCCATGTTTGCAATCTTGTCTGGAGTTGTGTAGGTGATGTGTGGCTGGGTCAACGTTTCCTGTATCTTGTCCTTTCTTGCCCTTGACAGTGTGAATGCTGTAGATGTGAGAAAGGCAATCACCCCATGAGTAGTGTTCACAACTAATGGATGACACATCACTAAGTGTGCGGTTTTGTTTAAAGCTACTGCTAAGGCTGCCATGTACCTTGTGCATCCCGCATGTCCTAATACTACAGGGTCCAGTTTTGAACTGTGATAAAGTAGAACCGTCCTAGTCGAGTCCCCCCCCCTTTTCTGAAAGAGTACCGCATTAACAATGCCCTCTTTTTCAGAAACATCTAAGTAAAATGGTTTTGTAAAATCAGGGGACTGCAGGTCAGCCGCCATGGACAATGCTTGCTTTAAGGTAATAAAGTCATCTTCCATTTCTGTGGTCCATGTTATTGGTGCTGTAAGGTTGCGTTGGCCTATTCTGGTCACCTCTCCCCTCAGTCTGTCTGTCATCCCTGCATAATTTGGCAGGTAGTTTCGACAGTATCCCGTCAACCCTAAGAATGACAACATGTTGCTGACATTGTGTGGTCTTGGAAAATCCAAGATTGCTTGTCGGTTAGATGATGTGAGAGTATGTCCTTTTTGTGAAATCAGTCGGCCCAAAAAAGTGACTGTGGGTCTGCACACCTGAAGTTTTGCTTTGTTAACCTTGTAACCCAAATTAGCCAGGTGTGTTAAAATAGTTAGTGTGTCATTTAAACAAGCTGTATGACTGTCACATGCGATAAGTAAGTCATCTACATATTGACATAGCAAAGTATTGTCATGCAAGATGGCGTCGTCCTGCAGCACTGATAAGTCTTTTAGGAGACACTGATTAAAAATACCTGGACTGTCTTTGTACCCCTGGGGCAATCTGTTGTAGGTGTATTGTTGACCCCTAAATGTGAAAGCAAAAATTTGCTTGACCTCATCAGATAGTGGAATACTGAAAAATGCATTTGCCAGGTCTACTACGGTAAACCACGCATGTTCTGGGGTGAGGTTCTGCAGCATTCTGTAAGGGTCAGGTACCGCAATCCCCTCAGTGATTGTTACTTGGTTAATGAGCCTTAAATCATGCACCATCCTATATTCATTCTTACCAGGTTTCAGCACAGGTAGGATGGGTGTGTTCCAGGGTGAGACGGTGGGTGTCAGTACTCCTACCTCCAGGAGGTCATGTATCGTGTCAGCAATCCCTTCTATCGCCTCACGCTTTAGGGGGTACTGTGGTCGATTCACAGGAGTGGTGTTTGGCTGGACACTTATCGGGGCCACGTGATGTTCAGTCAGTCCCACGTCTACTTTGGATACCGTCCAAAGTGTCATTGGCACCTGTCCCAGCAGATCTGACGTCTGTGGGTGATCTGTTAGTTCTCTGCCGTGATACCTGTTTAAAACCACATGTTCAAATTTGCCTTCATCCAAGCACTTGCATTCAATTTGCCAGTACTTACCACACGCTGTCTTGTGTAAGTAGGGGGTGTCTGTGGGCTGAAAGTCCAGTGTCAGAGCATGTTTCACCATCGGGCCAAGTTGCCTGGCCTCATGACCAGCAGTTATTAATAGTGTTATGTGTGGTGCGCTGTCTGCATACTTATCTGCTCGCCACACTTCCTTTTGTCTGGGATTCAGGATTACTACAGCCGCCACCCCTTCTGGTCCCATTATGATGCTGTTGGTGCGCAGCAGTGTGTCGTGGCCCGCATAATCCCTATCCCATACTTCCTGGAAGGTCTCATCTGCCTGTCTGGTGTAGTACATAGTGCAGTGTAGTGGGTCAGGGGGTGGGAGTAATGGTTGTTGGCTACACAGCCAACCTTTCCATAACTGGAAGACATAGACTATGTTGCTGGTGGTTAGTTTGCAACTTGGAGTTTTCAACAATGCCCAGTAAATATCACAGCATTCATTTTCTTCCGACTGTTCACAGCTTACCATAAGAATCCTGTCTGGAAGTTCCAAAGGTCTTTCAGTGTGTGCAGTGATCGCCCCTTCTGGTGAACATGTAAGTGTAATTGAAAATTTGCAAAGGAGATCCCGGCCCAGCAAGTTTATTGGACACTGTGGGGCAAACAAAAATTGATGAAACACGGTTTCCGAATTTGTCTGTGATGTGAGGGTTACTGGCAGTGCGACGGTTAGGGGCTGCACTAATACTTTACCCAAGAAACCAGTTGTTTTGAGAGTTTTGTCAGACAGATAATTTCCCCACATTTGGTCGGTGAGCACTGATGTCCCTGCTCCAGTGTCCAACAAAAATCCTACATCCCACCCTTTTACAGATAACTCCAACATTGGTTCTGAGCAGCCGGGGGTGGGACTGGTGACTGGGCAGCATCACTGTTGGTTTGGTCCGGGGCGGTAACCCCGGGGTGGGCCTCTGCCTCCTCTTCTGCTCCTCTCCCCCTATGCGCTGTGGGCAGTCTCTCGCGAAATGTCCCAGTCGGCCACATGAAAACACTCATTTCGCCTTCCCCCAATGTGTTGTTCTGACCCCCATTTCTGGGTTTCACCACAGTGGTTCGAGGGTCCTCATAAGGGGTCACGACCCAGGGTACCGGTATGTATTGGGTCCTACCTGGGGTTATTAATGTAATAGCATCCGTCGCCTGTTGGCCCTCTAGTGGCGGGTCCTGATGGTGATTTACGTTTGCCCTTTTAAGTTTCTCCCTCCAACCTTCTTCTGACCCCCCCTTGTCTCCCTGCTCTCTGCTTTCCCTGTCTTCCCCATTTGCCCCCTCGGTCTTTGTCACCATTTGTTTTTTGGATTTTGTGCCATCATTTAATTGTAGTTTGTTGAGCTTTTGCATCACCGCCTTATTTTGTGCCTCATTCTCCCTCGCTTTCTGGTCCTGTTTGGTGAGGAAGTGATTAACATGTTGTTCCCACATCTCATCTGTCATGGCTTGTAATCCCACCACCCCGTCCAATTTGTCCTTTATGCTATTAGGCAGGCTGTCCAACACACCCTGCCTGAACAATGCTCGCGACGCGGTATTGATATCACATCTGGTGCCAGTACAACTCTTCCACAGTTGTTTGAGCCTATCTAAATAAGCCCGTGGATCCTCATTCTCCCTTCTACTCACCCCCTTTAAGGCCTGATAATTAACTTCAGTGGGTCTCAGTGCTCTCAGTCCATCCCAAAGTGTCTGCCTCACTTCTCCAAACTGCAAGTGGTCAGGGTAACTTATTAACCCACTATTCTGTTCTGCCTTTTCCCACACTTCCTGATTATTAGTCCTTATCATAATAGCCCGAAGATCACCCAGAGCTAAATAATCCCCAGCAGTTAATCTTTCAAATTCTGCTATCCATGGGCTGGCCCCCTTGCTGAGTGGAGGCAGGTCATCTGCCAGGGTCTGGGCATCCCTATGGGGCCAGGGAACATAATGTTCCCTGCCATCTGCTTGGATCTTCAGTGGGAAATACATTTCGGGGATTGGACCCCCCTTATGCGTTCTCGCTCTATTTCTTACCCAAATGGGGGTGCTCGCTGGGCCCAGTGAAGCTTCTCTACCGTTGTATTCCCGATTCGATGCCTGATTGCCAGACTGGCCAGGACCTGCCCCCTGAACTCCCTCGTCCCAGTCTACCTCCAGATCCACCCCTGAGACATGCACTCCCATTCGCTCCCCAGGCTCCCTGGAACCCCTAAATTTTACCTGTGGTGTTGATACAGGGGGTAGTGGTTTGCCGGTCAATTTGTCCTGCAAGATGCTAGCCCTCCTATGTATGTCAACCCTGAGTTCATTGACCCGCTTAGTCAGTTCCTTCATCTGTAAGTCAGATGTGTCACTGGACTCTGAACTACAGCGGTCCAAGGTCACCAGGCTTTGGTCTATAGTCTGCTCTATTCCGTAAGGGGCAGTATCGGACTCCGCGAGCCCCACTTTGTGTGCCAGTTCAATCAAAGTTTTTCTCATGGCTTCAACTTCAGGAATTCTCCCCATTATATAACCCCCATTTAAAGACATACTCATGGTTTCTCCCTCAGCATTCTCCCCGGGTTGGCCCACCATTATTTTGCAGTCATGAGGTTGTTTTGTCATGTTGCATTCTGGCTCTGGTAAGGGCAGTGCAGGGTACAGGGCAGGTACTACATTAACAGTGGGAGGGGTGGTTGGGCATATGGGAGGAGCGCTAGCAGTGGGAGGTGTGTAGGGAGGAGGGGTCGGAGTAGGAATGGGCACCTGCTTCACTTCCTGTTTCTCATCAGTTGACTCTACGTACTTGCCCTCGGTTTTATCATTGTCATGTGTTCCAGTATCAGTCTTATCAACCCCTGATCATTCTCTGCCTTTGTAGCCCTCATTCTAGCCCCCACCTTACTCAACCCACGCGCACCCTTTGCCCCCTCCTCTGCAGTATCAACTTTCTTTTGCATTACAGACAACAAATGATCACGTCCATCCTTGCCCAACGGCGGGGCAGCATCGATGGGGTACAGCCCCGCACCACACCATTCATTAAACATGTTCTCAACCTTCTTCGCCACCTTCTCGCGTTTCGCAACCGGATTCGTTTCTTTTACTCGCCTCACTACTTCATTTTTTACCTTACCGGCAGTCAAACCCCCCATTCTCACTGAACACACAAGCTCACACACACACACACACACCCAACAACCTCAATTCAACCTCTCTCGTGCGTCCACGAGCCAAACAATGTCACACAAATGCAGCTGCTTTATTGCTGTATGCTGAGTTTGACTTTATTTCAGTTACACCCGCGCGCACAGTGCTTTAACTTAAAACAAACTTTAAACAACTTTAAACAAACCAATTTCACCCTCGCCCCCACAAGTGTCTCATTAAAACTACTTTAATATACAGTTCTTTTGGGTGTTTAACCCAATCACCTTGCCCGATTTACCTACCAAGACTTTTAATTTATAGTTCTTTTGGGTGTTTAACCCAATCACCTTGCCCGATTTGCCTACCAAGACTGTGAATCTACTTTAATTTATGGTTCTTTTGGGCGTTGAACCCAATCACCTTGACCGATTTACCTACCAAGACTTTTAATTTATAGTTCTTTTGGGTGTTTAACCCAATCACCTTGCCCGATTTACCTACCGAGACACTGTGTGGCTTTTGGGTCTTAAACCCAAACACCTTGCCAATTTACCTACCAAGAATTTATAGTTCTTTTGGGTCTTGGACCCAATCACCTTGCCCGATTTACCTACCAGTACACTGTGAATTTACAAGTATCCAATATCCGTATATTAGTATTCCCCCTTTTTAGGTATATAACCTGGAGGAATTATCCAAACGGCTTTTGAGACGGGCCAGTCCGCGACTGCGCACACACAGGTTGCGACCCCGTTCGCCTCAGTAACGCAACTATGGGATCCTCAGAATCCCCTGGTCATGACCTTATTAATTTTAAGTTAAACCCAGCATTCAACAATTTTCCAATATTAATACAATACAATACAACACAATACACTACAACATACCGCAATACACCGCAATGCACTGACATACACCGCAATACAATGCAATATACCGCAATACACCGCAATACACAAAGCCACAAAGCCACAAAGTCTTGGAAGAAAACACTTCAACTCAAAACAACTTAAATTCAATTTACCATTCCAATTGCATTAATTTAATTCACATTCCAACTTGGGTTTACGCGCCACTCACATCTACATATAATATTCATCTAACTATAGGATCGAAAGGTCCTTACCTTATTGGCCGGCCTGTGAGTACCGCGTAAGCCTTATCGTTGGAATCATCAACCATTTATTCAATGGGATCAATTCTCTGCATTGCAGTCCACGCCGTCTCCGACCATTCCTCTGCTACCAACTGTTAGGAAATCTCAATTTCCACGATGAACCTTTTTCCGGAGGAGACGATAGACCACGATGCAGACTTTAGTAGATGCTCGAATCAAGCGGTTTATTTAAGACAACCCAGATAAAAGTGTGTTCTTCCAAAACAAGCCCAAGACCGCGGTCGACTCTGACTCCCGCAAAGCAAAAAAATCTCTCCCCAGCCAGAGTCCAGAAGTCCAGTTTCTACCCCTATTTATCCTGAAAACCCACCCCTATCTCTGGTGTTTTCAGCTAGGTCGAGGGCATCTGGAAAGGTGATCACGCTGTCCTTTCTTCTAGGGGGGTTGTTGACAATTAGGCGTCTATGAGCCTAATTTACCAGGTCTGATTTCTCAGTTCCTGGAATGGACGTGCTGAACGTGCACATTTTAGGGGAGTATGTTGGTTTAAGGTCAGGCTGACAACCTGACTTTAACTGTCATTCGTCCATTCAATCCTCGCCCACCTCCCCAGTCGCCACGCAGTCCACATTTACTGAACTTTGGACTGATGGTCTGTTTGTATTTCCTTCACTAAGCGCTCACCTTTATTTTATTCCAGCGTGACCGCGTTCCCCGGCTTTCGTCCCGGGTTTGTTTTTTTCTTTTGTTTGTGGTAATCGGTAGCAGCGTTAGCGTCGGCGCTAACTGCCATTGGCCAATTTCTCCGGCTGTTGGCTGCGTTAGCTTCGGCGCTAGCTTGTTATTGCGCTAGCTCGCTATTGCGCGCTCCTCCGTGCGAGTCTCCTTACTCCTCGGAGGCCCCGTTCAGCGAGCTCTCCCTCGCTGCTCGGGTCCCGCCTCGCGCTCCATAGTTGCAAGTGTCCTGACTCCACGGAGGACCCGTTCAGCGAGTTCTTCCTCACCGCTCGGGTTCCCTCTCGCGATTCCGCTCGTGATTCTCCTCGCGCTGCGCTGCGCAACACTCAGGGCGACGCTTCTCCTCAACGCGTTTTTCCTCGCGCTGCCCCTCGCGGTTCTTCCCCGGTTGCTCCTCGCGGTTCTGCTCGCGATTCACCCTACGCCGCGTCGCGCGATATTCAGGGTGACATTACGCACGCGTCCCAATGCGTTTATCCTCGCGTTGCTCCTCGCGCTGCCTCTCTCGTTGCCCCTCGCGTTGCCCCTCACAGTCCTCCGGCTTCTCGTGCTGCTTCTTGCGCCGCTCAGGGTGACACTCTGCAGGCGCCCCAACGCGTTTTTCCTCTCGTAGTCCTCCGCGCGCCGCTTCACACGATTTCACTCGTGATTCTCCTTGCGCGGCTTCTCGTGCTGCTTTCCGCGACGCTCAAGATAAGGCTTCACCTCAACATGTTTCGCCTCGTGTTGTCTCTCTCTGTTCCCCTCGCATCGCGTCTCGCGATTCCACACGCGATTCTCCTCGCACTGCGCGGTGTACAGGGTGACGCTTCATCTCCACACTTGTTTCCTCGCGGTTCATTCCGCGATGCTCCTCACATCACCTCTCGCGCTGCCCCTCCCGCTGCTCCGGGTGGTACTCCGCCTAGGCTTCAACGCGACCCTTCTTGCATTGCCCCTTGCGCAGCCCCTCGCGCTGCTCCTCGCACTGCGCCTCGCGAAGCTCATCCGCCTCAACGCGTTTTTCCTCGCGGTGCTCCTCGCATTTCTCCTCACGATGCGTCCCGCGCTTCCCCTCGCAATGCTCCGCTTAAGACTCTGCGGGGTTCTCCGGGGGGTATGCCGTCCGGGATCAGGGTAGTCTGGGTTGGGTGCTCGGACTCCATCTCGGGAGACAAGGACCGTGGGTTGGGTGGTGTGACCGAGGTACTGGCTCTTCCTCTTTGTGTCCAGGTGGCGGAGAGGAGGGAGACTGGGAGTCAAGGCATGGCGCTTAGCACGTTTCCCAGAGGGCAGTCCAGTGGTCTGGTGAGGAGGCAGTGGAGTCCTGTGGGCCCCGCACAGGATATATGGACCCCTGCTTCGGACTGTAAGACCGCCGCGCTGGACTATGTGCCCTTTAATGTGGATGAACCATCCTCCGCCCAGGACAGAGTGCTACCCGCTCCGGACAAGGGAACCGCTGGACCAAGGTCTTTGGGGGCGGATGTATTCGCATGGGACCCTGGACCGGCTGCCATGCTCATGGACCTAATCGGATTCATCGTTGCGTCCACTCGGGTCACAAGTGCGTCCACTCGGGTCAGGTCTGCGTTCACTCGGGTCACTTCCGCGTCCACTCGGGTCACTTCCGCGTCGACTCGGGTCACCTTTGCGTTCACTTGGGTTATTTCCGTATATACTCGGTCCCTCTCGGCGGTTTTCGGCCCGGTCAAAGTTTCCCGGGTTCCTAGGTCCGCACTAGGCCTTACCGCACCGGAGCCCGCGAAGGGATCTCGTTCTCCATGCACACTCCAAGGATTGCGTCGTCCTGGCTTTACCAAGGGGTCACGACGTCGCCGTCCGCTCAAAGGTTCGCGCTCACCACAGGCTCACATGGGGTCATGGCATTCCTGCACCCTCAAAGATTTTGGTCCCTCTCGCGCTCACCTGGGGCCAAGTCCTTCGTGCACGCACAAGAGGTCACGGCGCCCCCGCGTCCTTAAGGGGTCCCATCACCCTCGTGCCTACAAGAAGGCATAGCGCCACCGCACACACAGAAAGTCACGGTGCCGCCGTGCTCACAGGGGGTCACGTCGCCTCTACTGCCTCATAGGGATGCATTGCTCTCGCGCCCTACTTTACTTATGACGCCCCCGCATTCTCAAGGGGTCACGTGCTCCCCGGGCTCAGAGAGGGTCACGTCGCCCACACCCTTACACGGGGGCAAGGTGCTGCCGTGCTATTTGTCACGTCGCCACCGCACTTTCTAGGGGCCTCCACGCTGCCCTCGAGCCCCCTGCTTTTTTTTTTTTGTTCTCCTTCGGCTTCCCTGGGTGCCTTTGCCCCCCGGTTGTTTTGGGGGGGTGATATGTCAGGTTGGGAGGGTTGGTCCCCTCCCCCCTGCCTCCCGTGTATCGGGTTTTGGCCGTTCGGGGCTTCCGTAGGTAGGGCCCATCCCCTTGAGCAGGGATTGGGTCCTATCTGATCACGTGCGACCTACTGACTGCTCTGCCGGCATGCTACAAATGCAGTCAGCATTAGATTGAGCAGTTTCAGAGCACACACGCTTCGTGGGCTAATGCTCATAGGCCACGTTGGAGTTTCAGTGTGGTTTATTGTTCTCTACATTTCGCTCCCGGCTTTCCACGCCGTGCACTCAGCGGCTTTTCCGCTGCTTGCGTTATTCGTTTTGTATTGTAGTTCGCGGCACATTTCATCGTGTTGTCAGCGGTGTTCCCGCTGTTGTGTTTTGGTTTTTGTATATTTCGGCTCACGTTTCCTCCAGCGGCGTTCCCGCTGTGCAAAAGCTAATAAAGCTTTTTGTGTTCGCTTACCTGGTCGCCTGGCTCAATATTTTTCCAGACCATCTGCAGACCATCTACAGAATGACTCATCAAGGCATTAAAAAAGGAGGTGAACGCCAAACTGAAGATAGATATATTAGAACATGATACATGATACATATGCTACCCATAAAGTGTGCATCACAACATCTACAGAGGCAGTAGTGAAGTAACCCACTCTAACAAATTTAATATTTGTAACTGTGATAAAGTTTCAGAAGCATTAAAACATTCTGATAAAATTCCATCATCATGATCACCTACATGAATAGTAAATAATCAGCCAGAAGACATCTACAACCATGTTCTTTAGGAGGTTAAAATATTACAGTTTTCACTACAAAATATAAAGAGATGTATCACCAGTAAGAGGCTGGGGTGGTTCAGATTTAACAGGACACAACCAGATACACCAGGTTTCTAGTGGATGCTGCATAATGTAGAGAGGGCAACCCTGTTTGGTTCACAGAGCATCCAGATGTGTGGAACACATCTATAGCAGTGTTTTTGGATGTTCACACACAGTAAAGAAAGCAGATATGTATGGAATCAGTCTGTTTTGTTAATGAGAAGGTTTGATTTTGTTGTTTACTTCATTATTAAATATAAAGCTGTTTGTGTCTTGATTCTGGTAAAAGTTCCTGTGTTCCAACAGTCTCTGTTTTATCTCTTGTGGAATTCTCCTCTTCTCCTTTAACTCTGAGTCAACTGAAGATCATTTATGGACTGTGCAGACTGTAACACGTTCTTCAATGAGCCATGAGCTCCACATCTACACACTGATGTCATAAACAAAGTTCTGCAACCCAGACTGCCAGGAACTGATTACGTGCTGAATAGATCAGACTGACACATTGGTTCCAACTTAATAAGTGGTGAATAAGACATGATGTTTGTTCTGATAGGGTGTGTGGTTGCAGGTCTTGTAGTTGGTCAGTACTAAAGGTTTCACTCATTTACTGAGTCTGATCCCGCTGATTTGATGTCTCCTCCCATTATGATGTCACATCAGTGTATAAATGTAGCTGCATTGAGGGTGTGGTATTTTAACAGTCACATTCTGTTCTGTCTAAGACTGAAAAATAAATAAACCATTCATCTGAGAACCAGAGCAGAGTTCCAACCAGAACCGAATCTACACCATATCTCACAGCTCATGGTAAAAAGTTCATGTTGTTTTATAACCTGAGGATTTAACATTATAATTCTGTGATGTTTATGGTTATGTTTGTTTATCATTCTGTTTGTTTTTATATAAATAGAGAAGTTTCTCTTCACTGACCGTACAGAGAACTACACATCCACCATACATTCTGTAAGTGATCTTATTTATGTCATTTATATTGTTTCTATTGTGTCAGACTGTGCAGCAGATATAATTACTATTACCTCCACCAGCCACCCAAACCTTAGAACTTTTGTTATGATGAACAGGTTAAAAAACAGCATAAAAGCCAGTTTAAGGCTAAAAATATTTCTGGGATCATGGTCATGGAAGATCATGGCAAAAGACAAAATAGATTTATTACATTCTATTAATTAGGATCTGATGGGTTTTGTGTTTATTTTTGGGGTAGATGTGTTTGATGGTTCATAAAACCACCTTGGAAATCCAGAATGTCATTTATGAAGTGTCATTTATGTCATTTATGTAGTATGAAGTATGTAAGTTTGCTTATTTAAAGGTGAGTGATTTTAATGATAAACTCTGAAGCCTTGCTGGTTCAGCAAGTTTATTTATAGACATATATAAATTTCAGAGATACCTGGGGCCTCTTTCACAAAGTGAAAGCAGCAGTTATTTGAGTAAGCCCTGCATGAGTTTGCCAAACACTTAACTTTCGACTAGTTCTGTTCCACAAACAAAATCCAGATGCAAACTTTCGAATAGTTCTGTACCACAAATAAAATCCAGATGCAAACTGTTCTCACTAAGTCAACTGAGTCTTGTTCAATTAATGATCCTGCATGTGCATGCAGAATTTAAATAGCCCCATTAATCGTTATTCGAAAAGCAAATAAAAATATCAAAATAACTTTTTTTTTTTGCTGAATGGGTGTTACTTAAACATTTTTATGAAGAATATGAAGACATAATTATGATGAAAGACAACACACATTGTATTTATAAAGCCAGATAAACTGCCTTGGTAAATATTACAGACAGATTAAATGTGCAAATAATATTAATAATTAATTATATTCTGTTTCAGAAGAAAAATAAACAGTAAAAAAATGTGGCACCAGGTTAATGTTAAAAATAAATATATACTTCAGAATGATAATTGCAGTTTCAGGTGATTAGTCTGATGTGCAGAAAAAAAAATAGAATAGAATAGAATAGAATTCAACTTTATTGTCATTGCTCATTATAAACAACGAAATGCAGTTTGCATCCATCCAGAAGTGCTTTAGCAGATATATAAATATATACCTGTACATTACAAAGTGATAATTTGTTGAGTAGAATATGCAAATAGACTATAAACATATTATAAATATGAAATATACAGCTATGAGCATGTACAGACTTTGAGCAGATATAAATAACATACATAACATACTTGTATATATACAAGCTATGAACAGACTATGAACATGTACATACTATGAACAGATATAAATATGAAATATACAAGCTGTGAACATGTACAGACTATGAACACATATATATATATATATATATATATATATATATATATATATATATATATATATATATATATATATATATTCATTCATTCATTCATTATATCCCGCTTTATCCTCTATTAGGGTCACGGTGGGGTTCCCCATGCCCATCCAGGGGAGAACATCTCGCTGGGCATATATATTTATATATATATATATATATATATATATATATATATATATATATATATATATATATATATAAATTGCACAAGTGGTCAGAATATTTAACATTATGTTCAGTAGTGGTCAATATATTTAACATATGAGAGATGTTAAAGTCCATATATTATTGATATGTGTCAGTATAGTCCAGATATCAGGAGGTTCAGGAGTGTGACAGCTGTGGGGAAAAAGCTGTGGTCTTAGTCCGTAAGCTCCTGTAGCTCCTCACAGAGGGCAGAAGAGAAAAGAGTCCGTTTGCAAGGTGACTGGGTTCTTTGAGTATTTTTCCGGCCCTTTTCAGACACCGCTTTGTGTAGATGTCCTCTATGGCAGGAAGTGGTGATCTGGTGATGCGCTGGGCGGCTTTCACCACCCTCTGCAGCGCTTTCCGGTCTGACACAGAGCAGGAACCGTACCAAACTGTAATGCAGCTGGTCAAGATGCTCTCAGTGGTGCAGAGGTAGAAGCTCACCAGAATGTCTGAGGACAGATGGTTCTTCCTCAGAGTCCTCAGAAAGAACAGGCGCTGATGTGCCTTCTTGACCAGATTGGAGCAGCCGGTCGTCCAGGTGAGATCCTCAGAGATGTGTACACCTAGGAACTTGAAGCTGTTCACACGCTCCACTGCCATTCCTTTCATATGAATGGGTTGGTGCTGGTCAGCCTTCTTCCTGAAGTCCATGATGAGCTCCTTTGTTTTCTTGGCATTGAGCAGAAGGTTGTTAGTGTCGCACCACTCAGCCAGCAGATTCAGCTCCTCCCTATAAGCAGTCTCATCGTTGTTTTTGATGAGTCCAATCACCGTGGTGTCATCTGCAAATTTATTAATGGTATTGGAGCCATAGACAGGTTTGCAGTCGTGGGTGAAGAGAGAGTAAGAAAGTGACTTGACACACAGCATTGTGGAACTCCTGTGTTTATGGTGATGGTAGATGAACAATGGTTATCCAACTGGACATATTGGGGTCGGTTGGTTAAGAAGTCCAGTAACCAATTGCACATGTGGGGACTGATGCCTAAGTCTGTAAGCTTTGTGATGAGTTTTGAAGGGATGACTGTGTTGAACGCTGAACAAAAGTCTATGAACAGCATCCTGACGAAGATGTTTTTATTGTCCAGGTGTGAGAGGACAGAGTGCAGTGCTATGGAGATTGCATCCTCTGTACTCCTGGTCTGTCAATATGCAAATTGGTGGGGGTCCAGGGTAGGAGGGAGACAAGATTTGAGTTGTGCTAGGACCAGCCGTTCGAAGCACTTTGTAATGATGAGAGTGAGGGCTGGGCGCCCGGGGAAGCCATCAGGACCTGCAGCCTTGTGGATTTTGATCCTGCTCAACACCATTCTTATATCAGTGGCAGAAAGAGTCTAATATTAAACATCATATGTGAGGCTTTCTAAAATGCTTAACATGAAAAATGGCTTAACATTGCTTAATGTATCAAAATAGTAACCTGGAAAGAACAAACATCACTCACACAATTTATTGCTCTCTTTAGCCTCTACTACTGTAATTATGAACCTGTACTCCAAAAGGAACATCGTTATTACTTTAATCCTTTTTTCCAATCATTCAAATCCATTACAAAGAATTGGCTTAACTTGAAAATTATTACAGTTATTTTTAGACATATATATCCAGTTACCATAACTATATCTATATATCCATAACTTAACTAATATATGACCTTATTAATTTACAAAAGCATACAATATTGTGTTTCTGAATCTGTAGCACTCAAAGAAGTTGATCATCTGAAAAGCCCAGTGGATCTGCCATGGAATGACCTCAAGTGTTTAGGGTTTAGGAGTGCTAGGCCACTCCCCCCATGTTTTCAGTTCGGGTTTGTGGTTTTGTCCCTTTGGTGTTCCCGTAGATAGGTCCAATCACGGATGTTGAGGATTGGGTCCTGCCAGATCCCGTGCTGTTTGCGGGTAGTAGTTGCGCTGCGTGTGTTCCCTTGTTCAGCAGGCCAGCATTATTTATTTTTTACTGATTCTGTTTTGTCCCGTCACGTGTTGCCCATCTCCCTGGTTTCTGTGCTTCTCTGTTCCTTTAATAAACTCCATTGTGCTTACCTGGTCACCTGGCTCAATACTTCGCATCTGAACGCCTCACCCTGCGCTGTTATTCTGTCTTTTGTGAGGGAACGCTGGATTCACGTACCCCAATTGAATTCCAGGATCCCACGATAATTTTTTTTTTCTTTATTCTTTCTTTATTTTCCCTTACATCTTTGGTTGGACCCATAATAGTCATTGACCGCATCCCGGGATATGGGGAGATAAGTTTCCCCCTCTCCTCTCCCTGTAAGCTCCTGGTACCTTGTGACGGGGTGTGTCTGAAACCCCTCCAGTACATCATAAGCTGTCGCAAGGTATTTGACTGCGTGACCGGTCGGGAGCTGTCGGACAGAGAGAGGGTGCAGTACTACCTCTCTAGGATGACGACTGCCTTGCCTTGGCCAGTAGGTTCGAGGCAGCCTTCTTGGAGAGGTTCCCCCCGGGTCTCTCATACCGCGCTGCCATCTGCGCTGCAATCTGGGCAGCGATATCGTGCCACACAGCCAGTGTTCCAAGCAGCGCCACCAGCAATCCGCTCCGCGCCACCAAGCAATCCGTGCCGCACCGCCAGTATTCCGTGCGCAGTCCCGGCGTCTCGGTTCGCGTCTAGAGCACTTTTCCTGACTCCCGCCACTCAGTAGATGAGGACTCAGTGTTATAGTTGGTTTTGCTGTAAGGAAAAGCTTTCAGCCTGGTTCAAGGGGTCCTGGCCATGGAACCCATGGTGAAGCAGCGGGCTTTCGGGCCAGGGGATCATTTGCCCTCCGCGATGGACAGGTTGCCCCCCACTCGGGACCGGTTGCCCCCCCCGCTCAGTATTCAGTGACCTCCGCCGTTAAGGATGAACAAGGCTCTGTTCCGGACATGCTGCGTTGCGTAAAGAGACTGTCCAGCGTCCGGGGAGGTCAGAGACTTTTCTGTGGTCGCGCTCACTCAGGTTTCCCCTGTGGTCGTGCTCACTCAGGATCCCCCTGCGGTCGCGCCCACTCAGGATCCCCCTGTGGTCGCGATCACCATGGTTCCCTCTGCGGTCGTGCCCACTCAGGTTCCCACTGTGCCAGAATCTGCGGGCTCTGGAGGGGCTACTCCAGAACCCGCGGTAGCCCCTTCAGTGCCAGAGCCCACGGTAAATCCCCCTCAAAAGGCCTTGCCGCCTTTGCGCCCTCAAAAGGCCTCGCTACCTTCATGCCTTCAAGGGGCCTCGCCGCCTTAGTGCCCTCAAAAGGCCTCGCCGCCTTCGCGCCCTCAAAATGCCTCGCCGGCTTCGCGCCATCAAAAGGCCTCGCCGCCTTCGCGCCCTCAAAAGGCCTCGCCGCCTTTGCACCCTCAAAAGGCCTGCCATCCCCCCAACACACATGAGAGACCCGGGGGGAACTTCAAGCCCTCAAAAGGCCTCGCTGCCTTCGCGTACCGTTTTTTCGTATGCTCCGCCAGGGTGGACTTTTGCCCCGCAGGGTCTAGGACCCCCATTGTTTCATTTGTCTCCACTGGCACCAACGCTGGTTAGCTCCCCCCTTCGGTGTATGCATAAAATTTGGGGGGGCAATATGTTAGGTTTAGGAGTGCTAAGCCACTCCCCTCATATTTTCAGTTCGGGTTTTGGGTTTTGTCCCTTGGGTGTTCCCGTAGGTAGGTCCAATCATGGATGTTGAGGATTGGGTCCTGCCAGGTCACGTGCTGTTTGCAGGTAGCATTTATGCCGCGCGTGTTCCCCTGTTCAGCAGGCCAGCATTATTTATTTGTTACTGATTCTTGTTACTGTTACTGTTTTGTCCCATCACGCGTTGCCCGTCTCCCTGGTTTTTGTGCTTCTCTGTTCCTTTAATAAACTCCCTTGTGCTTACTTGTTCACCTGGCTCAATACTTCGCATCTTAACGCCTTACCCTGCATGGTTATGCGAGGCACCACCAGTGGTCGGATGGGGCCTTTTCTGGTAGCATGGATTTATGCTACTTTTATGCAATTTACTTTTTGCACCAAGCTAAACGAACATATATATTATTTATATTGAACATATATGACCATAAGATTTCAATCGTTCCCTGATATAGCGCGGAACATAACCCATGCGAAAGGTGATGGATCAGTGTAAACTGATAAATTGAAATGTGCAGAAACCTAACTGACTAACAATGAATAAATATATATATATATATATATATATATATATATATATATATATAATGTAGATTGGAATATACATTGTTTTTGTAAATATAATTAATTTTTAATAATAGCAATGTGCATAATAGAAAGCGACAACTCTAACCTGGTACCGAGCAGGTTTGTTCATATGTATACGTTGGGTCGCACTATTTCCGCGTTACTCTCAATGTCGTAACCGCTTACATAACCTGCAGTGCTTCAATAACGCTGGAAAAAAAAAATAGCGGGTTGAGCAGAACGAGGCGGAGTCGGCAAAACAAGTTAATAAATCGTACAAATGAAACCCAGCCAAAGCAGAAAAAGCTTCCGTTTAAATCAAAACTGTGGGAGCACTTCACCATAACACAAAAAAGGAACGTGGAACATGCGAGCTCTGCGAAAATGAATTGAGCTACATGGAGCACCACGGTGATGAGACACCACCTGAACCTAAACACAGATGAGGATGAAGCTGAACAGCAGATAAATCACTACAACATCCCGAGTTTCTTTAGTTTTGAAGTGAATCAACGTAACGGTGCAACGTAACACTATTAGACCAGCAGAGCACGTTTCATTTTTTTTGGTTGTTAACTGAATAATAATAGTGATAGGGAACGTGTCTTAACGTCCGTGTCTTAATGTCCGTTATACGAATACGTCTATATTTCCCAGGACATGTCCATATTTCACGTCCTGTCCCGGGCGTTAAAAGTGAGGAAATGTCCTGGTTTTTAATTGACCTTCATTGGACCATTAAATGTACAGGCACTAGGGCACTGTGCACAGCGCTGCGTGTCAGTCCTCAAGCAACATGCCGAAGTTCAAGTCTATGTTTACCAATGATTTACAAAAGAGTTTCCCCGCTTTCAGACCGGGTCGAGACAAATTGGAAGCCTTGTGCACGGTGGGCAAAGCAGTGTGCAAAGCAGGCACATATGTCCCGATGTCCAATTGACATTTCACACAAGAGGTATTTTTTTTGTTAATTGGCTAATTTTTTAATTCATTTTTTTCAATAGCTGATTGTTAAATAGTTCATTTCTTATTTTTTTCCCCAGGAGGTTACAGAACAGACAATATGAGGGCAAAATGAGGGCAACTTGAATATCATGTGTTATTTGGAATTGACTTTTGTTGTTAAGTGAGGGATGTTTAGATGATACACTATTTCTTTTATTGTGCTTTTCATTCATTACAGGAAATGTTAACTTAAACATACTATAATAGTATGTTTAAACACTTAAACATACTATATATAATACTATACTATAGAATAATTTTACTGAACCCCCCCCCCAACAGCTTAATAAGTGTTTAAAATGTGCTTTTATAAATACATACAAATTGTACACAATGGTGCTAATTAATGATCAAGCTTCACGTTTTAATTATTTGATAAAATATGAGTGAAGACACTGCACACTATGGGAGTGAGGTTGAATTAGTTGCATTTAAGGGGGAATTAGATAACATATTAGAGTGACTCAAATTTGTGTAATTTGTGTAATTTCACACCATGCTATACATTGTGCCAGTGTGTTTGAGATTTATGTTTAATTGCTCTTTGGGCTGCTTGGATGCCTTAAACTCATACTGTAAATAAAACCAGACATTTATTGACCTGCTTAATAATTCTACAGTGTGGCTGGTTTTCTTCATAATTACTGACTTGTGATGTTCTCATTTGTAAGTCGCTTTGGATAAAAGTGTCTGCTAAATGATTAAATGTAAATGTAAAGCCATGGGGGAGAAATTATTTATCCGATTCATCCATTAATCGAAAAAATTATCGACCGATTAATTGATTATCAAAAAATCGTTAGTTGCAGCCCTACTGTATATGTTCTTATGTTATTTATATTTCTGTTACAGGTCACATCTGAGAGTCCTGTTGAATAAGAGAAAACTGCAGTTACAAGTCTCAGACTGAAACCTGAATAAGTTGAACACTTTAATTGTTCTGGTCATAATAATAATGGCAAGTCCTTCTCCAGACAGAGCTGCAATCTTACAAGCATCAGGAGAGTCAAGTTTAGAAAACTCAATGAGAAAAGCACAAGAAAAACTTGATCAGTTGTTTAATGTTACTTTAAATATAGCTGTAACTGGAGAATCAGGATCAGGGAAGTCAACTTTCATTAATACAATAAGAGGCATCACTAATAATGATGCAGGTGCAGCTGAAACTGGAGTTGTTGAAACCACTACTGAAGTAACTTCCTACCAACACCCTACCTTGTCAAATGTGAAACTCTGGGATCTTCCTGGAGTTGGTACCTCAAGATTTCCAGCAAAAACATTTCTCAGACAAATAAATTTCAACAAGTTTGATTTCTTCATCATCATCTCATCAAGCAAATTCACAGAGAATGAGGCCATGCTGGCCAAAGCGATCCAAAAACAGAATAAGCAGTTTTACTTTGTTAGGTCAAAGATAGATTTCGATATTTCAAACGAAGAAACTAGAACAAATTTTAACAGAGAAGAAACTCTTGAAAAAATCAAGAATTACTGTTCAGATAACCTTAGAGAATTTAATAATCCTAAAGTTTTCCTCATTAACGGAAAGGATTTACACTCATTTGAATTTAAGGATCTCATAAACACTCTAATGAATGAGCTTTCAGAAAATAAACGTGATGCTTTTTTGCAGTCTGTTCCTGTCAGCTCTGTGGATGTACTAAAACAGAAAGTCAGAATGTTTGAGAGATTAGCCTGGGCTGCAGCAATGACTTCAGGTGCAGTTGCAGTGATTCCAGCACCTGGTCTGTCAATCACTTATGATTCCACAATTTTATTCACTTTCTTCACAAGGTGCTACTACTCATTTGGTCTAGATGAAAAATCTCTTGCTGAACTCTCAGAACGAGTGAACAAGCCACATTTAAAATCTCTGATAAATTCTGATCTTGTAAAGAACCTGGCATTAAACTCCACTTTGAAATTAAGTGGAAGTGCAGCTGTGGAATACCTGTGTAGTTTGATACCTGGTGTAGGAAGTGCTGCAGCAGCAGGGATTTCCTTTTACATGACTCAGAACCTCCTTAAAGAGGGACTAAAAGAATTGGAGAGAACAGCATTAGAAGTCCTGAGAGAAGCAGGAATACAGTGAGGAGAGACAGCTGATGTGAAACAGACAGAAAATCTTAAATAATTATCTTTTTTTGTGACTTAATTGAATGAATTATACCATAATAAATTATATTGCTATTAGTTTATACTGATGTGTTTAGACTATATGTTGAATCAGTACAGTACATTTACATACAAAACATTTTTTCCTAAAACATAAAATTAAATATGAATAATAAGCTAATTCTGTCTGTAGTGATAATCAAAATTAATCTTCTGTGACTGTAATATAAAACATTACATTCATGATAAGACTGGATTTATTTTAAATACATGATGTACTTATACTCTTTATAAATCTTAATATCTAAGAGTGTGTCTGTTTTAGTTTGAAATTGTGTAGCAGCAGATTTTATGATGAAGATAAATAAAAAAATAGATTTTATTAAAATGAACAACCTGTGTGCTGATATAAAATAAGATCACATTTATTTTTGTTTATTGTTTTTGGAACTTCAAAGATTTTCCAATACAAAACATGTGATGAAGATTAAAATCCACTGGTCATGATTAAAAATAGAACATGGAGATCTTTACCGCCTGTCACATTTTGCTAGATAAATGTGAGAATAACTGTTCTGATGTAACCAGGCCAACTTCGCATCCCAGGCAAACATGTAGAAGGAATTCACTAGACTTGTAGCGAGAAAAGAAAACACTAAGCTTAGTGTACCTGAATTCAAGCCCACATTTTATTTAATTAAAATAAATAATTCCCTTGTTTTCAGGATTAAATAACTGAGTATTAAATTGTTGCTGATATATTAAAGTGATGTTACTCCATCAGCCACATTTCCTTTGTGGGGTGGCACTGTGGCTTAGAGGTTTACACGTTTGCCCCTTAGTGCTGGGGATTCCTGGTTCGAATCCCAATCTGGGTGGAGTTTCCATGTTCTCCCCGTGTCTGCGTGGGCTTCCTCCCACAGTCCAAAAACATGGATCAAAGTAAATTGAATCCTCCAAATTGCCCCATATAGAGTGTGTGTGTCTGTGTGAGTGAGTTAGTGTGTGCCCAGCGTTAGATTGGTGCCCTATCCTGGTTTTATCTGCCCAGAACCCAAAATGTTCTCCCCTGCATGGTGGTGAAATGTGGTCATTACTGAACCCAACCACATGAGACAGGAGATAAATAAAAATGAAAATGTTTATAAACATTTAAATAATAAATAGTTTTAAAACCTCAGGTCAAGTGAACATCCTACATACAACACATAAACCATAACTCAGATGCACATGTGACCCCTACTACACAAAACCATACCTCATGTGGTGCTACTCTTACTACTGTGTCATGTCCAAAAACCTTAGGGAGCATGTCGCCCTTCACTAAATAAATAAAAGAAAAAAAAGGAAAAAAGTTGCATTTAATAAAATTAATAGATTTATTCAAACAACCAAAAATGTCCCAGAAACTTAATTCATCTTGAAGTTAGCAAAAGAGAGATTTCTATGGGTTTTTTTTATGTATAATTATGTAATATATATATATATATATATATATATATATATATATATATATATATATATATATATATATATATATAAAAAATACTTATTGCTTCTGTTAATGATCGTCCGTCTTTCCCCGGAAGGGGGCGGCTACGCGGAGGAATATGCGTAAAACCGCTCGCGCCTAGTGAGCGCTTCCCGGGTACCGACCACAAAGGGAATAAGGCGTGCGTCGGTCCACGGAAGCACTCCCACGAATGCGACCTGCACAGAGAAGATGAACGCGTTTGAACGCGGAAGGAGAGTCCAAGAGACACCGGGATAAAATCCAAAACTAGAATTTAATAAAAATTGGTGACAGGACACCAACGAAAAGGGGGAACAAATGAACAACGTAACACAGGGCATAATAACCACAAAACAAAGACGTGCGCCAACTTGAAGGAAAACGAAGACTAGATACAAAACCAACTTAACACGTGCACAAGACAAACCAATCACCCAACTGTGACAGCTTCCTGTGGTTTTCTTTCATGTTTTTGCATTTGTTATTCTCCTCAAACCTTTACAATCCTGTTACAGAATATCAGTTCAAAACAGACAATATTCTGTATCAGTGAGCTAACAATTTAATTTCTTGAAAAATGTAATATGTTAATGAATATAAAATGTGCAGCTAAACTGTGAGTGCTGTAGGTCAATCACTAGTTACAGCAACATATTTAGATCAATCAATCATGAGAACCTAGTGGAGGATTAAGTGTTGAGGATTAAGTGGAAGATAATGAGATGAGATTTAAAGAGAAGTGATGTGTTGGACTGAATGGTTTCCTTTAATTTTTCTTTAACAAATAGGACATTGGATATTAGGATATTGTAACATAACATGATATAATACATGTTAAATTAAAAATGTTATGCATTAAAAATGTTAAATTTACTGTCATTTAACTGGAGCTGCCATGGGAGCATTGAAAAGTGACATAGCGCTCATAGCTCTAGCTGAATGAACTCAGGGCAAGTGAACTCAGGGCAAGGCATGGGCAAGTGAGTCGATTTCGACACTGAGGAAAACCAATATGAAACATCAGCATGGGCAACTCGTGACAACGAAAACAATGCCAGACTGAGGACATAAAGAATATAAACTGGATCCAGACCATGTGACAAACAAAAAGCAACTAATGAAAATAACAAAATAATTAACTAAATTTAACTGAAATAACCAAATGAAAAGCAAAACAAATGAGGAGTGTCTAGCACCCCTTACAGTACTCTCCCCCAAAAAATGAGCAACTCAGGAGGAGCAGGTGCTCCCCGCACAAAGGATAGACAAGACATCATATACAACACTATCAGTGACACAAACGGGAGGAGAACGACACTGGGGACCACCACCTACAGAAGCACACACCTCAGACACCCTACAGACATCAGACAACCCACAGACAACAGAACGCTCACTCTCCCTAGACCCCACACAGACCACGGGGAGTGCAGGGGCCGCGGAATCACCAAGGGGACGCCTTCTCGACAGAGCTGGGAGGACCTGCCTCTGCACCTGCATTGGCTCCTGCGTTTCGGCACAGACGCCGGTTGATGAGGTTGATGGCACTTAATCGCACACCTGATGAATTCATACACTGACTCCTCTGAGGAGGCGATTGACAGCGACCGCATATGGATCGAGGACGAAACCTCTAGATGAAATATAACAAAAACTGGGAGGCTTCTCAGACATGGGGCTGACACAAGGAGTGTGTTTGAAAGGCCTTTGTGAGCGGGAGCAGGGCTCAGGCCACAGTTTAGAGAATTTAGTAGAATTAGGGGCAGGAGAACGTGTCCTGCAAGAAAGTGATCGAACGTTTTATCCTCGGAGTCAACACATGAGTCAAAAACCGTCCGATTCCAACCCCTGCTGAAACACGATCCTCTCAGTCTCATCATTCAGATAGAACCTCAGCCAACTAATAGCCCGATAAAGGCAGTACGGAAACCTGATGGTACCTGGAGATTAGTGACTAACTATATAGCCCTGAATAAAGTCACTGAAAAAGATGCAAGGTACCCGATTAACCCTACAGGTACTGAAACAGGAATAGTGGAAGGAAAATATCTATCAAAAATAGATACGGCTACAGGGTTTTGGAGTGTACCCTTAGATGAAGGGAGCAGAGGAAAAACTGCTTTTACTTTTGTGGGCAAATACTTTGTATACAACAGATTGCCCCAAGGATTCTGTAAGTGACCAAACTTATTTCAAAGGATTATGAATGACAGAAAGGTCTATCTGTCTTAATTTATATTGATGATATAGTGATAGCTAGCAATGATGAGAAAGAACATCTGAAAATAGTTGAGTAAGTGTTAAAAAGGATAGATGACCACAACCTCCTGGTGAACATAAAAAAGGTGGATAATAAGGAAATCTGGGAATAATATAGGAAGGATGACCAAAGAGGGAGATTATTGGAAAATTCGAACAGAATTTACTGTAGGGTTGAATAAGTGTCACAGGTGCCTATTGCACCTGTCCCTCGTTTGTGTCCTTAATTGTTTCTGTTGGGTGATTGGTTTGTTTTGTTCACATGTTTAGTTCCTTTTGTATTTATTCTGAGTTTTCCTTCCCTTTGGTGCACGTCTTTGTTTTGAGGTTATGATACCCGATGTTACTTTGTTTCGTTTGTTCCCCCTTTCTGTTGGTGTCCCGTCACCAATTTTTATTAAATTACTCATTTTGGCTTTTATCCCGGTGTTTGGACTCTCCTTCCGCGTTTAACCACGTTACGGCGCTGCGCACCTTCTCCGCGTGGGTCGTATCCCGTGGGAGCGTTCGCCGTGGACCGACGCACGCATTCTTCCCCGCGTGGTCGGTACCCGGGAACGCTCATCAAGGCGCGAGCGGCTGAACGCAATACCTCCGCGTTAGCCGCCCTCCTCCCGGGGAAGAACGGACAGTTGGTGACAGAAAGACGTGCCAATATATCTGGAGAGTTCCGGACACCAGGGGTCACCCACCGCTGAGCCGGAGGACCAGAGGCTGCGCCGCTGACGAGGCAGAGCACCGGGGACCGCCGATGGTCGAGTCTGGGCGCCAGGGACCGCTCCATCGCTTTCTCCGAGCACCAGGGTCCGCCAGCCGCAGACTCCGGACACCAGAGGAGCCATCCCCGTCTCGCAGCTAGAGGGCGCCGATTCGCGCCCCCGCAGCGAGAGGTCATGCTTCACGCCGTCAGCAGGGGGCACACAGCATGCCTCACCACCAGAGGGACTTTTACCTCCCCCCGTTTTTTGTTTTTTGTGTGTACCGTTTATTATTACTATTTTCTTTTGTTTTAGGGCCGCTTTCCCTTTTTGCGCGACCCTTGGGGTGGGGGTATGTCACAGGTGCCTATTGTCCTTAATTGTTTCTGTTGGGTGATTGGTTTGTTTTGTTCACGTGTTTAGTTCCTTTTGTATTTATTCTGAGTTTTCCTTCCCTTTGGTGCACGTCTTTGTTTTGAGGTTATGATACCCGATGTTACTTTGTTTCGTTTGTTCCCCCTTTCTGTTGGTGTCCCGTCACCAATTTTTATTAAATTACTCATTTTGGCTTTTATCCCGGTGTTTGGACTCTCCTTCCGCGTTCAACCACGTTACGGCGCTGCGCACCTTCTCCGCGTGGGTCGTATCCCGTGGGAGCGTTCGCCGTGGACCGACGCACGCATTCTTCCCCGCGTGGTCGGTACCCGGGAACGCTCATCAAGGCGCGAGCGGCTGAACGCAATACCTCCGCGTTAGCCGCCCTCCTCCCGGGGAAGAACGGACAGTTGGTGACAATAAGGTCCTGAGCAAAAGAAATTTACAGGCATGTCATTCTGTCACGCTTACTTACCTCGGTACAAATGGCTGCGCATAGGAAGCACAGAGCCGAAGTGCCTTAATGTGCTGGAGGGAGCCAGGCACAACAGGTAGCGGCAAAACAGGTTTTATTTAAAGGTGTAGGAACACCAAAAACAGATAGGTAACCAAGGCTACACATAGGCTACCAGATTTAAAAGATCAGGTGGTGGGACCTAATAAGTATTATCAGGGACATAAAAATCGTAGCAGGAATTGCTCCAACACTAGAGAAAAAGCAGAAAAAAAGGATGTGATGATGACTATTAGTTAAATTATTAATGTAGATCGCTAGACCTGAAAAGCTAGTAAACATTAGATAGAAAGTTTCTCATTGGTATAAGCTGCAGTAGTTTTCATTAGATTCTTTTTCTCTTCTACATCCCTCTGGATCTTATGCTTATCATTATTTTTATACAAAATATTGTCCTCGTGTTTATTTCAAACACTTTAAAGCTTTAATATCAGTTTGATTTATTGTACTTCTATTTTGTATTTCAATTCTTCATTAATATTTTGATACTAAACATTATAAATATAGGATGATAATTTATAGCTTGTTTTAACATCATGGACTAAAACTTTTTGGTTTATCTGATAAGTTAATAATAGATCACTGATATCGTCATTATTCTGTAAACCTTATTATGGTCATATACAGTGGGGCCAAAAATAATTTAGTCATCCACTGATCGTGCAAGTTCTCCTACTTAGAAAAAATAAAAGAGAGATCTGTAATTTTCATCATAGATACACTTCAGGAAATCACATTGTAGGTTGTTTGAAATTTTTATTTGTAAATTAGGGTGTGGAAAAAGTATTTGGTCAATAACAAAAGTTTAATTCAATTCTTTGTAACATAACCTTTGTTGGCAATGACAGAGGTCAGGACCTTGAAATGCTTTTTACGGAGACACTCCTTCGTTGCCCAAGCAGTGTGATTGTCAAGGAAGGAAGCTGTGGAAGACCCAGCCACATTCCATATTTAATTCTCCCACAGATGCAAGTAAGTTTGGCTAAACAAATTTGCACAATACATGGCTCAGCTCATTCATTCCGTTCAACACGGATTAGTTGTTCTGTCCCCTTGGCAGAAAAACATTCCTGAAGAATGATGGTTTCACCCTGATGCTTCACAGTTTTTACTAAAAAGATTTTGGTTTCATTTGACATCATGATATTCTCCAAATCATCTACTGAATCCTGGCACTCATTCCTGGCACTGCAGGATGTAATTCCCTTTCGTTGTAGTGTGTTACCGATAGTAGCCTTTGTTATTTTGGTACTAGCTCTATGCAGGTCATTCATCAGGTTCAATCATTCATCATTAATTGTTGTTCACCGTTCTCATGATTATTTTGATCCCACGAGATGAGATCTTGCATAAGACTCTAGTTCGAGAGAGATTACCAATTGTCTTGTATGTCTTCCATTTTCTTACAATCGTTTCCACAGTTGATTTATTTACATCAACCTGCTTGCCTATTGTGGATTCACTCTTCCTAGTCTGGTGCAGGTCTACAATTTTTTTTCTGGTGTCCTTTGACAGCTCTTTGGCCATGGATGAGTTTGGAGTCTAAAAGTTTGAGGCTGTGGACAGGTATCTTTTATGTAGCTAACAAGGTAAAACGGGTGCCATTAATACAGGTAACAAGTAAAGAACAGAAGAGCTTCTTAAAGAATAAGTTACAGGTCTGTAAGAAATATTGCTTGTTTGTGGTTCACCAAATACTTATTTCATACCATAATATACAAACTAGGGGTGAGCTGCAATATTCGCTGATTCGACGATTCGATTCGGAGAACCGTAGTAGACTATAAACCACATAGTCGAATGTACCATTTTGACCACATGGGGGTGCCCATGGCTGCTGCTAAGTATTAGTTTTTACATGAAATGTCTTTGTTTTCGTTATATATATATAGCCTTTAGTCAAATAAAATCATCCTAATTTCTGTTAATATTTTTTTAAAATGATGTTTGCGCTTTAACCCATTTATGGTGCTCTAGAAAAACAAGTAAAATATAAAAAAAATATCTTTTTTAAAAACCACGCTATAGCGCCATCTTGTGGTGAAATTTTAACTGATTCGACTATCAGTCGACTATAGGGAAAATCTGACCAATCAGATTCGACTATGAAAATCCTTAGTTGAAGACACCCCTAATACAAACAATAATAAAAAGTATTGTGTGTGAGTGTTCCCAGCGATAGATTGGCGCCCTGTCCTGGGTGTATCTGCCCAGCGCCTGAAATGTTCTTACCTGGATGGGCATGGGAAACCCTCCCCTACAACCCTAGTAGAGGATAAAGCGGAAGATAATGGATGGATGGATGGTTCTGTGTGTCAGGCCTGCAGCCTGTTTTTATTCTGTTTCGTGTATTTTCTTTGGATTACAATTCCGTGTGTGTTCTGTCATTTGTGTTTTATTACTTTCACCTGGGTTTGTTTTACGTGTTTGGGGTTTAGGTTTATTTATACGATGCCTAGCTGTCTGCCTCGGGCTCGGTTGCGTCGGCGTGTGCCTTCACACTTACCCTCTCCCTTGTCCGATAGTGTCGCATGTGGTTTTGATACAGGTAAGTAGTGTGTCGTCGGCAGCCACTGCGTGCCAAGCGTTGTTTCCTGGTTGCTAGATAGATTGGTTTACGCGTGTCTAGCGCTGTTTCTCTATTGGTTGGTTTATGGGCACCTAGCGCTGTGTCTCCATTTCCCTATAGGCTTGTTTCTGCACAACTAGCGCCATTGTTCCCCGGTTGCCAGATATATTGGTTTATGCGTAGTGATGTTTCTCCATTTCGTTATAGGCTAGTTTCTGTGCGACTAGCTTCATTGTTTACTAGTTTCCAGAGTCGTGTGTTTCTGCACGCCTAGCACTGTTTTTATATTGGTTAGTTTACCTACCTAGCGCTGTTTCTCCATTTCCCTATAGTCTTCTTTCTGCACGACTAGCGCCGTTGTATCCTGGTTGCCACATTGATTTGGATATGTGTGCCTAGCGCTGTTTCTCTATTTCTCTATCAGCTCGTTTTTGCACTGTCGCCTGGCTGCCAGATAAGCTTGTATATGAGCGTTTAGCACAGTTGTATTTCCGTTTTCAGTTTTGGTTAGGTTGCTCATTTAGTACTTTAGTTTTCTCAGTTGCCCATTTTGGTTCTATGGGGGGGTCATTTTGTGTTGCATCCTTTTGATGTTTGTTAAATTCTTTGGTACTTTATTCTGACTTTTGTCCTTGTTTTGGTTTGTCCACCACCTCTTGGCTACAGTAAATAGCGCCTACTGCCCCTGGTCTAGTGTGCACTTGCACCATCTAGGGGAAGTCATGACACTCTGAATTACTTGGAATATATGTTCATATACAAGGATACAAGGATACTTTATTGTCAATTCCACTGCATATCAGGACATACAGAGAACCAAAAGTATGTTCCTCTTCTCCATAGACAGAGACAGAGGGAGCCGCTGTGATAGTTTGCGTCGCCCACTGTGCCATTAGGCGCTGTCATTAGAAATAGGTAGAAAAATGCGATACATTAGGAGAATAGGTGATAAAAAAAACAACCTGCTCCCAACCTATGCTTTAAAAAAGACACCTTTTAGCACATAAGCAAATACAAACATAAAGACAAGGACAAGAAGCTGTAGGAGACGTGTTCAAAAGGGATCAGAAACGGTGGGGGGGCAGTCCACAGGAGAGACAGGGCAGAGCATTTTATCAGGAAACCATAGCAACTTCTTTAGGAATTTCAAGGACAGCTGATAAGGGAGCCAAAAAGCAGATAAGGCTCAGTTTATTTTGACGGCTGTTCGCAGCCATTTTAGCAGCTCGAAACAGCTCGTGAATTCCTGATCTCCAACTCATAATTCGTTCGCAGCGCCGATAGCCTCTCCAAGATCGATTCCATGTGGCGATTTACTCGCAGTCTGAGTCCCTATTGCTCTGCCCAGCATATCAATCATGTTGGGAAGTTTCTTGGGACTGTTGACAACCGACCCAACTCTCTTAATTTTGTGTTACACCAGGGCCATGCATAATCCAATCAGCAGGAATCCCAGGATCATAAATCCAAATAGGTAGACATCTTTCAAATCTTCCATGGACAGGGGGGCCAAACACACGATCTGCCAATTCCCCCAGGCGTCCATCGTGTATCCAGACGCCAACGTGCCGTCCGGGCAAGCTGGTTCCTCCGAACCACAACTTCTCCTCAAGAAGACAGTGTCAATAGCGTTGAGAGACCATTTAAATAGTTCCATATTTGCGTTTCGAAGAGCAGCATTATGATAAATCCCGCACAGACAAGACAGAGAAGCCAAGCAGGAATGAGAGGGAGAAAGTGCGACCGCCTCCTACGAGAGCCAAGTCGGATATGCATTGCATATGCAGTGGGGCGCGGCACGGTGTCTTAGTGGAGCACCGGCTTTCGTAACTCAGCATTAGCCCTGCCTTTAGCCGAGTCCCCGGCTGCAGCAGTAAGGCTTATTAACTCGGCACTAGCCATGCCAGTACACACCCCATCTGTGGCGATTGGCTTTCTTAGCCTGGCTTAGCCCGGCGAGAGAGTTCTCGCCACAGTACTCGCTCCTCAGAGGTTGGAGCGAGGAGGGGAATCGATTGGGTCCCGGAGTATGGGGAGATTGTCCTCCCTCTCTCGGCTTCGGTCAAGCTCCCGGCACCCTGCGACGGAGTGGCGTTAAAGCCACTGCTGTACATTATCGGCTGTCGCAGGGTGTTCGACATGGTCACCAGTCGGGAGCTCTCGGACCGAGAGAGGGCGTTATTTTACCTTTCCCGTCTCCTGGGTCCTGCGCTGAGGTGGGCCGAGGGCCTAGAGGCCACCGGGGATGTCTGTCTCACCTCAGCAAGCCGTTTTGAGTCGGCGTTCTTAGCCCGGTTCGCCCTGGGTTTAGATGCCGGCTCCATGGGTGAGCACCTGGATGCGGTGAAGAGGCAGCTTCACTGCGGAAAGGCCGGGAATCCGGCGCGCGAACCGGCGCACGAGTCGAAGCGTGAGCATCCGCGCTCCTCCGCGCGTCTCCCGCCATGGAAGATTCCCAGTCCCAGGGTTCACCCGCTGAGCGAGTTTTTTCTCGCCGCTCGGGATTCGCAGCGCGCCCCTCCGTGCGAGCCTTCTGACTCCACGGAGGACCCGTTCTGCGAGTTTTCTTTCGCCGACCGGTTCCTGCCGCACGCTCCTTCGTGCGAGTCCTCTTACTCCACGAGGGACCCTTTCAGTGAGCTGGGGCTCGCGGCTCGGATCCCGTCGCACGCTCCTCCGTGCGAGTCGTTTTACTCCACGGAGGCCCCGTTCAGCGAGTTCTCCCTCACTGCTCGGGTTCTGCCTCGCGCTGCATCGTCCCGCGCCGTGCCCCCTCGCGCCGCACCCCGCGCTGTGTCGCCTCGCGCCGCGCCGCACCGGGCACCGCCGCGCGTTACTCCGTGCGAGCCTCCTATCTCCACGGGGGACGTGTTCAGTGAGCTCTCCCTCACTGCTCGGGTTCTGCCGCGCCTCGCGCTGCGTCGCCCCGCTCCACGCCTAGCGCTGGGCCGCCTCGCGCCGCACCTCGCACTGTGCCGGCTCGCGCCGCACCTCGCGTTGTGTCGCCTCGCTCCGCACCTCGCGATGTGGCACCTCGCGCTGTGCCGCCTCGCGCCGCACCTCGCCCTGCTCCGCCTCGCACTGGACTTTGTGGGGGTTATCTCGACGTTTTTGATGAGGTTGATCCTCAATGCGGGTTCTCTCGCGGTTCTCCCCGTGATTCCCCTCGCGTTGCCCTTCTCAGCCCTCCGCGCGTCGCTTCCCGCGGTTTCCCTCACACGGTCTCTCGTGCTGTGTCTCACGACGCGTTGGATGAGGCTTATCCTCAGCACGTGTTTCCCTTACGGTGTTCCCGACGATTCCCCTCGCGTCGCCTTTCTAAGCCCTCCGCGCGTCACTTCCCGCGATTCCGCTCGCGGTTCCCCTCGCACGGTTCTTCGTGCTGCGTCTCCTGACGCTTCGGTGGCGACTTCTCCTCGGGTGTTCCCCGCGATTCCTCTCTCGTTACCCCTCGCGGTTCCTCCCGGGTTTTCCCTCGCGATTCCGCTCACGATTCACCCCGCACCGAGCCGCGTAATACTCAGGGTGTCATTCAGCACGCGTCCCAACGCGCCTCCCCTCGCGTTGTCACTCGGGGCTCACCTCTATGCATGTTGTCTCGCTGCTCTCCCCACGATTCCCCTCGCGTCGCCTCCCGCGGTACCCCGTGCGCTACCCCTCGCAAGGCTCAGGGTGACACTCCACATCTGCCCCTACGCATGTCTTCTCGCGTGGCTCCTAGTGGAGCTCCTCGTATTTCGCCTCACAATGCGTCCGGCACCTCACCTTGCCATGCCCCGCATAGTACTCCACGGGGTTTTCCGCAGGGCTTGCCGTCCGGGGTCAATTTGGTAGGCGGTCGGGATTCAGACTCCGGGCAACCAGGACCTGATAATGCATAGTGTGGACAAAGTACTGGCTCTCCCTCTATGTTTCCAGGTGGCTGAGAGAGAGGAGACTGGAGGTCGAGGGGGCTTGGCGCATTCCCTAGAGGGCAGTCCAGTGGCTTGGTGAGGAGGCAGTGGAGTCCTGTGGTTCCAGCACAGGATAGGATGACCCCTGCTCCTGACAATAAGGCCGCCGCGCTGGACTATGTGCCTTGTATTGTGGACGACCTGTTCTCCGTCCAGGACCCCTTGACACAGAACAAAGAGACCACCGGACTAAGGTCTTTAGAGGCGGACAAGTTCGCATGGGACCCTGGCCCGGCTGCCAGGTTCATGGACCTACTCGGACTCACCCTCGCGTCCACTCGGGTCAGTTTTGCGTCCACTTGGGTCACTAGTGTGTTCACTCAGATTTTTTCTGTATTCACTCGGGTCACCTGTGCGTTCACTCGGGTCACCTGTGCACCCACTCGGGTCGGTCCTGTGTCCTCCCGTTCCTCCTCTGCGGTCGCGTGTTCCCCGGTTCTTCCTGCATCCGTGCTTTTCCCTCCTGTCTCTCCGGTTTCTCGGGTTCCTAAGGGGTTCAGCCATCCTTGCGTCCCCAAGGGGCCTCAGCGCCATTGCGCACTTAAGGGGTTAGGGCATCCCCGCATCCTCCGAGGCGCACATCCTCCGCCTGCACGTAAGGGGCCTCGCCTTTTCGGTACCCTTGGGTACACCCCTCTAGGGCCTCCTTGGGGTCGTGCCCCCTGCGCACTCACATGGCATTCTCGCACCCCTGGTGCTCTCAGAGGGTCACGGCGCTCCCGTACCCTCAAAGATTTTGGCTCCTCTCGTGCTCACCTGGGTCCAGGTCCTCCGCACACGCACCTAAGGTCACGACGCCCCCGCAGACTTAAGGGGCCCCGTCACCCTCGTGCCCACAGGATGGCTAGGAGACACACTCACTATGGGCCACATCTCTCTCACCCCCACATGGGGTCACAGGGCTTCCACACCCTGCGGGCCTCTCAACGGCCCCGGATCCTCAAGGGGTCTCGTGCGCCTCGTCAATCCACGAGGGCACGACGTTCTCACCCTCACACGGGGCCACGGTGCCGCCGCACCCTTAGTCACGGCGCCCCCGCACACTCTTGGGGCCTCCACGCTACCCTCGAGCCCCCCTTTGTTTTCTTTTTTCGTGGCCCCGGGTGCCTTTGCCCCCCGGTTGTTTTGGGGGGGTGATATGTCAGGTTGGGAGGGTTGGGCTCCTCCTCCCTGCCTCCCGTGTTTCGGGTTTCGGCCGTTCAGGGCTTCCGTAGGTAGGACCCACCCCTTTGAGCAGGGATTGGGTCCTACCTGATCACGTGCGACCTACTGACTCCATTTGAGGGATTCCGGCTGAGCAGTCAGTAGGTCAGCATTAGATTGAGCTCTAGCTTGTGCTAAGACTCAAGCGTCACGTCGGGTGTTCGTGTGGTGGTGTTAGTTTCTATGGTACACTCGGCATCCAGCGGCTTTTCCACGTTTGCATGTGCTCTGTTTGTTTTCGGTGAGTGTCACGTGTTATCGTGTCCGCAGCGGCGTTCCCGCTGCATCGATGTATTGAGGTATATTGCTCTCAGCTCCTTCTAGCGGCGTTCCCGCTTTTAGACATTAAAGAGCTTTTTTGTGTTTGCTTACCTGGTCGCCTGGCTCTGTGATTCATCACCGCACTGCACCGCCATTATTCGGGCAGCGCACCCCGTTCTCTGACACTGACACATGCGGTAGTATTGTTAACCTATTAACATACACAGGTGTTCTAGAACACTGAGGAAATGCAGAAGACTTGACAACCTAATGACATAACAGTGTATGCTGCAGCACATTCACCTCTGGATCCTGTTAAATTTGATTGTGTCAAGTTGGGTTGTGCCCTGTTAATTAGAATGTCAGTTTTAGGAAAGCTCTATGTGTTATGTTAGTTGATTGTAACTGCCTACTTGAGCAGTTTATATTTTTAATTGGTTTAAATTTTGTAAAATTGTATAATAGTGTATTTTATAATGTCTGTTCTTTTAAGAACATTGACAACGTTAATTTCCATGGTTACACTGCTAATTACCGCGGTTACCACGTTACAAAGGTTCCAAAGTTAGCATTAAGGGTTATTCAGAAGCTGGAAAGTAACAAGTCACAATGTGAGAATATAGCTCTCTTCGATATTTCATGCAGCCAATGAGGTTTGTGTTCTGTTAATATACCAATTATGTTTATTACTTTTTCTAGCATTAGAGTGAATTGATATGCAATTACGGTTCTAAATCAAGATGTAAATTCATGTGATAAACCCAACAAAGGATCAGTCTTAAGATTAATAGTTTACAATATGTAAATTGCTCATTATATAATTGTTTATTTGATTTATGTTACAGTTCTTACGGTTGGGTGTAAGGTTATGTACAAAGTTAAGGTGCAAACTCAAGAATAAACCTAATCAGTATTGGCAAGAATATTTGTGCTGTCAACTTTGAATCTGAGGAGGCTACAGTAAGAACTCAGTGCTTCACTGCTTGAGGAATCCTGAAGATGTCAAATAGTCATAGTGATACGAATAGCAACGAGAGCCAAACGCTCCTAGAGACAAGATCAAGCGTCAAGGATCTGCTGCAGTCCCATGCTGACACGCATTCGCAAGTGACTGACTGTCCAGAGGGTCCTGATTCAATTACTGAACAAGAGCCACAAAGAGACCAAAGAGTGCGCAAGATGACTGCGAAGGGTCAAGTACTACACGACGAACAAGTGAAAAGAATTGAACGTCACTTCAGTGTGTGCTACAAGAAGTGGAAGGAAGTCATTCAGACTGTCAACCAAAATTCAGGTGGACAGTGTTCAGCCAACATGTTGGATGAAAATGTTACCAAGGTGAAAGATGCCTCAAAATACTTGAATGCTATCTATGACGAGCTAGGACGAATTAGTGTTCCTGATCAAGATACACGTCGTAGAATCGACATCTGTCAATGAGTGACACAGAAGATCATGCATCAAGCAACGAATGTTCAAGAACATGGTCTTGAAGAGCCAAGGTCAGCCAAGAGCAGCATTCGCTCTTCCTACGAAGAGTGGAAAGGAAATCAAACAGGAACTGAGTCCACCATGTTGTTCTTTCCCACCACAAGCTGTTATAAGAAGACAACTCTGTATCCTTTGCTAAGGTACTTGCAGAATCGATTAATGCTAATCGCTTTCCCATCCCAGAACCAACAATATTCAGTGGTGATCCACTTTGGTATAAGGACTGGAAAGTGTCCTTTCAGACGCTTATAGACAGAAAGAACATACCAGATGAAGAAAATATATATTATCTACGAAAATATGTGGGTGGAAATGCGAAGAAGGCCATAGAGAGTAACTCCCTGCAAGGGACTGATTCAGCCTATTTTGATGCATGGCGCATCCTGGAAGAACATTATGGAAGTTTATTCATCCTTGCACAAGCCTACAGAGATAAGATTGAAGCATGGCCCAAAATAAGTACCAAAAATAATATGGAACTGCAAGAACTAGTGGACTTCCTTCGCAGTTGTGAATCTGCAATGTCTCAAATTTCATCCATCCATCCATTATCTTCCGCTTGTCCGGGGTTCGGGTCGCGGGGGCAGCAACCGAAGTAGGGAGACCCAGACCTCCCTCGCCCCAGCCACCTCCACCAGCTCAACTGGGGGAACCCCGAGGCGTTCCCAGACCAGCTGAGAGATATAATCCCTCCAGCGTGTCCTGAGTCTTCCCCGGGGCCTCCTTCCAGCCGGACTTGCCTGGAACACCTCCCTAGGATGGCGCCCAGGAGGCATCCTTACCAGATGCCCGAACCACCTCAACTGGCTCCTTTCGATGCGGAGGAGTAGCGGCTCCACTCCGAGTCTCTCCCGGATGACCGAGCTTCTCACCCTATCTCTAAGGGAGAGCCCTGCCACCCTGCGGAGAAAACCCATTTCGGCCGCTTGTATTCGAGATCTTGTTCTTTCGGTCATTACCCAAAGCTCATGACCATAGGTGAGGGTCGGAACGTAGATCGACTGGTAAATCGAGAGCCTTGCCTTGTGGCTCAGCTCCTTCTTTACCACAACAGACCAGTATAGGGTCCGCATCACTGCTGACCCCGCGCTGATCCGTCTGTCAATCTCACGCTCCATCTTACCATCACTCGTGAACAAGACCCCGAGATACTTAAACTCCTCCACTTGAGGCAAGATCTGATCCCTGACCCAGAGAGGACTCTCTACCCTTTTCCGGCTGAGAACCATGGCCTCAGATTTGGAGGTGCTGATTCTCATCCCGGCCGCTTCACACTCGGCTGCAAACCGATCCAGTAAGAGCTGAAGTTCGCAGCCTGATGATGCTAACAGGACCACATCATCTGCAAACAGCAGCGACGTGATCCTCAGATCACCAAACCGGACACCCTCCATCCCCTTGCTGCGCCTAGAAATTCTGTCCATGTAAATTATAAACAGAACCGGTGACAAAGGACAGCCCTGACGGAGTCCAACCCTCACTGGAAACCAGTCCGACTTACTGCCGGCCATGCGAACCAAGCTCCTGCTTCGCAAATACAGGGACTGAATGGCCCGTAGTAAGGAGCCATGTACCCCATACTCACGAAGCACCTCCCACAGAATACCCCGAGGGACACAGTCGAAAGCCTTCTCCAGATCTACAAAGCACATGTAGACTGGTTGGGCAAACTCCCATGAACCCTCGAGGATCCTGGAGAGAGTGAAGAGCTGGTCCAGTGTTCCACGACCAGGACGAAAACCACACTGCTCCTCCTGGATCCGAGGTTCGACTATCAGTCGGACTCTCTTCTCCAGTACCCCTGCATAGACTTTGCCGGGGAGGCTGAGGAGTGTAATTCCCCTGTAATTGGAACACACCCTCCGGTCCCCCTTTTTAAAAAGAGGCAACACCACCCCCGTCTGCCAGTCCAGAGGCACTGCCCCCGATGACCATGCAATGTTGAAAAGGCGCGTCAGCCAAGACTGCCCCACAACATCCAGAGCTTTGAGGAACTCCGGGCGGATCTCATCCACCCCAGAAGCCCTGCCACCAAGGAGCCCTCTGACTACCTCAAATTTAAGATCTCGAAGTGCTTAACAGTTGCAGCGAGAACAGAAAGATACTTACTAAACTTCCAGATTGGTTGATCATGGGATGGAAACGGAAAGTCATAGAAATACAAGAGTCGAAGGGTCGAAAACTTCCAAGCTTCAGCCAGTTTGTCCAGTTTCTAACCAAAGAAGCCAAAATCGTTTGTAACCCAATGACATCTTTCCCTACGTCAAATCCTCGTGAGGGAGAGAAAAGTAAGGGTATAAGTAATAGAAATCCAGGAGCAAATGCTTTAATAACAAATTCAGATGAGAACGCCAACATCAAAGACTGTGTCTTCTGTGAGAAAGCAGGACACAGTTTACCAGATTGCCGTAAGTTTATGAAGAAGACAATCACAGAAAGAGTCAAGTTTATCCAGGAGAAAAGGTTGTGCTTTGGTTGCTTGAAATGGGGTCATCGTTCCAAGAACTGCGGTGATAGGAATATCTGCAAGACCTGCGAAAAAGGTCATCCAACTTGCCTTCATGATAACCGTGCTAAAAAAGAACACAAGTAGTAAAGGCTGATGAAGCAAAACACAAAGACAAGCCAAACGATGAAAAGACAGAACAACCAAAAGATCAACCAAGTACATCTACAAGTACATGTGGAACCATAGTACATAAGGTCATCCAGGGTGGCAGCCACACCCATACATCTACAATAATTCCGGTGTGGGTCTCTCCTGCGGCTGAGCCAAATCGTGAGGTTCTTGTGTACGCACTTCTGGATACACAGAGTGATACAACATTTATACTTGAGGAGACTATAAGGGCACTCAATGTAAGGAGTGAACCAGTCCAGCTGAGTATTACCACGCTATCTCCAACAAAATAGCATTGTGTCCTGCAAGAAGCTGACTGGTTTACAAGTGAGAGGGTTCTATTCAGACGAGATAATACCACTTCCTGTGACTTATTCCAGAGAAATTATACCAGCAAAGAGAAATTATATTCCTACACCGGAGATAGCAAGGTTATGGACTCATCTGGAACATATTGCAGATGAGATTGCACCTCAGCAAAGCTGTGAAGTTGGCTTTACTACCCAAACGAGTAGTGGCTGGTGAAAGAAACCAACCCTTTGCACAGCAAACGGATCTGGGATGGAGTGTGGTAGGCTGTGGTAATCCATGTCTCAACTATGGAGATAGTATGGGAGTAAGCCACCAAGTGGTAGTGAAGAAAGTGGTACCAGATCTTCAGTCTTCCTCAAATTTTACAAGTGAAGTGTATTACGTCTACAGAACACAGATAAAGTAAATCATTATTCCTGTAGATGTCATCAATGCTCTGGAATTTTGTTGAAAGAGTTTCTGAAGCTAATCGTGTTTCTCAAAAAGATCACAGATTTCTAAAGAAGCTAAAAGAAGGCATCACACTCAATAGTGAGGGCCATTATGAAATGCCACTGCCATTCAAGGAAGACAGGCCCCAGCTACCTAATAATAAAGTGTGTGCCATCCATCGTCTTAAGTGTCTGGAAAGAAAGCTAAAGAGAAATGAGCAATACAAGAAAGACTACAAGGCCTTCATGAACAATATCATTCTTTGTGGAGATACAGAAAAGGTCCCAAAGGAAGACATCCAAAAAACTCCAGCGTGGAACATCCCGCATCATGGAGTCTATCATCCAAAGACTGTTCTGCCAAGTTCCAAGGAACCTCTCTGAATGATCATCTTTTAACCGGTCCAGATCTAATGAATGCCTTGGTGGGAGTTTTGTTTCGCTTCCGAAGAGGTCCGATTGCAATCATGTGTGACATAGAGCGCATGTTTCACCAGTTCCGTATGAAAAAAGAAGACCAAGAATATCTTCGATTCCTTTGGTGGGAGAATGGGAATCTTGAAGTTCAACCTTCCACCTATCGAATGAAGGTCCATTTGTTTGGTGCAGCCTCATCACCTGGGTGTGCCAACTATGAACTCAAGCATATCGCCGCGGAAGGACGAGGACGCTTTAGTGATGATGCCATCAAGTTCATACAGCGGAATTTTTACGTCGATGATGGCCTGTTAAGCATGACATCTACAAGTCAATCAATCCAGCTGGTGAAAGAAGCCAGAGAACTTTGCAGCACAGGCAACCTATGACTTCACAAGTTTGTTTCCAATAGTAGAGAAGTCTTTGACTCCATTCCCAAGAAGGAATGTGCTGAAGCTGCTACAACCAAGGATATAGCATTAGGAGAATCACAAATAGAAAGAGCTCTTGGAGTACAGTGGTGCTTGACTTCTAACGAATTCCAGTTTAGAGTAGTTATTAGAGAGAAACCACTTACCCGGAGAGGAGTGTTAGCTACAGTTGCTTCAGTCTGCGATCCTCTTGGATTCGTGGCACCCTTTATTTTTTTCGGAAAGCAAATCTTACAGCAAATGTGTTGAAACAAGCTTAGCTGGGACAATACTTTACCCGATGATTTGCGACCTCAGTGGGAACGCTGGCTTCAAGATCTACAGAACTTGGCTTATGTTAAGATTCCAAGATGCTATGTTCCACCAAGCTTTGATACGCAGTACTATGAACTTCATCATTTATCTGACGCTAGCGTATCTGGGTATGGTGCATGCTCATATCTCAGAGCAATTAGTAAATCCGACGAAGTACACTGTTCCTTAGTAATGGGGAAAGCAAGAGTCACCCCTATCAAGGTTACTACTATACCAAGACTGGAGCTGTCTGCAGCAGTGGTAGCCGTACGAATCAGTGATATGCTTAAGAGAGAGCTATAAATAGACTATCTACAAGAATTCTTCTGGACTGACTCTATGGTGATTCTTGGGTATCTTAATAACGAAGCCAGAAGATTTCATTTTTTGGTGCAAATCGAGTGGAACGCATTAAGCAAAGTACAGAATCCATACAATGGAAGTACGTGGCCTCCAATGAAAATCTAGCAGACCATGCGTCAAGAGGCCTCACAGTACAGCAGCTAGTATCCTCTGATTGGTTTACTGGTCCAAGGCTTCTGTGGCAGAATAAGCTACCAAGTGAAAGGATCAAAATTGAAGATACTTCAAACGATGATCCAGAGCTCAAAATTGCTCTGGTCCATGATGTTCAGACAAAGGAAGCAAGGTCAATGTTAGATCGCTTACATAAATTCTCTGACTGGTCTAGACTGGTAAAGGCTATTGGCAGACTCAAGCGCTATGTGAGAAAATTCAAAGGTCTTAAGCCGACATCCTATGAAAACACCAGCCTAGAGGAAAGAAGAGAAGAAGAGTTGACTATTATCAAGATGTTTCAAGAAGCCTACTTTCCAAAGGAGATACAAGGTCTTCGAGAATACAAGGAGACACAAGTGAAGAGTAAGGATAACAAACTACGTAAATTAACTCCATTTCTTGATTATCAAGGTATTCTGATAATAATTGAAATGTTTGATGACTTGTCCACAGATGCCTTCATCAATGCTCTGCGCTCGTTTATTGCTATTCGTGGAACGGTACGTCAGATAAGATGTGATCAAGGGACAAACTTTGTCGGAGTTAAACGCGAGTTTACTGAAGCCCTAAAAGAAATGGATCAGAAAGAGCTTAAAAACCATGGATGTGAATTCATCATGAATAACCCAGCTTCAATTCATATGGGCGGAGTCTGGGAAAGACAAATTCATACTATTAGAGGCGTTTTGACATCTATTCTTGAACAGGCAACTAAACAACTCGATTGCTCTTCCTTGCGAACATTTCTGTATGAAGTTATGGCAATTGTTAATAGTAGACCTCTCACTACAGAGTGTCTCTATGATGCATCCAGTCCGGAACCCCTTACACCAAATCATATTTTAACAATGAAGTCGACGATTCTTGCTCCACCTCCTGGGAAATTCGTCAAAGAAGATCTTTATCTTCGTAAGAGATGGCGTCGTGTTCAATTCTTGGCCAATCTCTTCTGGAGTCGGTGGAAGAAAGAGTATCTCCTGAACCTTCAACCAAGACAGAAGTGGATCAAGGATCACAGAGATGCAACATCTCGTAACCTGTAGAAATTGGCAAGGGTCGTTGAAGTGTATCCAGGAAGAGATGGTAGAGTGAGAAAGGTGAAGTTGTGCATCAGCGATTCCAACCTGGATAAGAAGGGAAGGCGTGTTTCCAAACCAATTTATCTGGAGAGGCCTATCCATAAGACGGTGACATTACTAGAAGCTGAGTGAAGACCATCATCTTCATCTTCACCTTACAGTTGTAAATTCATGCGAATTCATGACCATTATTGTCCAATAATCCGCTTGGTATAATTTCATTTCATGATTTAAAATCATAGATTTTGGTGGGAGTGTAACTGCCTACTTGAGCAGTTTATATTTTTAATTGATTTAAAGTTTGTAAAATTGTATAATAGTGTATTTTATAACGTCTGTTCTTTTAAGAACATTGACAACGTTAATTTCCATGGTTACACTGCTAATTACCGCGGTTACCACATTACAAAGGTTCCAAAGTTAGCATTAGGGGTTATTCAGAAGCTGGAAAGTAACAAGTCGCAACGTGAGAATATAGCTCTCTTCGATATTTCATGCAGCCAATGAGGTTTGTGTTCTGTTAATATACCAATTATGTTTATTACCTTTTCTAGCATTAGAGTGAATTGATATGTAATTATGGTTCTAAATCAAGATGTAAATTCGTGTGACAAACCCAACAAACGATCAGTCTTAAGATTAATAGTTTACAATATGTAAATTGCTTATTATATAATTGTTTATTTGATTTATGTTACAGTTCTAACGGTTGGGTGTAAGGTTATGTACAAATTCAAGAATACATTTAATCAGTATTGGCAAGAATATTTGTGCTGTCGACTTTGAATCTGAGGGAGCTACATTGATATTTGTTCATTTGTTCTTACTGTTCTTTCCCCTTGTGTCATGATTTAAAGACTTTCTTCTCCAAAGTTTATGTTCGAGTTCAGTGCTTATACAACAGTGCAGTCTTAAACCAACTTTACAGTATTGTAATCAAAAACCCAGAAGAGCAATCTGAAAAAATACATACAAACAAACACACACACAAACACACATACACATATCTAAGACACAGATAGAAACATACAGACATGATCACATGCATGCAGAAAAACACACACAGACAGACACACACACACACAGAAAAACACGCATACAGTGACAGACACAAACACACATACAGACATAGTCACAAGCATACAGAAAAACACATACAGAAAAATACCCACACAGTGACAAACAGACACAGTAAACACATTGTAAATCACACAAACACACATAGAGTCATGGTCACAAGCACACAGAAAAACACAAAGAGACAGACAGACTGACATGCAGAGATACTTCATAATAGAACTAATTAAACTCTTTAAGGCAGTCCGTAAGGCAGTATCACTAAGCAGTTTTAAGAAACTACTGAAGACGCATCTTTTTAACAATTACCTGTTGTAAAAACTGACGCCTCTCATCTGACGCCTCAGGAGCACCGACACCGTGCCCAGCTGGGACTCTGCGTCTACTGCAGGAGTTCCGCACACATTCTGCAAGACTGCGACGTGAGACACGATCGCCGAGGACGGTCGTCACAGGCGCGATCATCTCCGCGTGATGGATATAAAGACTAGGTGAGGGTATCAGGGGTAGTGTGTCAGCAGTCATTATGCCTAAATTCTGTTTTGTTTTTGAAGGACTCTATGGTGACAGCTGCTGCGCTGGTGGAATCCGGGGCGGACGGCAATTTCATTGACCGGAGCTTCTGCCGTCAATGGGGCATCCCTGAGGAGCCCCTCGAGACCGCTATTTCCATCCAGGCTGTTGACGGCAGCCCGCTGCCCTCAGAGGGGGCCAAAAGCTCCACACCTCCCCTATGGATTGGTATTGGAGAGGAACATTTAGAGGAGATCGTGTTTCTCATTATTTCCTCTCCCTCTGTACCTATTGTTTTAGGGCTGCCCTGGCTGAGGCGACACGACCTCGTTATTTCCTGGACCGAGCTGCGTAACCGGTCTTGGTCATCTCGGTGTCGACAGGAGTACTTCCAACCTCCTCGCCACCTATTCTCCGCGTCCGGGGTGTCTCCGGGGGCCCGGCTGCCCTCTGAGGTGTATTCTGACCTCTCTGAGGTCTTCTGTAAAAGCCGTGCGAATACGCTCCCTCCCCATCGTCACTACGACTGCTATTGACCTGGTGCCGGGGGCTAAATTACCACACATGAGCCCTTATCCTTCATTACCACCTCGGGGCATTATGAATACCGGGTGATGCCTTTTGGCCTCACCAACGCCCCTGCAGTCTTCCAGGACTTCATTAACGATGTGCTTCGGGAGTTTCTCCACCAGGGGGTCGTCGTTTACCTCGACGACGTACTGATCTTTTTGGGTGATCTGTCCTCCCATGTCGTCCTAGTTTGGTGAGTTCTATCATGTCTCCTCGCCAATGGGCTGTACATTAAGGGGGAAAAGTGTGTTTTCCACTTGGACTCTGTCTCTTTTTAGGGCTTTATCATCTCCCATAAGGGGATTGAGATGGACCCCGGCAAGGTGCAATTGGTCTTGGACTGGCCGACACCGACCTCACCCCGGGATCTCCAACGCTTCCTGGGTTTCGCTAATTTCTATAGACGTTTTATTCAGGACTTTACTAAGATCGTGCTACCTCTCACCTCCAGCCTTAGAGGTAACCCCTCTGCATTGTGCTGGAGTTTGGAGGCGGATCAGGCCTTTAACACTCTTAAAACACGTTTCACTACAAGACCTGTCTTGGCGCATCCGGACCCCGAGCGCCAGTTCATCGTAGAGGTGGACGCGTCGTGCAGTGGGGCCGGTGCCGTGTTATCCCAGTCCACGGGAGGACTAGCTAACGCACGTCCTATCGCGTATTTCTCCCGCAAATTCTTGCCGGCCGAATGCAATTACGGGATCGGGGACTGAGAGCTCTTGGAGGCCTTGGAGGAGTGGCGACACTGGCTCATGGGGTCCTCTCACCCGGTTCTTATCCTTACCGACCATAAAAACCTTGAATATGTCAAGAGTGTGCGACGCCTCAATGCCCGCCAAGCCCGTTGTGCCTTATTTTTTAATCAATTCGACCTCCAAATCTCGTTCCGTCCGGGTTCGGAGAACTGCCGGGCAGATGCGTTATCTAGATTACACGGCCCTTCCGTGTCTGACCCAGACTGGGGTAGTCCGATTATCCCCGCTAGCAAATTCCTGGGACAGATCCGGTGGGAACTGGACACCCAGATCCAAGAGGGGTTGGGCACCATTACTGTGCCACCAAATTGTCCTGAAGGGGTGACCTACATTCCCCTGCCCTTCCGCTCCCGCATCATTACGTGGGCCCACTCCTCTCTGTGCACTGGTCACCCGGGTGTCTTACGCACCCTCCAGCTTATCCAACGGAAGTACTGGTGGAACTTACGGTGGGTAAGCTATGCCCGTTGCCAGTGCCGTGGTTCCACATAGCCTTTGACTTTGTGACCGGTCTCCCCTCCTTCAACGGCTATATTACCATCCTTTCGGTCCTCGATCGGTTCTCCCGGGCGGTTAAACTTTACCTCCTTAGGGGGCTGCCTTCGGCGTTCTCAAGACTGTTCACCTCGTTTGGGATCCCGGATGTCATCCTTTCAGATAGAGGCCCCCATTTCACTTCAGCCGTGTGGAGGGCTTTTTGCGAAAAGCTGGGGTCCTCTGTCAGTCTCTCCTCGGGGTTCCACCCCCAGACCAATGGGGCCTGTGAACGTTCCCACCAAGAGACTAACAAGTTCCTCCGTATCTATGCCCACCGCAATCCATCTGATTGGTCACGGTACCTCCCCTGGGCTGAAATCACCCAGAACCCGCTGCGCCACTCAGCCACCGGCCTCACACCATTCCAGTGTGTTCTGAGTTATCAGCCACCCTTTGCACCTTGGGATGGGGAGGAGTCTGACACTCCGGCTGTTGACACTCCTAGTTCACCAGCGGGTTGAGGCGGTGATACGGAGATACAAACGCTTCACAGACCGTACTCGAGGTGACACTCCGCGGTCCAAGGTGGGTGACATGGTTTGGCTCAATACCCGGGATATCAGGTGTCGTCGGGGTACTTGAAAACTCCTACCCCGGTTTTTGGGTCCCTTCAGGGTTGAAGCCATCGTTAATGAGGTCACTGTTCGTCTCAAGCTCCTTGAGTGCACCCGACCTGCGGGGTGCACCCGACCTTTCATGTCTCCCTTCTGAAGCCATTTGTTCCTGGTCCGCTCGACACTAATTGGAAAGAGTCTAATAGAGAGAAAGACGAGGGGAGCGATTCGAACATCTACTCAGTGGCCTCTCTTTTGGTCTCTGTTGGACTCTGTTGCAAAAACAGCATGAAATAAAAGTGTCAAATAAGAAAGCACAGTGTGCCGACGCCTCGGACAGCTGAGCTTGTCCGAACCACCTGAGTGCTAAGATGCACTAAGCTCAGACTTGTTTAGAGCCCTCTTTTAAAGTTGACATTGGTGGCGCGGTTGTGCGGCAAAAAACTAAATACTCACAAGCGCCCACATGTCTGTGAATATAAATACATGTGCTATCAATGAGACGGAATCGAGTCAGAGTCAAGTACGACCCAGGCACAGCCTGACTCTAATGCACAGCCACACACACAAAAAGAGAGAGAGCAAGATGGAGGGATGCAACGTTACTCCCTCTAGGAAAAGGAAGTAACAGTTCCGATAGGGGAGAAATCCTGTCCCGAAAAGAGAATTATTACCTCTGCATTGCATACCACAGACCCTCTACTAAAGGCCCGTGAACCACTAGCCCTCCCAAAAATGCCAGATGGCAGCATGGATAGAAGTACGGTGCAACACAGATCAGATTTGAGCGTCACTTTAAATAGACGGTCTAAACCTGAGCCGAATTGCCCATGACACGATCTCTTTACATCCTGTGACACGATCTCGTTACATCCTAATTACAAAATATTAACACAGAGTAAATAAGCTTACATATCTAAATTAAGCATGATCAGAGCACCTATTAACTTTATAGAAAGTGTATAGATATAGGAAAGAGTATAAAGTGTGCTGAGGAACACAGGTTGGGTGGTAACTGCTGCAGATAGTCAGGTATGTAGTGTTGCAGCCTGAAGCTAAAGTGGGCGGAGTAAATGTCAATCATTTTCTACTGCAGCCAATCAGATAGACTTCTTTACCGTTATCTGCAAACTTGTTCAACTGGTTTCATAAAAGCAAAGAATAATGAGTTCGGTTCGGTGCAAAAAGGTAAAGTGTTAATCTAATTAGTTTCTGTTTCGTGTACAACATAAAACTGTGTTTAATCAGGTAAACTATTGTATTTATATTTAGTTATATAAATCCAGAATGCAGGAGAGAAGAAGTGAAGCTCCATTTGAATTCAACAATATTTATCTAGATTTATGTTTAGGATGCTGGTTTGATATTTACAAGGAGAAACAATCTTCAAAATAAATCTAAAGAAGAAGACAAAAGTAAACCTGAAAGGAGAATAAAAGTATTGACGTATTAAAATTTTTTTATGCAAACTAAAATTAAAACTATCAGAGTTCAGAATCAAAGAGTTTAAAACTAAGAGTTCAGCACCAGATACAGCCATGCTCCAATGATCATTTTGTCACGATTTGTTTTGGTCACGTGGTGTGGGTTGGTCTCTGTGTTCACGCCCCTGTAATCACGCGCACCTGGGATAAATCACAGTTTTGTTATTTATACCCTGCACGCCCTACCCTCACCGCCAGTTTGTCTTGTGCCACGCCGTTGCAAAGCCCTGACACTACCAGCCCCGTTCTTGCTCTAAGTACTGTGTTCCTGTTGCCTCGTCCGTTGTGTTGTTCTTTGTTTTATGTGTGTGCAGTTCGTCAGCCTGCTGTCGTCACTCTGTCAAGTCCCCTTCACTGCAGTCTCCCTTGTCATTTGTACTCCGCACCCCTGACGTCATCACCCTCCGCCTCGTGTTTGCTACGTCCTGTGTTTTGTGTTACTCCGTGCTACTTGCCCCGGCATTGGACAAATAAACCCTATTGTGACTGTACTTCCATTTCCAGCTCTCTCTTCGAGTAGCAGATCCATCTCGCTCGGACTTAGACCGTAACATTACAAACTGGCCGATATGGTTTCCTCGGAGCAACGCGCTGCCGGAGCGGAGACGGCACAACTACCACCAGCCGGACAACAGCCCGATCCACGGCTCGAGCTGCTGTACAGTCGCCAGGAGGGATTGGCAGATCTGGTGAGCCAGTTATCTCTACAGCTGCAGACTGCGCTCGCCTCGCTGCCCGCAGCTTCCGCACCGGTGACCTCACCTCCGAACCAGGTAACTAACCCGCCGCCCGCGGTTGCCACACGCCCCGACGGTACCGCCGTTCTCCCGGAACCCTATGATGGGGATCTTCAACGTTGTCGGGGATTCCTATTCCAATGGCAACTCTACATTAGCATCCACCCCACGTGGACTCGCTTGCTCTCAGTACGACAGGGGGCTCGTTCAGTGGCGGAGTTTGCAGAGTTTCAGATCCTCCCCGCATCAGCTCATTGAGTGCGTGGCGGAACACGCCGCGGAACGAGCGCTCACACCATCCCGGCTCCGCGGCGTGTTCCGGCACGCACTCAATGAGCGGATGCGGGACGAACTTGCGACCCGCGACCGACCTGAGACGCTCCAAGAACTGGTAAACCTTGCGATACACATTGACGGGCGTATCAGTCAGCGTAGCCGAGCCCAAGCCCGGGACCAGGTCCGTACCGCCACTCCGCCTTGTCCACCACCAGTGTCTTCGAGGGGGTCTTGGAGGGTAACCACCAGGAGAGGATTGGCTCCGGAAGCACAACCCCCACATTGACTGGGTCAACGCCCGAATCCTGACATGGGGGACGGAGTGCCACTCGTCCTGCCTGCTCGCCGCTGCCTCCCCCAGCAACCGTCCGGCCCTGAACAGCCCCGACGCTGTGGACCTCTCCTCGGTGCCCAAGGAGTACCATGACCTTGGGAAGGTCTTCAGCAAGGACAAGGCCTGCCAGCTTCCGCCTCACAGGACGAACGACTGCGCCATCAACCTCCTGCCCCGGGCCCCCCTTCCTTCCAGCCGGATTTACTCGCTGTTGCGTCCGGAGAGGGAGGCTATGGAAAGGTACGTGTCGGAGTGTATCGCCACCGGACTGATTCAGCCCTCGACCTCCCCCGTAGGGGCCGGCTTCTTCTTTGTCTCCAAGAGGGACGGCTCCCTACGTCCCTGCATTGACTATATGGGACTAAGTTCCATCACGGTCCCCTACAAATACCCTCTGCCATTAACATCCTCCATATTTGAGTCTTTGCAGGGAGCAACCATCTTCACTATGTTACGATGGGGGGAATAATAGGAGCCAAGATACAGGGGAGTAGTGGCCGGGTGACAGATGCCACTAAACGGCGTATGGGTGTATATATATATATATATATATATATATATATATATATATAAATATAAATATATATACGTATATAAGAAATGTAATAATAATAATAGTAATATGTATTAAAGATATAATTATGAATATATATATATATATATATATATATATATATATATATATATATATATATATATATATATATTAATGCCTATTAATAATCGGCACTCCCGCAGCGCGCTGGGAGTAACGCGCAAACGTCCCGAACGTTCGAACCGGCGGGTTGTGACGTTCGAGCCGCCGAACTAAACCGATGCGCCACCTAGGCTTTCCGGAAGACAGCGCGAGGAGCATTCTAGCCCCTATGGCAGCTGAGCAGTAGAAAAGAACCGAAACACAAAAACCTCCGCTAAAGCGAGGCGCACATATCGCGCTAAACCAAAAGAAATAAATAAACTAAAGAGCAGCTGAAAAACGCTGCCTCCGCGACCGCGGCGCAAAACCCCGAACCGAAATGACGCCGGTGTGACGTCACCGAGTGACGCACACACGTCTTCCCTGATCCCCAACTCTGAACCCGAACGCTGTGCTCTCGAGCACCCTGCCGCCTCCACGGATGAGCGGCGTTCGACCGGATGCGTTATCGGCACACAATAAAAATATACACACAGGGTAGAAGTGATCGTAATATTGCCCCAGGGCGTACCCCGGCAACCAATATCATAGGACAGTGGGAATATAACGTAAGAAGAGGACCCACTGTCAATTCAACATTGGGCATAACTCCAATGACCACACACTGCGCGTGAAAAAGGCGACGGCGTGGCGAGAAAGCACCGCCACAGACCGTGTTAAATAAGGACGCTGGCAGCTGGGTCTCATCAGACCTGATTGTCGCTGTGCCTCCTGGGAGTTGGAGTTTTACTCCTGACGCGGCGAGATGGCGGCGTGCGTCTCTGTCGCCCCCCTGTGGCGACACGGCCTGTGACAGTACCCCGCCCCTAGGGGCGGCTCCCGACGACCCCATTCCAGCAGCCCGGTTGCGTCTGAACTCCCGGATGAGTTCAGGGTCTAGGATGTTGCGGGCCGGAACCCAGGAGCGCTCCTCTGGGCCATAGCCCTCCCAGCCAACAAGGTACTGGGTGGAGCCCTGGACCTTTCGGGAGTCCAGCAACCCTCGCACTGTGTATGCAGGGCCCCCTGCAATAGTTTGTGGGGGAGGTGGCGGAGTCTGCGGTGCCAAGGTCTGACATAAATAGGGCTTGAGTCTGGACACGTGGAACGTGGGATGTATCTTCATGGCTGAAGGCAATTGCAATCTATATGTGACCGGGTTGATGCGTCGGACTACCTTAAATGGTCCCACATATTTTGGCGCCAGCTTGCCGGCTCGCCCTTTCAGGGGAATGTCGCGGGAGGACAACCAGACCCTTTGACCTGGGCGGTATGAGGGTCCTAACTGCCGTTTGCGATTTGCCTTGCGTCGCATGGTTTCCACGCTTGCCTTCAGGATGGCCCGAGCCTTGCGCCAAGTACGGCGGCACCGACGCACGTACTGTTGGGCTCCGGGAACTCCTACCTCAGCCTCCTGGTCAGGGAACATGGGTGCAGGGTACCCAAATTGGCATTCGAATGGAGACATGCCAATTGCTGAATGCCACAGAGTGTTATGCGCATATTCAGCCCAAGGTAGAAGCTCTGCCCAAGAGGTAGGATGGTCGGCCGCGGGACACCGGAGCATACGGCCTAGCTCCTGGTTGAGCCTTTCTGTCTGGCCGTTGGATTCCGGGTGAAAACCAGATGACAGGCTTACAGTGGCCCCCAAGGATTGCCCAAATGCCTTCCAGAACCGGCTGGCGAATTGAGGGCCCTGGTCGGAGACTATGTCTCGAGGAATCCCATGAGCCCGGACCACATATTGGACTGGAGGTCCGCTGTCTCCTTGGCATTGGGCAACTTGGGTAGAGCCACGAATTTGCTCGCCTTGGAGAACCTGTCTACCATCACCAGGATAACCGTGTTGTTTTTGGAGGGCGGCAACCCCGTTATAAAATCTAGGGCAATGTGTGACCAAGGCCGCGAGGGAACTGGGAGGAGGCGTAATAGCCCAGGGGTGCGCCCCCGGGGGGTCTTGCTGCGAGCACACGTTTCACATGCCGCCACAAACTCTCGGACGGAGCTCTCCATTCCTGGCCACCAAAATCTGCGTTGCAGGAACTCCAGGGTCCTGGTGACCCCTGGATGGGCCGAAAATGGGGACGAATGCCCCCATTCTAGCACTTTCCTGTGGAGTTCTGGCGGAACGAATAACCGGCCTGGTGGATTGCCGCCAGGTCCTGGGTTCCGCTGGAGGGCCTCCTTTACCTGTGCCTCAATGGGCCAGGTCAGGGCTGCCACGACACGGGGTTGTGGCAGGATGGGTTCGGGGTCCGGGTTGGACTCCTTCTCTCCCTGAGAGAAGGAGCCCGGCCTATAGGTCAGTGTGAAGGCAAAGCGCTCAAAGAAAAGTGACCAGCGCGCTTGCCGGGCATTGAGACGCTTCGCCTGTTGAACATAGGCCAGGTTTTTGTGGTCTGTCCAGACCAGAAACGGGTGTTTGGCTCCCTCTAGCCAGTGCCTCCACTCCTCGAGTGCCAACTTCACTGCCAACAGTTCTCGGTCCCCTACCGGGTAATTACGCTCGGCGGGGGTTAGCCGACGAGAAAAGTAGGCACAGGGGTGAAGTTTGGGGGGGGTCCCAATGCGTTGGGAGAGTACTGCTCCGACCCCCACTTCAGAGGCATCTACCTCCACTATGAAGGGTTCCTCCGGATCAGGGAGTTGGAGGACTGGCGGCTCCGTTAGCCGAGCCCGGAGGGTATCAAATGCCCGCTGGGCATCTGGTGACCATCGAAATGGACCGGGGGTCTTCCGGGTCAGCGCTGTTAGGGGGGCCGCTACCGCACTATAATTCCTCACGAATTTGCGGAAGAAATTAGCGAAGCCTAGGAAGCGCTGGACCTCCCGGAGTGAGGTTGGACGTGGCCAACCTGTCACCGCTTGGATCTTGGTCTGATCCATCCTCAGGGTGCCTTGGGATATAATGAATCCCAAGAAGGATACTGTCGAGGTGTGGAAGTTGGACTTCTCCAATTTGACATACAGGTGGTTGTCGAGGAGAAGCTGAAGGACACGACGAACATGACCTATGTGCTCCTTGAGTGACCGGCTATAGATCAGGATGTCGTCGAGGTATACATAGGCGTAGCGGTCAAGCGCCTCCCTCAAGACGTCATTGATGAACCGCTGGAAGACAGCTGGCGCGTTCATTAAACCAAAAGGCATGACCAGATATTCGTAATGCCCGGTCGGCGTAAGGAACGCTGTCTTCCATTCATCCCCTTGTCTAATGCGAATCAGGTTGTAGGCGCTGCGAAGATCCAACTTGGTAAAAATCGTGGCCTTCTGCAGCGCCTCAAACCCGGTGGACATCAGTGGCAGGGGGTAACGATCCCTGACGGTTATGCCGTTCAGCCCGCGGTAATCGATACACGGGCGTAACGTGCCGTCCTTCTTCCCGACAAAGAAGAAGCCTGCCCCCGCGGGTGAGGAGGATGGTCGGATGAAGCCCATGTCCAACGCCTCCCGGATATAGGCTTCCATAGCGGTGCGTTCCATGGCATTTAAGGAGAAAAGCCTACCCCTGGGTGGTGACGTGCCGGGGAGGAGATTAATGGCACAGTCATGGGCACGGTGAGGTGGTAGGGCGTGGGCTCGAGCAACACTGAACACCTCTCCAAGGTCGTGGTACTCATGCGGAACCTTGGAGAGATCAGTGGTGGTGCGAGGGATGGGTGCCGGGGTCTCCCGACGCAGCAGGCATGCCTCGCTACACCGCGGTGCCCAGCCATAAACCGATCGCGATTGCCAATCGATACTCGGGTTATGCTTTTCCAACCATGGAAAACCTAAGATTAGCATGAGCCGGGGAGCCCTGGTGATGTAAAACTCAAGGGTCTCCTTGTGCCCCCCAATGCGAAGGCGGACCGGATGGGTAGCATGAGTGATGGGACCAGCTCCTAGCATCCGGCCGTCCAAGGCCATCACCGGTAGCGGTGTCGGCAGGGTCACGACGAGTAGGTCTAAGTTTCTTGCCAGCTCATCATCAATAAAGTTTCCTGCAGCCCCAGAGTCTACATAGATCCCGACCTCGACCTTAGACTTGTTTCCCCACATTAACTGACCCCTTAATGTGACGCCGACGGGGGTAGGTAATTTTGGGCCTAGGTTCCGCCCCCCTGACCGAACCTGGCCCGGGCGTTTCCCGACGGTCGTGTTGATGGTCGGGTGCCCCCTAGTTGCATCGGCTCTTCCCCAGATCCCGATCTCTCGGGGTTACGAGCTGGGGGAGACCAAGCAGGTCGAGGGCTGAGGGCCCGTGTGCGATTGGCCCTTTCCCTGGCGCGTTGTCGCAGACGTGTGTCTACGCGAATGCACATCTCATACATATCTGTAAGACGGGTAGGTAGGTCCCGAGTCGCAAGCTCGTCCTTCATACGCTCACTGAGGCCTTGGTGGAAGATGCCTAGCAAGGAGCCTTCGCACCAGCCGCTCTCCGCAGCCAGGGTGCGGAACTCAAGCACATAATCCGAGGCAGACCGCATCCCCTGGGTTAGTGAGAGTAAGCGCGGGCCGGTTTCACGCCCCTCCCTGGGGTTGTAAAAGGTCTGCCGGATCGCCTGACAGGAAGTTCGTTCCGTGGCACACTCACTGGCTTCTGTCTCCCACAGAGCGTTGGCCCAGGTTAAGGCTTTGCCAGTTAGTAACGAGATCATGAAGGCTACCTTAGAACGCTCTGTGGGAAACCTAGAAGGCTGTTGTTCAATAGCCAGTGAGCATTGGAGCAGGAATCCCCTGCACCGTTCTGCCTCCCCAGCAAACCTCTCTGGGGTAGCAATCTGTGCATCCGCACCCCCGGGAGGGAGCCCAGATGCCCCCACCCTAGATGGTGTCTCAGGCGTGGGAACAGCCTCGGCACGCTGTTCTACAATCAAGGTCAGCTGCTGCATTATTTGTTGTAGGAGCTGTTCATGGCGGCCGATGGCTGCCCCCTGGAGCTGCAAAGCCTCCCTGATAGGCGGGTCCCCTGCTGGTTCCATCTATGGCCACGCCGTACTGTTACGATGGGGGGAATAATAGGAGCCAAGATACAGGGGAGTAGTGGCCGGGTGACAGATGCCACTAAACGGCGTATGGGTTGTATATATATATATATATATATATATATTATATATATATATATATATATATATGTATAAATATATATACGTATATAAGGATATAAGAAATGTAATAATAATAATAGTAATATGTATTAAATATATAATTATGAATATATATATATATATATATATATATATATATTAATGCCTATTAATAATCGGCACTCCCGCGGCGCGCTGGGAGTAACGCGCAAACGTCCCGACCGAGGTTCGAACCGGCGGGCTGTGACGTTCGAGCCACCGAACTAAACCGATGCGCCACCTAGGCTTTCCGGAAGACAGCGCGAGGAGCGTTCTAGCTCCTATGGCAGCTGAACAGAAGAAAAGAACCGAAACACAAAAACCTCCGCTAAAGCGAGGCGCACATATCGCGCTAAACCAAAAGAAATAAATAAACTAAAGAGCAGCTGAAAAACGCTGCCTCCGCGACCGCAGCGCAAAACCCCGAACCGAAATGACGCCGGTGTGACGTCACCGAGTGACGCACACACGTCTTCCCTGATCCCCAACTCTGAACCCGAACGCTGTGCTCTCGAGCGCCCTGCCGCCTCCACGGATGAGCGGCGTTCGACCGGACGCGTTATCGGCACACAATAAAAATATACACACAGGGTAGAAGTGATCGTGATATTGCCCCAGGGCGTACCCCGGCAACCAATATCATAGGACAGTGGGAATATAACGTAAGAAGAGGACCCACTGTCAATTCAACATTGGGCATAACTCCAACGACCACACACTGCGCGTGAAAAAGGCGACGGCGTGGCGAGGAAGCACCGCCACAGACCGTGTTAAATAAGGACGCTGGCAGCTGGGTCTCATCAGACCTGATTGCCGCTGTGCCTCCTGGGAGTTGGAGTTTTACTCCTGACGCGGCGAGATGGCGGCGTGCCTCTCTGTCGCCACCCTGTGGCGACACAGCCTGTGACACACTAAGCTGGATCTACGGAACGCCTACCACCTGGTCCGTATAAGGGAGGGGGATGAGTGGAAGATGGCGTTCAACACCCCCAGCGGCCATTATGAATACCGTGTTGTCCACTTCGGCCTCAAGAACGCCCCGGCTGTGTCCCAGGCCTTAGTGAATGATGTGTTGCGGGACACGTACGACTCATCCTGAACCGCCTGCTGCAGAATCGCCTATTCGCCAAGGCGGAGAAGTGCAGCTTCCATCAGCGGTCAGTGTCCTTCCTGGGGTTCATATTGTCACCCGGAGCAGTGCGACCGGATCCCGAGAAGGTCAGGGCCATGGCTGACTGGTCGACCCCCACGTCGAGGACCGAACTACAGTGTTTCCTGGGGTTCGCCGACTTCTATTAACAACTACAGCAGCATCACCGCCCCACTCACCGCTCTCACCTCCACCAAGCAGAGATTCTGCTGGACCCAGGAGGCCCAAGACGCCATGGACGTCCTCAAGGACCGGTTCACTACGGCCCCCATTCTGATTCAGCAGGATCCTGCCATGTAATTCATTGTGGAGGTCGACGCGTCGGGTGCTGGAGTGGGGGCCGTCCTCTCGCAGAAGTTGGAGGAGGGTCGGCTTCACCCACGTGCTTTCTTCTCCAGGAAGCTGACAGCAGCGGAGAGGAACTACGACGTGGGTAATCGCGAGCTGTTGGCGGTGAAAATCACGCTGAAGGAATGGCGGCACTGGCTGGAAGGGGCAGCCCAGCTGTTCGTAGTTTGGACCGACCACAAAAACTTGGCCTACATCCAGTCAGCCAAGCGCCTGAAATCCCGTCAGGCGCGGTGGACCTTGTTCTTTGCTTCACCCTGTCCTACAGACCCGTCACGCGGAACACCAAGCCCGACGCCCTGTCGCGCCTCTTCGCAGACGAGGAGGAGAGGCCGAGCACTAATTTTATTCTCCCTCCCAAGTGTGTGATCGCAGGTGTCTCCTGGGAGGTCTGCCGAGTCGTGGAACGCAAGCTGGCTAAGGAACCGGATCCTGGGCAGGGCCCATCCACCAGGACCTTCGTGCCCACCGCCGCCCGCTCCGCAGTACTCAAGTGGGGCCACGAATCTCGCTGGGCATGTCACCCTGGAGGAGCGCGTACCGAAGAAATCATCAGGCGCCAGTTCTGGTGGCCCACCTTGGCAGCCGACGTCAGACAGTTTGTCGCCGCCTGCACCACCTGCGCTCGCAACAAGGCATCGCATCAGCCCCCCGCCGGACTACTTCAGCCGCTCTCCATACCTGGCTGTCCCTGGTCCCACATCGCTCTAGACTTTGTCACCGGATTGCCGAACTCTAAGGGTAACTCCGTCATTCTCACCATAGTAGACCATTTTTCCAAGTCCATTCGTCTAATTGCTCTGCCCAAGCTCCCCTCTGCCCTAGAAACCGCAAAGCTGTGCTTCGAGCAAGTCTTCAGTATATTCGGCATACCCTTGGACATCGTCTCGGACCGGGGACCCCAGTTCATCTCCCAGGTATGGAGAGCCTTCCACAAGTTCTTCGGGACAGACGTTTCGCTGACATCAGGTGGCCACCCCCAGTCCAACGGGCAAGCTGAGAGGGCCACCCAAGTGGTGGAGACCACCCTGCATTGCATATCTGCCCAACATCCAGAGCGCTGGAGTGAGAACCTAGCGTGTGCAGAATATGCGATAAACACTGCACGCAGCTCCGCCACTGGGAAGTCCCCGTTCGAGGTAGCGCTGGGCTACCAACCCCCCCTTGTTCCCCGACCAAAGAGAGATCTGCGTGTTATCCGTTAACCAGCACATCCGCCACTGCCGCCGTACCTGGAGGAATACCCTGATTGCGCTCCGCCAAGCCCAGTCCACGTACGTCGCCTCTGCCAGGTGGTGCAACTCGTTTGGCTACCAAGGACATACCCCTCAAGACGGAGTCCCACAAGCTGAGCCCCAGCTTCATCGGCCCCTTCCCCATCTCCCGCATCATCAGCCCTGCAGCCGTCCGCCTTCAGCTACCCCGGTCCATTCACCCCACCTTCCACATCTCACACATCAAGCCCGTCGTGCACTCCCCGCTCAACCCCCCTCCCTGCCAAGCCCCAGCCCCCCGCCTGACTGATGGTCAGCCCGCCTACACTGTCCACCGCTTGCTGGACTCCCGACGCCATGGCCGGGGAATCCAATTCCTGGTAGACTGGAAGGGGTACGGTCCAGAGGAGCGCTCCTGGGTCCCTCGGGCGGTGATCCTGGACCCTCCCTCATCGCTGGACCCTCCCTCATCGCTGAATTCCATTGCCACCTTCCGGACAAGCCATTTAGGGTGCCGGGAGACACCCGTTGAGGGGGGGTAATGTCACGGTTTGTTTTGGTCACGTTGTGTGGGTTGGTCTCTGTGTTCACGCCCCTGTAATCACGCACACCTGGGATTCATCACGGTTTTGTTATTTATTTATGCACGCCATACCCTCACCGCCAGTTTGTCTTGTGCCACGCCGTTGCAAAGCCCTGACACTACCAGCCCCGTTCTTGCTCTAAGTACTGTGTTCCTGTTGCCTAATACGTTGTGTTGTTCTTTGTTTTATGTGTGTGCAGTTCGTCAGCCTGCTGTCGTCACTCCGTCAAGACCCCTTCACTGCAGTCTCCCTGGTCGTTTGTACTCCGCACCCCTGCTGTCATCACCCTCCGCCTCGTGTTTGCTACGTCCTGTGTTTTGTGTTACTCCGTGCTACTTGCCCCGGCATTGGACAAATAAACCCTATTGTGACTGTACCTGTCACGGTAGTCTACCTCGGAATAAAGCGGCTGCGCATAGGAAGCGCAGAGCCGCCGCGTTTACACGCGCTGAAGGGAGCCAGGCACGCAGGTAGCAGAGAACGGGTTTATTTAAAGGTGCAGTAACACCACAAAACATGACGTACAAATGACTAGTGACATATAACACACGACCAGCACCGAGGACGAGAAACAACGGAAATAAATATGAAACGACACCAGACCATGTGCACAAAACAAACCAATGACAAGATGACGTTAATTAACTAACTGATAACCAATGAACGTTAATTAACAGAACAGAACGAAACTAAACATAAAACAGGTGACAGGTGCCCTAGGCACCTGTTACATTACCCCCGCCCCTGCGGTCGCGCAACGGGGGGACGCGACCAAGAGAAAAAGAAATAACAGTCCCGGGGGGGGGGCGTCCTCCGCCCTCCTTGAGCCGGGCTTGGAAGGCGCCCTCAGGTGGACGCCCTCTGCGGGGGAGTCATGCCGAACGCCCTCTGGCTGCAAAGTCAGGTGGACGCCCACAGCGGATCAGGAGTGGGCCACGTCCTCTGGCTGCGTGGTCCGGTGGACGGCCTCGGCGGACGAGGAGTGGGCCACACCCTCTGGCTGCATGGTCCAGTGGACGCCCCCGGCGGACGAGGAGTGGGCCACGCCCTCTGGCTGCATGGTCCGGTGGACGGCCTCGGAGGACGCGGAGTGGGCCACGCCCTCCTGCTGCGTGGTGAAGTGGACGCCCACGGGCGGCGTGGTCCGGAGGATGCCCCCTGCCGGCGTGGCGTACGCCCCCTGCCGGCGTGGCGTATGCCCCCTGGCGGCGTGGCGGGGCGTACGCCCCCTGGCTGCGGGGCGTGCGGCCCCTGCTGCTCGGGCTGGGCGGCGTGCGGCCCCCACTGCGGTTGCTCGGAACTGACGTCTGCTAGAGGCGGCGTGCGGCCCCTGCTGCTCGGACCTGGGCGGCGTGCGGCCCCTGCTGCTCGGGCTGGGGCGGGCGTGCGGCCCCTGCTGCTCGGGCTGGGTGGCGTGCGGCCCCTGCTGCTCGGGCTGGGCGGCGTGTTGGCGGGGCCCTGGACCTCGGGCTGGGCGGCGTGCGGCCCTGGACCTCGGGCTGGGCGGCGTGCGGCCCCTGGACCTCGGGCTGGGCGGCGTGCGTCCGGGCCTCGGTGCTTCACGGATAAAATCATGGGCGGCGTGACCAGCCCCTGGGCTTCGGGATGGGCGGCGATGAACGCCCCCTGGGCTTCAGGGTTTTTGGGATGGGCGGCGTGACGTCCCTGGGCTTCGGGATGGGCGGCGTGACGCCCCTGGGCTTCGGGATGGGCGGCGTGATGCCCCTGGACTTTGGAATGGGCGGCGTGACGCCCCTGGACTTCGGGATGGGCGGCGTGATGCCCCTGGACTTCGGGATGGGTTCGCGCGCTGGCATCCACATTTACCCCCCCGAGTGTCGGCTCTGGTACCGCCCCCTCGCAGCGCAATCCAGACAGCGCGGTCCGGCACGGGCGCGTCACGTGACTGCCCCTCAGCACACGTACCGTGCTCAGCAGCTGCGGCGTGCGCTCGGCGTCTGGATTTTGCCACGGGGGGTTTAACAAGCTGGACCGGAGCATCCGTCCAGAACTACTCAGAGTTGAGGAGTGTTCGTATGGGCAGATTATGCCCACACAGGTACGACTCGCCCACCTCATCGGATATCTGAACCAAATCCAGACCCTCCTCAGCGCAGAGCGCTTCGTACCCGTACCTCCATAACCACTCATCATCGGAATCATAATAATCCGACATTACACTGTAAGAGCCGTCCTTACGGCTCCGGGACGGCGGGCTGCGCATAGCGGCGCACTCGCGGACATGGCGGAACGCGCCGCGAGTACGAGGTTACACGGCCCCCGCAAAGAAAAATTTAGGATATCGCTTACCTGGGCACTGGACTCCCCAAATTTCCTGGCTGGTCGTTCTGTCATGGTAGTCCACCTCGGAACAAAGCGGCTGCGCATAGGAAGCGCAGAGCCGCCGCATTTACACGCGCTGAAGGGAGCTAGGCACGCAGGTAGCAGAGAACGGGTTTACAAATGGTGACCCGACGTGGTAAAACGGTTTCAGAAAGCTGCGGAGCGGTTTGGATCGCACATTTACCTTTTGCTGTCTGTTGCAAGCTGCACTTTGTTAATTCTGAATGTGCACATCGATTTGGGTAAAGCAGGAAACCTGTTTACAGTCGAATCCTGTATATTGAGTTTTGCCAAATTTAATCTTAACGTGTGTTCAGTGCCACAACAGACGCTCAGGCACAACAAATGAGTTTTACTGAATAATTTAAGTAATTTTAATTATTATTATTATATATATTCAGTTATTGAATGAATATTATGTTTGTTGTTTGGATTAGGATTTAGAGTTTGGGTTCTGGTTCTCATCTGGTAAAGTTTGTAGACTCACTTTGATCAGGGGAGAACAGAGCCCAAAATAATATCAAAGTTATTACCTGTACTTTTAGTTGTTGTCCTGGAAATAGGAAGAAGTCAGATGTCTGTGTGTGAACCTGTGTAAAGGAGGTGACAGGCCCCTCTGTGCCTCAGTGAAGAGCACAAAGGGAGGGGATAGATTAGAGAGGGAAACATTAATATAACGAACTGCCTTTATCTAGGAGATTTATTCATCCCATTGTTAAAGTCATGTGTTGGATAGGGACTGTATACTGGCAGTAATTGGCCTTCCAATGGGAAAAGAAAAACTGGAAAAAAGGGAAACCAATGCGATCTTTTGTTTTCTAAGATTAGTTTAGATATTTTTTATGGTTTAAGAGTGTGACGCGCGCGCAGTTTTTTTGGGGAAACTTAGAGACCCAGTGGGAAATTTATTTTAGCTTTTAAGGTTAGAATACGCTGAAAACGGAAACTGTTTCTGTCTACGAGGTCTATTGGCCCTGGTTAATTAATTTCCCGGGCACGTAGAAACTGTAACATTTATAGTCTCTATGTTTCTCAGGATCGGCTAAGGAAGCTTAGGAAAACAGGGAAACTTGGAGACCTTTTTGCTTTCTAGTTTAAGTTCAGTATACGCTGAAAATAGAACTGTTCTGTCTATGAGGTCTATTGGCCCATGGTTAACTTATATTTACCCGGGCACGTAGAAACGTAAGTAACATTATAGTCTTTGATGAGTTTTCAGGCGATGAAAGAAAGTGTGGAAGGGGCAAACAAAGGACACCACGGAGCTTTCTAAGACTAAGGTTTTTAAGTTTTTGTATTATTTTTAAATATTTTAGTTGATGTTGGGATCCCAGATAAACATATTTTAGCCTATATTACTGCTGATTCAGACTAATGTGACGACTTGTGTACACTGTAGCAGATATTACGGTAAGAGGTATAGTATATGGTAATCCAAATTGTGAATATTATATGTGTATAAGTTGATCTTAGGGGATAAGGGGTTGTAAATTAGATGAATCCCTCAGCTCTAATATACAAACCGTGTGAGCTGATACTCATGCTACCGAAACCACTCGGGGATATATTTGGATTCATTAAGGACCTAGAGGACTGAGTTTGAATATTTGGGGTATAGCGGAAACTTAACAGAAGGGCTCCGTTTATTGTTACCATTGACAAAGTGACTTTTAGTCCGCCTGAGAAGGTAGAAGCTTGGCTAATAACTGTGTCAAAGTAAGGGGACATCAATTGGGAACTTAAGGTTCCATGTTGGACGGGTTGATTGTGTTTGTAACTAAGTAAAAGGGAAAATAATATTAACTAAAAATGACACACTGAAGAGTTTTATGAGAAAAAGTTGTGGGGACAGAATAGATTCTGTAACAGAACCAAATAAAAAGACCAAAACTTGCCCCCCCCCCCCCCCCCCCCCCAGAAGACATTTACAACATTGTTACATCATGGCATATAAGAGGTTGATTGCCTGGAAATGCAGACACTCCGTTCCTACAGCAGGGGGGATAGGACAAAAGTATATGATTATATAAGGGTGAAATTAGAAAAGCTGAGAAAGAGTTGGGAACACAAGGGGGATTGTATCGGTTTTGGTAAACTCAAAAGGACATAAGTTGAGACGAGGTGAAAAAACAAAATTCACGTTTGTCTGTTTGCTCCTGACACATATGAGGGCAAAATTAAGAAAGGCACAGGTAAAGATAAACTAAAGCAAGAGACTCCACCCGAAAACACATAACACAAAGGTTACATTAAAAAAACAGGATGCAAGAGCCTTAACTTCACCAGTGCCAAAAAAAAATAAAGATCTGTTCTTTAGAACTAGACACATCAACAGATCTTCCTCATAGATTTAATCCACTCCCATACCACCCCCACCACCGTTACACACCGATTTTATCCTCAGATACCCACAAGCTTGCAGTATATATAGCTATAATGGGGGAATTTGACCAACAATCAGTTAGAAAACAATTACAGAATCAAGTGGCAAACTTTACAATCACATTTAAAAACAGAAGCCAGATCCCAGAGGATTCCACGGCGTTGTACTAAACAAGCAAAGATCCAAACAATACCCTAATAGATTCTACAAAATGTTACCAGCTGAACCTCTCAATAAAACCCATCAGACACGTGGAACAGACAAGCAACAATGGGGGACACAACTCCTGCACGCCTCGGTGAATGAGATTGTGAGGGCCATATACATGTAGGACAACATATCCCCATGGGAAATGAAGCAGGGGGATCAAAAAATAGATAAAAAAGATTAATGAATAAAAAAAACCCACAGTTCGCAGATAATTAATGTACTGTAAAGAAGAAAGTGATTAGTGAAGTATCTGTTAGGTATTAAGAAAGAAGCAAAAAAACTTAACAAAGAGAGTATAGAACAAGATATAACAGCTCGGCTGAATAAAGTTTGCAAAAACAACAGGGAGAAGAAGGGAAGCTCCAGAATCACAAAAATGTAAGACTGGTAGTACAGAAAGGGCTGATCTATGGTACAATGACAGATGATACTGATGGCCTGGATGGGCATTTATCCACCTATGAGGATAATCACTGATGAAAAATCACTTAGACTCAAAGTTGTGAAATCTCCCACTATCCTTTAACTACTATACAAGCTGGACAACAGGTCTACAAACCGTGGAGCCAGAGACATGGACGGTTTACAAGCTAAATTGCCATCATTAACTAGGGGTGGACAAGCGTGGGTGACTAAGTTTGAACAATATACAGCAGGAGAAAAGTTGTGTTTGGGAGTTATAGGAGCGATAATAGATAGATTAGAGGGTAAAAGGAAGTTACTATAGATTGAAATAACAGTGGGAGTTCGAAAGAAAAAGCAGGAAACACCATTGTTGAGCATAAGGAAGGATTTATGGGATACTCCTAAAGAGTTCTACCCAGCAACTTATAGTTTGCTGTCTTTAGTAGCTTTGAAAATAAGTAGAGGATGATGTATAAACTATGAAAGTATAGTGATTTGTGGATGGAACCAACAGGAGAATGACATAAGTCTGCGGCAACAGACATATGAGGGAGATAGCAGGTAGTGAGGACATGTGAAGGGCAGTTAGATGATGTAGTAGAAATAGATATGATGTATTACGAACAGTGGGAGTACACTATAACAATATGAATTAAAATGTAGATAAAAAGTATGATGACATAGAAGAACTGACTAAAATTTTACTTTAACTACTAGTGGAAAAGTAGAATAAAGATAATAAGAATAAAACAAGTACGCAGTTGGCTGTTAAATCACCTGCCCAGTCAATAAATCAGCAAATTGTTCCCTGGCCTATGTTTACACAGCATAGATGTCAAAATCATTTACAACACAGGATGGGACTCCTTTTTCCACCATACGGGGTAAACTTGTCCGCAAACAGGGGTTGACCTTACTCCTTATCCGGGGTCTCCATATGGTTGTGGCCAGGGGTAGTAAGAAACAGACAAAGAACAAATAGAGGAAGAACAGAGGAAAACAGTAGGATATTCGGTGACAGTAAATATTCATATTAATAAACAACCTGTCGTATCTAATATTGGAGGTAGAACATTAAAACATCAATAATTAAATTGTCCAGTAAATTAAATGGGTAGAGCTTTGTTGACAATATTAAATGCAAAAAAGTTGTATGGAAAAGGAATGATATTTCAAATATGAAAATACAGATGATTTACCATATGTGATGTTTTCGGCCCCGGCACCCATTACTGTTAATAATGACTGTACCCTGAGACTGACAAGCTCAACGGTCGACACTCCTCATATTTAAAGGGTATTTCTGAAATCGGAAACCTCAGTTTTCTGAGAATAGCCTAGATAATTTCTGTGACCAGTCTGGTTTGAATTAGTGTTATAGAGGGTTATAACGTTATTCTGTTTACTTCTGAAGGTTTGTGTGGATTAAGACTGAGTGTATGATGTCACGAGTGAAAGAATTAACATTAATCTTCTACTTTACACTTTTCTCAGCTTATATTCTAGGTGAAAATGATAAAATTTAGAAATTAAAGCTAGCATAACCAAAAAGCAAATGAGTAAATTACTAAAAAAAAAAAATAAGTTATGGTAGACGTAAGTGAGGGTAAAATAACATTATAATATTAAGTTAAGAAACAGTGATTTAGAATAAAGTAAAGTAAAAGGCCAAATTTAAGTTTAATAATGAGTATAGAGTATAAGAGTATAATGAGAAGGTTTACTGATTCAATAAAGGACTCAGTTCAATAAAGGTGAACATGTCAGTGCTTGGAGTCACAGTATGCTCTGAAAATACATGATGATGGAGTGTGAGAATTCCAAGCGAAAAGTGAGGGCATGCTCGGCCAAAGATGGGTGAGGGTCTGTTGATCCCAGACTCGCTCAGATCAGGGAGATGCCGACGCTAGGAATTAATATGGACAGTATCTTAGGATCAGAGAGCTGTCCATTTCACCGGTCCATCAGTATATTTGTCTTTGAGCAACTGTTTACCAGCATGACTGAACCTGAATTGCTGCCAGGAGTAAGGAAAAATCACATGTTGCACAATTTAATTAATGGAATTTAGGGTTTAAAATAATTAAAATAGGGTAAAAGGTAAATAAATAAATAACTTAATAGATTTGGCTATTAAAATACTAATATTTGCTTGACAATTCTAAATTAAATAGGTGTTATGTTTGACGAGGTGGGTCGAGTTCCGAGTAGGTACCACTTTATTTGAGTCCAGGACAAGCCTCCTATGCACCACAGGAGCTTAAGAAAAAAACAACAACAAAAAAACCTTGACAAAGTTGCGGAGTACGTGCAGCAGTCCCGATCGGTGTGCAGCGCTCCCGCCAGAACATAAAGCGCGGCAGGGACTCAAACAAAGGGACGGGGCGGAGTCTGCATGTCCGGGACCCGTCAGCTCCGGTGCAGGTGCCCTGGTGTACCTAAGACTCCGGGTGCTGAGGGACGAGAGCCCGGTCACTGGGATGAAGAACACAGATGATCGTTAACGGGGGGGGCAATTAGCTCCGAACAACGATCCGGTCTCAACCTCGACCAACGATGATCCGACACACCCATCCCGCGGCATCCTGCGTCTTAAATAATCCCCAAGGGAGGTTGAGTCCAGGGACTGGGCAATGAGCGTGCCCCTTCAATACTCCGGTGACGCCCCACGCACCGCGGTTTCTGCCCGTGGGACGTCCGCGGTAGGGGGTGTGACACTACCCTCCCCCTTACGGGCCCTCCCAGAGACGGCGGATGTGGTGGAACTCACCCTACCCCGGCGGCGAGGGCGACCCCTGGGTCTGCGAGCCGGGCGGTCCGGGAAGCGCGCATGGAATTCTGTGATGAGCGAGGGGTCCAAAATGTCCTTAGCGGCCACCCAACTTTGCTCCTCAGGACCAAACCCCTCCCAGTCCACCAGATACTGCAGTTGTGACCCCCGTCTACGAGAGTCCAACAGCGAGGCGACCCTATAAATCGGAGGCAGATCCTTGCACCCAGGCGCCGAGTTGCTAACCTCTGCCCACCCCAACGACTCCAACGGCCCTGCCACGTACGGTTTATGTAGGGACGAGTGGAAAACGGGGTGAATCCTCAATCCGCGGGGCAGTGCTAATTTAAAGGTTACCTCGTTAATGCGCCTCACTATGCGGTACGGGCCGGTGTACCGAGGGAGAAGTTTACGTGATCCTGGGCAGCGCAAATTGCGGGTGCTGAGCCATAAACGATTGCCTACCCGATACTCGGGCGCGTGTGCGCGACGGCGGTCGGCCCACTTCTTGTCTCGGCGCATGGCCTGCTGGATCCTCTGATGCACCTGCTCCCAGACCGTCTCGCTTCTGCGAAACCAGTCATCCACTGCGGGTGCCTCAGAGGGTTCCGGGTCCCACAACGCGAACGGAGGCTGGTAGCCCAGCATGCACTGAAAGGGCGTAAGCCCCGTCGCTGAGTGACGCAGCGAATTCTGTGCGATGATCGCCCAGGGCAGGAACCGAGGCCAATCGGTCGGGTTCTGACACGCGAACAGACGTAAGAACTTGTTAAGTTCCTGATGCAATCGCTCGCATAACCCGTTGGTCTCCGGGTGATACAAAGAGGACAGGCTGGCCGAGGTTCCCAACTTTTCACAAAATGCCCGCCATACGGCCGAGGTGAACTGAGAGCCGCGATCCGACAGGATGTCCTCCGGGATTCCGAACTGCGCGAACACATGTTGAAAGAGGAGTTCGGCGGTTTGGAAAGCGGACGGAAGACCCTTCAGGGGTAGGCACTTTAGCGCACGAGAGAACCGATCACAGATGGTGAAAATGGTGTTAAAACCCGAGGACACTGGAAGATCCGTCACAAAATCTATGGCGATGTGAGACCAAGGCCGTGTCGGCACAGGCAGGGGTACCAATTTTCCTGCCGGCAGCGTACGGGGTGTTTTACACACGGCGCACAACGAACAGGAGCTCACAAATTCGTGCACGTCATTAGCCAGTGATTCCCACCAGTACTTCCTACAGATGATCTCCGCCGTGCGTGTCTCACCCGGGTGACCACTACAAGGAGATGTGTGGGCCCACGTAATGAGCCGACTACGAAACTGACCTGGGACGTCCAGGCGATCGCTCGGACATTGGGGCGGCGACGGCGAGTTCCCCAGGCTCCGACGCAACTCGTCATCGAAGTCCCAATGAAGATGGGCAGCGCACCGCACGAAGCAGCGCGTGGGCAGGATGGGAGTGTTACGTTCCGGATCCCGGTCTCGTGGATCGTGGATGCGGGACAGCGCATCAGCTACGCCATTCGCCTTACCTGGACGATACGAGAAGGTGAACAGAAGGTGAGCAGGTGAAGGCGTTCAGCCGGGGAGAACTTCCGGGAAAAAAATGCTATGGGGCGGACTCTGGCCGGGCTCCCGGACCGCTGAGATAGGACGGCCCCTGCCCCGACTGATGAAGCGTCCACCTCCACCATGAACTGTTTGTCTGGGTCGGGGAGTGCCAACAGGGGAGCAGAGCAAAAAGACTGCTTCACTTCCTTGAAAGCCCTCTCTGCCTCCTCGGTCCAGACCAACCGTTTAGGTTTGCCCTTTAACAGCGCCGTGATGTGCGCGACCACGGAACTGAAAGCACGAATGAATTTTCTATAAAAATTGGCGAAGCCCAGAAATCGTTGTACTTTGCGTATGGTGGATGGCACGGGCCATTCCTGGATGGCACGTACCTTACTACCCTCCATCTGCAACCCTGCGCGCGAGATGATGTACCCCAGGAACTCCACCCGCGTGCAGTCGAATTCGCACTTCTCCGCCCTCACCCTATAGTTGGTGCTGGAGCAGGCGGCGTAAAACAGCGCGTACCTGAGTATGGTGTTCGTGTATGTTAGTGGAGTACACCAGGATGTCATCAAAGTAGACAATCACGCACTGGTCCAGAAACTCACGCAGAACGTCATTAACGAACGCCTGGAACACAGCAGGTGCATTAGAAAGCCCAAAGGGCATAACCAAGTATTCATAGTGCCCCGTGGTAGTGACGAACGCCGTTTTCCACTCGTCCCCCTCCTTGATGCGAACCAAATTGTGCGCGTTGCGGAGATCTAATTTAGAAAAGACGGCGGCCCGACCCAAACGTTCCAGTGCGGACGGGATGAGCGGGATGGGGTACGCATATTTCCTGTGTCACCTGGTTTAGGCCCCGATAATCAATGCACGGCCGGAGCTCGGAATTCTTCTTAGGAACAAAGAAGAACCCCGAGGCAGCGGGCGAGGTAGAGGGCCGAATGATGCCCCGTGCGAGGGAGTCAGCGATATACTCCCGCATGGCCCTGGTCTCCGCTGCGGTGAGCGGATACGGGCTGACCCGAGGTAATTTGGCGTCCTCAACCAACTCGATGGCGCAGTCATAATCGCAATGCGGGGGCAACAGCGAGGCCTGCCCCATGCTGAACACCTCCCCCAGATCGGCATAACACGCAGGAACACCTGTCGGAAGAGCCTCCCGTGCCACCGCGGTGGACACCACGCGAACCCTGTCTCCCGAGGGACTTATACACCTAGCATAACACGACAAGGACCACTGCAGAATCTGTTTGCCGGACCAGCAGATTACGGGGTCGTGCCTCTGCAGCCAGGGTAACCCTAAAATAATCACCGCCGTGGGAGACGTAATTAAAAAAAATGACAGTTCTTCCGAGTGCGCCTCATTCATCCTCAGAGTGACCGTTTCCGTACTCCCCGTAACGTTTCCGGGATGAGCCGGAGACCCGTCCACCCCACAGACGCGTTGCGGCGCCGAAAACGGTGATAAACGAACCCCCCATCAGTGCGCGGTGCCAAGGTCCATAAAGTTCCCCTCCGCGCCTGAGTCCACGAGTGCCCGCGTCCGAAACCGCCTGCCCCAGACCACGAGCGTGACCGGCAGCGTAAATAAACCTCCCGCGGACGATCGATGGCTTACCGAGTCCTTACAGGCTCTGGACGTTGTGGGACCCGGGGCGGGACGCACCGGACAGGCAGAGAGCTGGTGATTCGGCTCCCCGCAGTACCCGCACAAGCCCTCGAGCTGACGACGACGCTTCTCAGCGGAAGACAGCCGCGCAGCGTCCACCTGCATGAGGATCTCCGTCGGCGGCTCCGCGCGTGCTCCGGACCTGATCCCAAGGCGAGCTGCGGAAGCGGAGGGAAGGCGAAACGCAACGAGCTGGATTGCCAGCTCAATTAAGGCGTTCAGCGTGCAGTCGCGGTCGCGTCCGGTGAGCAGAATCTGTACCTCGGGTCGGAGTCCCTCCCAGAAGTGCGAGATCAGGGCGGCGTCATTCCATCCACTGTGCGCAGCGAGCGTGCGGAATTCCAGCGCGTACTCCGCTGTGGAGCGTGAGCCCTGGCGCAGCCTCATCAACAGTGACCCCACGGAGCGTCCCTGGTTTGGGTGGTGGAACGTGGAGCGGAAGATCTCCCGGAACGTGTGGTAGTCCGTCGTCTCACGTGAGCCTGCATTCCACAGCAACTCCCCCCACTCTCCCGCCTTTCCTCGTAGATGCGCGAGAACGAAGGCGATCCGTTGTTGATCCGTGAAGTTCCGCTGACTCGCGAAGAACAGATCGCACTGGAGCAGGAAGGTCCCGCAGGAATCGGGATGCCCATCGTACCGCTCCGGTGGTGACATGGGCCAGGATGTCCGCAGGACAGGGGAGGAGTCGGGAGCCGGGTTAACCACCTCCGGGGAGGGCACGCTGACCGTCACAGCCCGCAGATGTGCGAACTCCCCCTCCAGATTCCCCTGGCGCTCTGCCAGGTTCCTCAGCGCCGTGGTGATCTCTCCGAGATTGTGACGTAGCTCCCCCAAGAACCTGCCCTGCTCCCGAAGGGCTAGTCGCGGATCCTCTGGATAACTGGCCCCTGCAGTATTGGTGTCGGATTCTGTCATGTTTGCGAAGGATGGAGGCGAGGCGGGTCGAGTTCCGAGTAGGTACCACTTTATTTGAGTCCAGGACAAGCCTCCTATGCACCACAGGAGCTTAAGAAAAAACCAACAACAAAAAAACCTTGACGAAGTTGCGGAGTACGTGCAGCAGTCCCGATCGGCGTGCATCGCTCCCGCCAGAACATAAAGCACGGCAGCGTGTCCGGGACCCGTCAGCTCCGGTGCAGGTGCCCTGGTGTACCTAAGACTCCGGGTGCTGAGGGACGAGAGCCCGATCACTGGGATGAAGAACACAGATGATCGTTAACGGTGGGGGCAATTAGCTCCGAACAACGATCCGGTCTCAACCTCGACCAACGACGATCCAACCCCGCGCCCATCCCGCGGCATCCTGCGTCTTAAATAATCCCCAAGGGAGGTGGAGTCCCGGTTCAGGCTACACACTGTTCTAAATCTGTTCTAACATTCTGTGTGTGTGTGTGTGAGTAGGGGGTATCTGGGTGTGTGTGTGTCTGTTTAAGAGGTCACAGGAGTGTAGAGGTTGTGGGTGTGAAGAATTTATTGCTGTTTGACAAGAAGACAGTTGTGTGTGATATTTGAATTGGTTGTAGTGTGGTTTAACTGTTGTTGAATATAATTTATAGCTTAATGAAATATTTTTAATTATGACGCATAAAATAGACAGAGCACCATTTTTGTTTAATGACAGATGAAGGTTTGACTTTTAATGACTTAGACTTGACTGACTGACGTTACCTAATGAGGACAAAGTTATGAATAATATTTATACTTTCTCCACAGGACTATGAGAAAAAGGTTTGCAGAGACACATAATACAAAATAATGTGATAACTTTTCCTTGAAGCATTGTTCCTTATATATTGGTTGATAAAGGTTTTATTTTTTCCAGGTTGTGCACTGAATGAGGCCTTAATTATCAGATTTAACAGGAGAAATATATGTGTATTAACCTATGCTGTGTGATCTCTTTTTTAGTTTGTTTGATGCTCTGTTTAATTTGACTAACCAAAAAAAGTTGATTCACAGGTTCTAGTGGACGGAGCTGACAGCTTGATCCAGTTAAAATAATAATTTTGTATTGAATCATTTTTCCATAGTATTACAGTTTGGCAGGTCACGAATTTAGCAATAGCCGATTATGAGAAAACATACTAACTGGATGTTTTTGAAACAAATGGCATTGAAAATGCTGGATTGTTTCAAAAGGGGGGAGGTCAGAAATATGTTTAAGTGAAAAATATAATGGTTATTTTTTTAATTAGTCATGTACTATTACATATGTAGTGAACTTTAAAGTGAACTAAACTTGGTCTTTAAGTGAACTATGGTCTTATATTAGAGCAATGGGATTAAGTAAGGGATAATCAGTAATTAATCAATTACACTGACTCAGCGAGGCCACAGAGAACAATGAGCTATTGAGAGCAGCCACAAACCAATGCAACTTACAAATCACACAAGAACATGAGTCTTCAAATTTAGGGAAATTAGCAAGATCTAATTAAACTCATTGAATCCCATAGGAACTTCTTTCATAAAGGAAAATGCCTGGACCTCTGAGAGACAGTAGATATAAACTTCAGACATATGGAAAGTGGAGAAAACTGAATATATAACTGCACTTATAAACTTTACAAAAGTCTCCCTTCACAGGTAAAGCAGCAGAAGAGGTGGCCACCGGAAAAGGGGGGACAATGACTGATGTAGACTTGACTGAATAGAGCCCCATGTCATGGGTGAGGATTAAGATCCACAAGAAAAGTGGATAAATCCTAAATGGTCAGGACCATATGAAGCTTAGAGGTAACTTCATATGTGGTCAAAAATTAAAAGGTAAAAAAGGGGAGATTTGGCACCATCTTACACAAAGTACACCCGCTCCTGAGCCTTCATGAATGTTGAAGGAAATTAGAGAACAATTGGGAGAAACTGAGCAAAAGTTCAGAAAATTAAATAAATTAATCCTAATTGAAATGAATTGGATTTTTATGTTAATCCTGTGTTGTGGCATAGGACTAACATCACAAAAGTTAATCTGGCTCATAAAAAGTAAAAAGAAAACTTTTTTACTTTATGTAAGAAATCCGGGTTCTGCGTCTGTCTCTCCGTCACGCTCTGCCACTCGCTCCCTTAGCCCCGCCTTCTAGTTCCGCTTTCGCTCCGGCACCAGGTGAGGCTAATTTGTTTGATGGGTCGTTTATCTTATTTAAGCTCTGTCTTCACACGGGACGAATCGCGAAGTATTGTCCCTGATTATCATACATACCGAGCGATTATTTGGCTGCTATTCTCTCTGCTTTGTGTCTCGTGGTATATCTGGTCTCGGTGAGTGCGTGTCTGTTTATGTTAGCTGTGTGTTAGCATCTGCGCTCTCACCTCCGTGTTTAGGTTAGTCTCTGTCGTTGTATGAGTGAACATCTGTGTTTTTCTGTGATCGCTCCCGGTGGTTTGTCTAATCCTCTTTCTGTTTTCAGTGTTCATCCTGTCCCTAGTGTCCTGCGTCCCGGGAGCGATCTCTGTCCGTCCGCTCAGGTGGTTCGGCTTCGGCCGGTTGGGGCGGAGTTCGCGCTCACCCTAGCTCGCTCCGCTGGCGCGTCACCACCTGAGGGCGTCCGTGTCTCAGTGTTCACCCAGCATACTAATGATTCAGATCTGTTTATTAACCCGCTCTCTCTCGGTGAACTAACACGATTTTCTTCCCTTTGTATTAACATTCTCGCTGTCTCCCCGCCCCATGTCTGTTGCAGTTCCATCCGAGCCGCTTGTCGTCCCGTGTAGTTCACCGTACCTCTTTGAACACTTTCTACATGTTTTCTTCTTTCAGGTTTTTTGAATACACTCTCGTGGACACACCTGCTCTTTCTATTGTAGGGTTTGTTGTTTTGTCTGCTCTAGACAACCTCACTAGTCTTTCCCGGTTTTCATCACGCATAGCCAGTGTAGGGTTCTCTTACTACAGCGTCAGATTTTTTGCGTGCTTTGTTTTATTTTGTTGTTGGTTTTGCTCGGTGTTGTGCTCTGCCCAGTCCTCTGTTCAGGTTCACCACCCCGGCCTGGGTCCAGTAGACAACACTCCCCTCGACCACGCCTCCTCCTGCACTACCTTACCTCTGCCTTGCTCCTTAATAAATACCCTTTGTTCTGCATCCACGTCTCCAGACCAATCTTTACAGACACTTTGTGACAGAATACTTCGCCTCACCATGGAGACGGCGGAACAACTGCTTCAGATGCTGGCGCAACAAGTACAGGACCAAGGACAGGTCATCCAGATCCTGATGCGCCAAGTGCAGGAGCTGTCCACAGGAGCCGCCAAAGCACCTGTCCCGCCACCAGGTGACACCGTGGGTAACCCCAGCAGCACCACACCTAACATGTCTCCTCAGGTTGCCCCGTCGTCCACAGGGGGCACCATGGGCGCTGCTGGTGCGTCCTTCCCCACGGCCGGAGATGGCACAACGCTCATCCCCATCCCAGAACCGCCATGCTATTCCGGGGACCCCGAATCCTGCGAGGAGTTCCTCCTTAAGTTCTCCCTCTTCCTCGCCAGCCGTCCAACCATAACGGACCGGAACGCCATCGCCCTGCTCATCTCCCGGCTCACCGGGGCGGCGTCCGCATGGGCTACGGCCATCTGGCGTAACAACGGGGCTGACGTCACCTCCCTCACGGCCTTCCTTGAGTCTTTCCGGGCCACCTTTAATCATCCTCGTCACGGTGCGGCGGCCGGAGACGAACTGCGACTGCTTCACCAGGGGAGAAGATCGGTTGCGGAGTATGCACTGCACTTCCGCACCTTGGCGGCCGCCAGCGGATGGAATGAGGTGCCGCTCATCTCCCAGTTCAAGGTGGGTCTGTCCTCGTCTCTGCAGAGGGAGCTGGTTTATCGCTCCCTCAACCTGGACCTGTCTCAGGTCATCCAGTTGGCCATCCAGTTGGATCAGCACGCCACCCCGCCTGACCCTTCCGGGGGAACGAACACCCCGCAATCTGCTATGGCTGCCGCGCTTCCAGTTCCCATGGAGTTGGGGCAGACCGGGGTACCGGAGCGGCAACGGCAAGAGCGCCCACGCCAGCACCTGTCATCGGGTCATCGGGTCATCGGGTGGCGCAATGCCCCCGGAAGACCCGTAAAACGGAGGACAAGCAGGCAGAGGTAGCAGGAGGAGCGAGGAGGACTGGGACAAGATCTTCGACGCCCAGTGTCCGCCAGGTGAGCCCGATTCAATCTGTTTGTAAGGGAAATTCGCGGATTCTCACTCAAATATTTCACCTGTCGCGCACTTTCACAGTGACCGCCCTCATCGACTCGGGTTCTGAAGGGGACTTCATAGAGGAACGCCTGGTACTACGCCTCCAGGTGCCCTCCGTCCCTCTACCAGCTCCCATCAAGATCTCGGGAGTCAATGGAGCCACGGTGGGGACCGTCACACACAGAACCCGACCGATCTCACTGAGCGTCGGCGCACTCCATATGGAGAAGAGGTCACTGCTGATCATGCAGAAGCCACTGACACCGGTCATCTTGGGCCAACCATGGCTGCGGGACCACAACCCCAAGATCACCTGGGAACCACTGGACATTGTTGCCTGGTCACCCCTGTGTGTAAACCGGTGTCTGAACCCCGTAGTGAGAAAACTACGTGTGGCCACCACGGATCAGCTGCCCTTCAGCCTCCCGGAAAATGTACCCCAAGAGTACGCAGACCTGGCCAAGGTATTCAGCAAGGGACACGCATGTCGCCTTCTACCTCATCGGGAATACGATTGTGCCATTGAGCTGCTACCAGACGCCAAGGTACCGCGATCTTCACCTTACCCCCTTTCGGTAAAGGAAACAGGTATCATGGAGGAGTACATTAGCGAGGCCCTGGAGCAAGGATTCATACGGCCATCCAAGTCCCCAGCCAGTTCCAGCTTCTTCTTCGTGCCAAAGAAGGACGGCACGCTCCGACCGTGCATTGACTACAGGGAACTCAACCAGGTATCGAAGAGGTACACATACCCCATCCCACTCGTCCCCTCGGCCCTGGAACAGTTACGCACCGCCAAGATCTTCACCAAGCTCGACTTGCGCAATGCGTATAATCTGGTCCGAATCAAGGAGAGGGACGAGTGGAAGACGGCCTTTAGCACCACTTCAGGCCACTACGAATACCTGGTCATGCCGTTCGGGTTGACTAACGCTCCAGAGGTCTTCCAGTGCCTGGTGAACGACGTCCTCCATGAGTTCCTGGGGAGGTGCGCCATTGTATACCTGGACGACATTCTGGTGTACTCGCCGGAACCCCCACAGTCACAGGAGCAACACCAGGAACGTCCTTCGCCGACTGCTGGAGCACGGACTATATGTCAAGGCCGAGAAATGTGAGTTCAACAAACGGGAGATCGCATTTTTGGGCTACATTATCAGGGACCAAGGTATACAGATGGACCCAGTTAAAGTCCAAGCCGTCCTGGAATGGAAGGCGCCCCAGTCTGTTAAAGAGCTCCAAAGCTTCCTGGGGTTCGCGAACTTTTTCAGAAGGTTCATCAGGTCCTTTAGCCAGACTGCACTCCCGCTGACTCAGCTGCTAAAGGGTAAACCCAGGAGACTCTCCTGGAATGACCAGGTGCAACAGGCCTTCGAGAGACTCAAGAAGGCGTTCACCACGGCACCGGTGCTCGCCCACCCTGACCCCGACTCCCCCTTCATCGTGGAAGTGGACGCATCTTCCCTGGAAGTCGGTGGCGTCCTCTCGCAGCGTCAAGGAGCGCCCCCCAGGCTGCACCCCGTCGCCTACTTCTCAAGGAAACTCTCCCCCGCGGAACAAAACTACCACGTGGGGGATAGAGAACTTCTGGCCATCAAACTGGCGTTTGAGGAGTGGCGGCACTGGCTCATGGGCGCCAAATTCCCAGTCCAAGTCATCACTGACCATCGGAACCTCGAGTACCTGAAATGTGCCCGGAGACTCAATGCTCGACAAGCCCGGTGGTCCCTCTTCTTCAACCGGTTCGAGTTCTCAGTTACGTATCGACCAGGGAAGGACAATGCTAAGGCAGACATCCTGTCTAGGAGATACGAGGACCAGGAGAAGGCTACACCACCAGTCAAGACTATACTGCCAGCCCGAGTATTTGTCCAAACCATCTCTTGGCAGTTGGATGAACGGATCCGGGCCGCTAACAGGGAGAACCCGGAGGCTCGCCTGAGAGAGACGCCGCCGGACAAATTGTTTGTGCCCACCCGCTTCCGTCAAGAGCTTATCGCCTGGGCCCACACAAACCTCAGCTCGGGACACCCAGGCGGCAATCGCACCTTCGAAAGGCTCAGGGAAAAATACTGGTGGCCTACCATGAGGACCGATGTGGCACGAGACGTCGCGTCATGCGCCACCTGCGCCGCCACCAAAACCCCACGCCAGCTCCCGGCAGGGAAACTGAACCCGCTCCCTGTCCCCCAACGCCCTTGGAGTCACATCGCCCTCGACTTCGTGACGGACCTACCAGTGTCAGAGGGCAACACCACCATCCTGACCATCATGGATCGTTTTTCAAAGGGGGTCAAGTTCATCGCCTTGCCCGCACTGCCCTCAGCCTTCCAGACGGCCGAAGCTTTGTTCGCAGAGGTTTTCCGTCATTTCGGCCTCCCGGAGGACATCGTCTCGGACCGGGGCCCACAGTTCACCTCCGCCGTCTGGGAGGCCTTCATCAAGAAGATGGGCGCATCCGTCAGCCTCACGTCGGGTTACCACCCAGAAAGCAATGGGCAGTGCGAGCGGGCCAACCAGGAGCTGGTTAAGTTCCTCAGGACCTACTGCCAGAGCCACCAGCACGACTGGGCTACCTTCCTCCCCTGGGCCGAGATCGCGAAAAATTCCCTCAGGAGCTCCAGCAGGGGAATCACCCCTTTTCAATGTTTCCTGGGATTTCAGCCGCCGTTTGCTCCCTGGGACCCCACTCCATCTAATGCACCGGCCGTTGATGACTGGTTCCACAGGAGCGAAGAGGTCTGGGAAACGGTCCACCAAAGGATCACTGAAAGCAACGCTAGGACCAAACGGTTTGCTGACCGCAGAAGGAGTGAGGGTCCTCCCTACCAAGTGGGAGACCAAGCCTGGCTTTCCACCAGAGACCTTCGGGTACCCGGCAGCAAGAAGCTGGGTGCCAAGTACATTGGACCGTACCCCATTGTCAAGAGAGTGAACGACGTGACGGTGACATTAGGACAACCCCCCCGACTGAGAATCTCACCATCCTTCCACATCTCCCTCCTCAAACCCTTCAGACCCGGTCCCCTTGACAGTGAACCCCACCAACGCATCTCAAGAGAACTCCCCCACGACCGTCCCACGTACACCATTAACGAGATCCTGGACTCACGACGGACTGACTCAAGACTGGAGTACTTGGTTGACTGGGAGGGGTACGGTCCCGAAGAACGTTGCTTGACAAGACGGACGGACATACTGGACAAGACGCTACTCGACCAGTACCACCTGACACACCCTGACCGTCCGGCTCCTCGTCTCAGAGGTAGACCCCCTCGCATACCTGCCCGCAGAGGTAGGCTCCCGGGCTCCCTACCAAGCAGACCTAGGGGTCGCCCACGCCAGAGTCCCCTATCTGCCTCTGCTCCCCCTAGTACCAGCCAGCCTCGCCCGGCTGGCAATCAGGATACGGGTCTCCCGATCCCTCTGCCCCGTAGGCCCAGGGGTCGTCCCCGCTCCAGACCACGTCCTGATCACGGCCCATCACCTGTTTCCCTTCCCGTTCCGGGCAGAGCCACCCGCAGCACCCGTTCGACGACCTCTTCGGGGGGGGGGGCTATGTAAGAAATCCGGGTTCTGCATCTGTCTCTCCGTCACGCTCTGCCACTCGCTCCCTTAGCCCCGCCTTCTAGTTCCGCTTTCGCTCCAGCACCAGGTGAGGCTAATTTGTTTGATGGGTCGTTTATCTTATTTAAGCTCTGTCTTCACACGGGACGAATCGCGAAGTATTGTCCCTGATTATCATACATACCGAGCGATTATTTGGCTGCTATTCTCTCTGCTTTGTGTCTCGTGGTATATCTGGTCTCGGTGAGTGCGTGTCTGTTTATGTTAGCTGTGTGTTAGCATCTGCGCTCTCACCTCCGTGTTTAGGTTAGTCTCTGTCGTTGTATGAGTGAACATCTGTGTTTTTCTGTGATCGCTCCCGGTGGTTTGTCTAATCCTCTTTCTGTTTTCAGTGTTCATCCTGTCCCTAGTGTCCTGCGTCCCGGGAGCGATCTCTGTCCGTCCGCTCAGGTGGTTCGGCTTCGGCCGGTTGGGGCGGAGTTCGCGCTCACCCTAGCTCGCTCCGCTGGCGCGTCACCACCTGAGGGCGTCCGTGTCTCAGTGTTCACCCAGCATACTAATGATTCAGATCTGTTTACTAACCCGCTCTCTCTCGGTGAACTAACACGATTTTCTTCCCTTTGTATTAACATTCTCGCTGTCTCCCCGCCCCATGTCTGTTGCAGTTCCGTCCTGAGCCGCTCGTCGTCAAGTCAAGTAATTTATTTATATAACGCTTTTTACAACAGTACATTGTCACAAAGCAGCTTTACAGAATGAAAAGCCTTTAAACCCCCAAAGAGCAAGCCGAAGCGACAGTGGCAAGAAAAAACTCCCTTTTACGTTGTTATTTAAGGAAGAAACCTTGGGAGGACCAAGACTCAATGGGGGACTCATCCTCCTTGAGCGGCCGGGCAGCAACAACAGTGTAGAACAGCCATGTCCAGATACTAAACAAATGGAAAAACTAACAACTAGAAAACTATATGAGTCCATTAGGGGGCGTCCTGCAGGACCGTCTTCTCAGGATCCATACAGTATTCGTAAGCAGAGCCATGGATGAAGATCTCCCGGAAGCCAGTCACACCTCAAAAGAAACAGACAAAGGAAGGCAGTTAGAGCTAATAATAAAGCACGGCATTTAATTAATAAGTAATTAATTGACACAGTGCAGCATGTGACTCCGGCATCACTGACTAGAGCAGCAGAACTAAAAGAGGCAGATCCTGCAGACTCTACATAGTTGAGATGGCGCCCCGGAACAGCATCATTCCAGCGCCACACCCCCCCATTAATGATGAGGTGGGTGAAGAGGTAAAATGCCAGCATACACTGATCAGAGATTACCCCCCAACACAGCCAAGTCTGAGATCTACATCTTTATCTACAGGGGATTAGTTAAACGCAAGATTAAATAAATGTGTTTTTAATTTATTTTTAAAGATTAATAGTGATTCAGAATCACGAACAGTAACTGGAAGGCTATTCCAAAGTTGAGGAGCCTTGTGGGAGAACGCTCTTCCACCAGCAGTAATTTTATTTATTCTAGGAGCTAAGAGTAAGCCAGCACCTTGAGATCGGAGCTCACGTGTCGGCTGATACAATTGAATCAGCTCACTCAGATACTGTGGAGCCTGATTATGTAGAATTTTATATGTTATTAATAAAATTTTGTACTCGATACGAAACTTAACTGGTAGCCAGTGCAAGTTTGATAACACAGGAGTTAAATGATCAAACTTTCTGGTTTTAGTTAAAACTCTAGCTGCAGCATTTTGCACAAGTCAAGTCAAGTCAAGTTTATTCTTCACATGCATAGTTATACACAGTGAAATGCTTGTACGACCTAGAACACAGTCGACGGCAGCCGAACACAGCGGCGCTATCATCAGAAATAGGCAGAAAAAGTGATACATCAGGAGAATAGGTGATAAAAAACAACCCGCTCCCAAACTATGCTTTAATAAGCACAGGTTGGGGGCCCGAAAAAAACACCTTTTAGCACACAAGCAAATACAAACATAAAAACATGGACAGGAAGAAGCTGTAGGAGACGTGTCCATAAGGGATCGGAGGGGAGGGGCAGTCCATAGGAGAGCAGGGTAGAGCAGTTCATCAGGAAACCATAGCAACCGTTCTTCTGGAGGAATTTCAGTAGCAGCTCTCAAGGCTGAAGCTGATAAGGGAACCAAACAGTAGATAAGACTCAGTTTGTTTTGGTGACTGTTCGGAGCCATTTTAGCAGCTAAACAGCTCGTAAATTCCCGATCTCCAACTCATCATTCGTTCGCAGAGCCGATAGCCTCTCCAAGATTGATTCCATGTGGCGATTTAAATTCGCAGTCTGAGTCCCTATGGCTCTGCCCAGCATATCAATCATGTTGGGCAGTTTCCTGGGGCTGTTGAAAACCGACCCAACTCTCATAATTTTGCGATACACCAGGACCATGCATAATCCAATCAGCAGAAATCCCAGGATCATAAATACGAATAGGTAGACATCTTCCACATCTTCCACGGATAGGGGGGCCAGACACACGATCCGCCAGTTCCCCCAGGCGTCCATCGTGTATCCAGACGCCAACGTGCCGTCCGGGCAAGCAGGTTCCCCCGAACCACGACTTCTCCTCGAGAAGATAGTGTCAATAGCGTTGAGAGACCATTTAATTAGTTCCATATTTGCGTTTCGAAGAGCAGCGTTATGATAAATCCCGCACAGACAAGACAGAGACGCCAAGCAGGAATGAGAGCAGGAATAGTGATATTGCTAATGTGCTTTGTAAAGGAGAGATCTGAATCAATAATGACCCCGAGATTATTTACAGATGAACTGGGTCTAATTAAAGAGTTATCAAGGTTTAACATAGTGTTAGAAGCTTTGTTAATTTTGTCCTTGGGTCCAACTATCAGAAACTCTGTTTTATCAGAATTTAGCAGTAGGAAGTTTTTTGACATCCACATTTTAATATCTTGGATGCAGTCCTCGAGCTTAGTGACTGAACAACCATCATTAGGGTTAGCTGAAACATATAACTGTGTATCATCTGCATATGAGTGGAAACTGATTCCATGTTTACGAATAATTGATCCCAATGGAAGCATATATAATGCAAATAGGAGTGGACCCAGAACTGACCCTTGTGGGACACCATATTTAACTTTAGCGAGATCAGAATATTGGTTGTTAACACAGGTGAATTGATATCGATCAGTCAGGTAGGATTTAAACCACTGGAGTGCAGATCCTGTAACACCCACAATGTTTTCTAATCTATCAACTAAGATGTTATGGTCTATAGTGTCAAAGGCTGCACTAAGATCTAATAATACAAGAAAAGAGATTTGGTTATTATCAGAGGACATTAATAAGTCATTAACAACTTTAATTAAGGCTGTCTCAGTGCTATGGTGAGACCTAAAACCTGACTGAAAAACTTCATGAACATTATTAGCTAGAAGATGGCGATTCAGCTGGTTGAACACTATTTTTTCTAGGATTTTAGAGACAAAAGGAAGGTTTGATAGGTCGTCCCGTGTAGTTCACCGTACCTCTTTGAACACTTTCTACACGCTTTCTTCTTTCAGGTTTTTTGAATACACTCTCGTGGACACACCTGCTCTTTCTATTGTAGGGTTTGTTGTTTTGTCTGCTCTAGACAACCTCACTAGTCTTTCCCGGTTTTCGTCACGCATAGCCAGTGTAGGGTTCTCTTACTACAGCGTCAGATTTATCGCGTGCTTTGTTTTATTTTGTTGTTGGTTTTGCTCGGTGTTGTGCTCTGCCCAGTCCTCTGTTCAGGTTCACCACCCCGGCCTGGGTCCAGTAGACAACACTCCCCTCGACCACGCCTCCTCCTGCACTACCTTACCTCTGCCTTGCTCCTTAATAAATACCCTTTGTTCTGCATCCACGTCTCCAGACCAATCTTTACAGACACTTTGTGACACTTTAGTCTAACTAAACTTGAAAATGAGTACTAGGTAAGTTGACTCATCAAGCCAAAAAGGCAAGTTATTGATTATTGAACTGTAAAACCTGTACTAAAATTTATTTTTGTTTTCCTTTCCTATAGCAAAACTCAGTTACATAGTCATAAGTTTCGATCCCAGAGCGAAGACCACAGACGAGGAATGGTCTGGTAGGAGACATGGACAGTCTCCAAGACCAAGAAAACCAACAACTATGCTCTGTGACACACACCGCACATTTTCATAAAAGCATACACCACAAGGAAATATGTTAATTGTTTAGAAATGTACTGATATGCACTGGACCACGAGGAGGAACAGAAGAACCTCTAAGAGACATAGTCTTTTCAGAGGAAAGAAGACGCCTCAACACCATCCGTACATGATCAATAGGATTCCACCACATGACAACATAGTTAAATTGTTATTAAAGTAATAAAATTATTAAGGTATTTCGCACCTTTAAAAAAGGTGCGAAGGGGGGATTTGTAAGGTTTTTTAATACTCTGAAACAATATTTAGTAATTCCCGATGGATTTATCAACTAATGAACTGTTGGAAGATACTGATGAAATGTCAATGGTGGAATTAGTGTATAAAAGACCATGAATATCCGGTCGCAATCGCAAGATGAGCAGGAGAAATTTGAACAATGGGACAGTCAATAGAAACAGGTCTTAAGTTCATGCCCTACGAGAAGGCAGGAAGCAGGACCAGATGGGTTTGAAGATAGAGATGTTTTGGTCAATGTACTTATGAACAAAGACTGTTGTCTGGAGGGGGCGCACACACAGAAGAAGCAGGTCACGCCCTCCTGAAGGACTTAAATGGACGAATGAGAGGACTTCGGGCAGAGCTCTCGGGGGATAGCAACGGGTTGCTATCCTCCATATTTACATTGTATGATATTTTACACTGTCTATTCAGTAAAATGCATTAAATTATTTTGGAATGAATCCGCCGACTTCTGACCATTTTTCATGAAACGTAACAAAACTCCACCCAGATGGGGATTCGAACCGGGAATCCCTAGTGCTGAGGCGAACGTGTTAACCAGCTGGAGGAAGCAGCTAATGGCGTGGCTAACGCCGATTTAAATAGCCAAATGCAGCAACAAAAAACGCGGCTAACGGCGTGGCTAACGGCAAACTAAATAGCCAAAATGCAGCTGCAGAAAAAGCACTACCGACGCGGGCCAGCGCCGGAGCTAAGATCGCGAACAGCCGGAAGATGCGGCTAATCGCGGTTAGCGCCGAAGCTAACGCAGCTGCCGATAGTGTATATAAAAAAAAAACGACCCGGGACGAAAGCCGGTGGACGCAGGCGCGCAGAAATATAATAAAAGTGTGCGCGGAGGAATCCTGGACTCTGCTACTGTTGGGTGAGGTCAGCATTCTGTCAGAGAACGGGGCGCGCTGCCCAAATAATGGCGGTGCAGCGCGGTGCAGTGGTGAATCACAGAGCCAGGCGACCAGGTAAGTAAACACAAAAAAGCTCTTTAATGTCTAAAAGCGGGAACGCCGCTAGAAGGAGCTGAGAGCAATATACCTCAATACATCGGTGCAGCGGGAACGCCGCTGCGGACACGATAACACGTGACACTCACCGAAAACAAACAGAGCACATGCAAACGCGGAAAAGCCGCTGGATGCCGAGTGTACCATAGAAACTAACACCACCACACGAACACCCGACGTGACGCTTGAGTCTTAGCACAAGCTAGAGCTCAATCTAATGCTGACCTACTGACTGCTCAGCCGGAATCCCTCAAATGGAGTCAGTAGGTCGCACGTGATCAGGTAGGACCCAATCCCTGCTCAAGGGGGTGGGTCCTACCTACGGAAGCCCTAAAAGGCCGAAACCCGAGACACGGGAGGCAGGGAGGAGGGGCCCAACCCTCCCAACCTGACAGTCAGACTCGTCTACCTCGGGATAAAGCGGCTGCGCATAGGAAGCACAGAGCCACCACGCTTTAACGCGCTTAAGGGAGCCAAGCACGCAGGTGTAGTGACACCAAAGCAAAGAGGTACAAACTGACGAGTGACATAAAATAAATCAACGAGCACCAAGGACGAGAAACACCAGAAATAAATACAAAACGACACCCGACCATGTGCACAAAACAAACCAATGACAAGACAGAGTTAATTAACTAAACTAATGACAAATGAACGTTAATTAACTCAACAGAACAAAAGGAAACACAGAACAGGTGACAGGTGCCATAGGCACCTGTTACAGCATGCTGTCGGTGTTTTAGGACACCTACAGAGTGTTTAATGTGTTCCTCATAATTAGAGAAGAGCATACATTTTTGGTAGATAATATGGAGAGAAAAATCTATAACGAGCTGTGGGAGCAGAACAGGATCTGTGATGTCATTTTAAGAGTGGATGGCATTGACTTTAGAGCTCACAAACTTATCATGTGTGGCTTCAGCCAGTATTTCAGGTGAGGGAAGTTTTGAATCACACTGCATTTTAGAATCAGCCTAAGTTATGAGACTTTTGAACAAACCAGGAAAATAAATATAAAAACAATACAAGATATTTGTGTATAAAATTTATTTCTACACACAAATTATTGTAAAACTCATCAAAACACAAGATTTACAATTAATTATTATATTTCATATATGACGTATATGTATGAAGCCTGAAGTCAAACTATTTTCTGTTTTAAATGATTTACTGAAACATACAGCACCATGTCCTGACGTGATTTACTGATTCAGTTGATTTAGATTCACTGAACTAAAAAGAAGTAAACTGAAATTGTAAAGGAAAGATCCAGTTACTGCTCACCGAACTGTTAACTGAAGAAAACATATCTAACTTATCCAAGAACAGACATTAATACTACATGAGTGAGGAGTCTCATGATCTGAGTCATAAGAATAACTCAGAATAACACTGATTCAAATGATTCGTTGTATATGATTAAGGTAAATTACAGTCAGCAACAAATGATTTACAAAAGTAAATGATTAATAACATTAACAGCTGTAAATTAAAATGAATGCTAAAATTTTTGTATTAGCCTGATGTAGTTTCCTGTTTTCTTAAATTTTCTCTCTTCTCAAAGCCCTCAATCAAATTAATGATTCATACACATCATGTACCTAATATTTCCTCTTCGATAAAAACTTAGCTGCTTCACAGTGTATAGATTTATATCTGACTTATAATGACTTTCTCCTGTAACTGCAGAACTCTCTTTTTGGGTGACTGGTACAAACCAGAGAAGAGGGTGTTCTGCATCCCTAGGGTCTCATCGGACATGATGGAGCTGATAATTCAGTATGCTTACACCAGCCATATTGAAATCACAGTCAGTAATGTGGAGCGCCTGCTGCCTGCGGCTGTTTACCTCGACATCCAGGGCCTTGTTCACCTCTGCTGGGACTTCCTTAAGCTCAACCTCTGTCTCCTCAACTGCATTGGCATATGAAGGAATGCTGAAATGTACTCCTGCCGTAAGCTGCGTGATTGTTCCCACGCCTTTATCCTGCAGCATTTTGAGAAGATCAGCACTCCCCCAACTTCAGAGTTCTTAGAGATTAGCCTGTCAGAACTCAGCAGCATTCTGGAACAGGACAGGTTGAACGTGAGGCAGGAGAAAACAGTGTTTAAAGCAGTGATGACCTGGATCGAGCATTATCTGAAACTGCGCACACCCCACATCATCGCACTGCTGCCAAAGGTGAGCAGGCAAGTGAGGAATTAAGACGGGAATAAAGTTTTTACTAACATGTTGCATGCAGGTTTAAATATAACTAAGTCCAAACCAATGATAAGCACTAACAATGCCAGCCCAGTTTGTATATGGATGTGGAGCACATCACAGCTGACCCACTTCCTGCATGGTCCTCATATACAAACATTCATAGCTTATCTGTGTTTTGTGCTCAGGTATGACTAGGCCTAACAAGTACTGAGTTCTGCCTAACAAGGTAAAGGAAAACCAGCTTATCTGCCAATACAAGGAGTGTAGCTCCATCATCGATCACTGAGCAGCACAGTCTTTCTAGATCCAGCGAGTCGCCTCGGGTGCCACACTCTGTTCTTCTTGCTATTGGAGGCCAGAATCATAGGGGCCGCTGCAACACCATTGAGGCTTATGACTCCAGAGCTAAATCCTGGAGGATAATCAGTTACACACTAGAATGTCCACGAGCCAATCACAAAACAGCCTTTCTTGATGGTTTCATATACATTGTTGGTGAGTGCTTTGGGAATGGGTTTTCTGAGAGCAGCAACAGTGTCTGCAAATTTAATGTTATTTCTCAGATCTGGCAGGATGTAGCACCCATGCACTCATGCCATTTCAACTTTAGCCTGGCTGTGCTGGATGGATACATATATGCCATGGGAGGCTCTGATAAAAGGTTGTTGAACGGAGTTGAAAGATATTCACCTCTAACCAACCAGTGGAGCTATATGGCACCTATGAATGAGGAGCGAGTTGAAGCCAGCCCCACCACTCTGCATGGCAAGGTAATACTAGACATTGCATTTATTTATTACCTCCCAAACTTCTGCCTGTCAGTGTGTTTTGAGCAGAATGTAAAAATGAATTGTCCTTTTTCTAATGTTTTCTTTACAGATTTTTCACATTTTCATTGCCCCATTCCAAGAGCGGGAGCTGGGGGCCATTACTCTTAATAACCAGATCTATGGGTGAGTCCAGACACCTTACACCTGGTAACTGCACTCCTCAGGGGTTCGAAAAAAAATGTGACAAAAGGGATGTCTCTACAATTTTGTAATCAGTCAGTGGACCTATATATAGGGCTATGGGTATTCATTCAATGTGCTCTTTGATGACATGGTGTGTCTTGTCTCCACACTCAACATGGGCCGGAGGAAATAAATGAAATAGTTGTCTCAGCAGATTATAAAGAAAATTATAGACATGTAAGGTAAAGGTTATAAAAAACATGTCTAAAAACCACATCTAAATGTTCCTGTGACTACAGTTACATCCATGGGACTGTATATGTGGTTGCAGGGGGGAAATTGATGACAATGACCAATGGTAACAAGAAAACCCAGAAAAACTTTTAAGGAGATTTAAGGTGAACTTCAAGCTCAAAAAGCATCAGTGTCATCATCCATGGTTGTTGAAGCTGATGTGGACTTCATGAGAGATGACCAAGGAGGACACCATTGTTGAAAACAAATCATAAAAAGACATACTTTGCCAAATTTCCACGTATCTACATATTTAGATGTCTAACCTGAAGGGTTCCTTGAATGTAAAATATTTTAATTACAGAAGCACCAATAGATAAAATTTCTCCTGAGTGTGAAAGCTGTGTGCACTGTTTGGTTAAGACTTTAAATAAAAAATAAAAAAAGACATAAGGGAGTTAAAGGATTCTAGTGGCTTCAGGTGAATGAGGGTTTATGGATGTGATACGGTTACCCTAAATTGTTACACAGACGTTTAATAGTTTTAGGTTTCAGAATGTTCTTGGGTCTTGGGTCTGTAAGAAACTGGAAACTTTATATAACTACTGATTTTTTTGTTGTTGTTGCTAAACTCACAGGAGGTATTTGGTGCCAAAATGATTCATAAAATTGTAAATTAAGGTTAATGTTTCCAGATTGAACTTACAAAAGGCTTTGAAAAGTTAAAAAGTATTTAGACAAATTACACCTACAGGAGCTTTTGTGGCGCCTGTAAGGTTTTTGTTAAACTTTGTAAATACTTTTGCCTTTGTTTTGCTTTGTCTTGTTACCGCAATTCCAAAGTTCCTTCGTGGATTAAGCATGGGGGAGCTCCGCGCCGTGAGCAAATTGCTTCGCAGCCCTCGGATCAGTAATCCGGCCTTCGAGCCGCTCCATGCCACCAGCGAGACGCTGCGTGCCGTCAGCGAGCCACTCCGCGCCTTCAGTAATTCGCCCTGCGAGCCGCTCCGCGCCATCAGTGAGTCGCTCCGCGCTGCCAGTAATCCGCTCAGCGCCACCCGCGTGCCGCTTGCCGTGGCGTGAGCAATCCGCCTCGCAGCCTTCAGATCAGTAATCCGCCCTGCTAGCCGCTCCGCGCCGTCTGCGAGCCGCCCCGTGCCGTCAACGTGCCGCCGCGCGCCGTCAGCCAGCCGCCCCACACCGTCAATAAGCTGCTGCGCGCCGTTTGTGAGCCGTTCCACACAGCCAGTAATCTGCTCGTCGCCGCCCGCAAATCTCTCCGCAAGCCTCTCCACGCCGATAGCAATCCGGTGTGCCCCGCCTCGGTAGACCAGGACTTGGTGCTATGTGGTGTTGCCGGGGTACTGGTCCTTTCCTTTTGTGTCCAGGAGGCGGAGAGGAAGGAGGCTGGGAGTAAGAGCAAGGTCTTCAGGCTGGTTCAGGGGGTTCTGTCCAGTGGTCCGATGGGGAAGCAGTGGTCTCCTCGGATCTCCGCTCTGGACCATGTACCTTCCGCCTGGGACTGTCTGCTGCCCGCTCTGGACTGTTTACCCTCCGTGTTGGACAGTTTGCCCTCCGCTCAGCATTTGCTGTCCTCCGTCTGGGGTATACGAGACTCTGTTCCGGACTCCCAGCCAGAAGACAGACTGTGCTGCGGTCGCGTCTACTCGGGTCACCCCTGCGGTCGTGTCGACTCGGTTTACCCCCGCGGTCGTGTCCATTCAGGTTGCCCCTGCGGTTACGCTCACCCCGGTTGCCCCTGCGGTCGCGCTCCCGCCAGCGTTGGAGTCCGCGTTATCCTCTCCAGCACCTGAGTCCGCGTTATCCTCTCCAGCACCTGAGTCCGCGCCTGAGTGACTTTTTGAGTATCTTCCTCAACCGTCCGCATCACCTCCGGTTCCTCAAATGGCTACGTTGCCCCATGTCCTCAAAGGGTCACATCTCCTCCGCGCCCTTAATAGGCCATGTCGCCTTTGTGCGCTCAACAGGTTACGTTGCCCCCACATCCTCAAAGGGTCATGTCACCTCTGCGCCTTTAATAGGCCATGTCGCCTCCGCGCTCTCAACAGGCTATGTTGCCCTCACGTCCTAAAAGGGTCACATCGCCTCCGCGCCCTTAATAGGCCATGACACTTCCGCGCTCTTAACAGGATACGTTGCCCCCACGTCCTCAAAGGGTCACGTCGCCTCCGCGCCCTTAATATAAATAAATTCTTTATACAAATCGCACAACATCTCACAACATCTCACAACAACTCACAACAAACTCGTATTTCTCCTGTTCAATTTAAAATTTGATAATTAGGCCACCTACAGTACTGGAGGAAAAAAATAAAACCTTTATCAATCAATTCATAAACAACAATGCTTCAAAAACGTTACCCTAATTTTGTAACATTAATCTTTATCCTTCATTAAACAAAAATTGTGCTCCCTCGTCAGTCCATAGACCTGGTGTAATCGGTCGAGTAATCCTGATATATGCCAGGCCAGGTGGACTCTCGCATCCCCCTCCGGTAGCGCTCCAAATGCTAAATCGACGGGCGTCCGTAGCTCACGCCCGAACATTACCATGGCAGGAGTGAATCCGGTGGACTCCGGCACAGCGACAGCAAAATGATGGGCAGGTGCCTGTCCCAGTCCCTCTGGTTCTTTGCTGTGACCACAGCCAGTTGCGTCGCCAGGATTCAGTTAAATCTCTCCACCAAACCGTCGCTCTGGGGGTGCACGTCTCCCTCATCACCTCAGACTTGAAGTTCCGTCCATGGTCACTGTGCAGCACCTCGGGGACTCCGAACCAGCAGAAGAACTCCTCCACCCAGCACATCGACAGCCACCCTCTCCATCGGCGCCCTAGATTGCATCGGCTGTAGTGGCGCCCGTGAAGAACCTGCAGGGCCCTTTTTTGCAGTGCAGATGTCGCAGCAGTGTACAAACAGCTCCACGTCGTTGCGACAGCCAGGCCAGTAGAATCGCTGTCGCAGGCGTCTCAGTATCTTGGTCACGCCAAAATGGCCGGAGCCCGCTGCACCATGAACTACCCTCAGTACTGCAGATCTCATGCCCCGTGGAACCACCGTCTGGATCACTCGGCTGCCTGGCGTCGGGTCTTCCCACACACAACACAGCACTCCGTTGTCCAGCCGCAGACTGTCGAAGTTCGATATCAGCCCTTTAGCCACTGGTCCCCGGGTCAACACTGTCTGCCAGTCCGAACAGCTTGCCCGCTCGCAGCGCCTCAATGGCCCACGCGATCTCTGGATCCGCCTCTTTTGCCAGCTTGAAATCAGCCCGTGAGACATGGAACAACTCGCTTGTGGTCCGGTCATTGGTGTTAACAGCAGCACACCGCCCAATGACTTCCGTGGCCTTCACCTCAACGCGTTGGCAATTCCGACAGTTTGCGTCGTTACACAGTCGGCGTGACAAGGCATCAGCATTCCCATGTCGTTGCCCCGCCCGGTGGTCGATTTCAAACTGGTATTCCTGCAACTTGGTGATCCACCTCGCCAACTGACCCTCCTGTTCCTTAAACTGCATCAGCCAGGTCAGTGATGCATGGTCAGCCCGCAGTGAAAACCCAGCATCGTATAAGTACGGCTGGAAATGCCCCAGTCCAGCCACTACCGCCAACTGTTCTCGCCGCATCATACAATAGTTCCGCTTGGGGTGGCTAACTGAAATAAGCGATCACCCGCTCGGCCCCATCCTGTACCTGGGACAGCCCATTCCACAACGAAAATGCAGTTTTTTCTCTAACTGAAACAGAGAGGGGTACCTGCCAATATCCACTCTCGACCCGGCGTTGTTGAGGGCAAAAATCATCTTGCCGCGTTCTGCATCCGCGACTGCCTGCTGCAACAAATCGGGTGCTGCTAGCATGATGTGCTGCCTCAACTCGCGAGGCTCCAGCGCATTTACAAAGTGATCCAGAGCAAGTTGGGAATGAACGCCATGCGGAAACGTCGGGTAAGCCAGCCGAACTAGAAGCGCCATGTCCGCCGCCAGCATACTGATCTTCTCGCCCTTTTCGCGTCGTCTATCCGTAAGTAGCTGTTTGGCGGCCGGTTCTTTGGATTGTCGGCTAAACTGCCCTCTCAGCGCTCCGGTGAGATCTGCCAGGTTGCCCCTGCACTCCGGTAGCTCCTCTAATACTGTACACTTAATGCTTGCCCCTTCAGCGCCAGGCCCAGATGCTGCCGCTGCCTCGTCGTCAGACCAACAAGAGTTCCTTCTCGCTATTTCCAGCTTCACCTCATACAATTCCCAGTCGGCCTCACCGTTATAATCCGGCAGTCGTTTTCCAAATCCATCTCCCGTCCTGCTGTTTTTCGTCTCGCCCCAAGGGTTCCACGTCTGAGAGACCCCAGTTCTCGATCGATCGCCTCCGGTGCACGATTCAGGCGATCGGATTCCACTTCTGAGACCAAATATGGCGTGGACGAAGAACTGACGCGGAGTCGAGATGCCATCATAACCAACTGGGCTTATTAACAAGATTGTGAATGTAACTCATAGAACTCCAACACTCCAACAACCAGACACGCGAACTCCCTCCCCTATATACACGTACCCCCGCAGTGCATCCCGGAACATCCACGGGGCAACTTCCCATTGGCAGGGCAACCTGCAAGGCCTGCCAGGCGACATGTACACGTGTATTTATTAAAGGAAATAGGTACACACAAAACAAAGGAACGGGCAACGCGTAACGGAAGTAAATGCTGGTCTGGCGAGATAAGAAACAGATGAGACATAAATAAAACCCGAAACCAAAAACGTGACCAGACCCGAACCAATCCCCAACAGCAGTTAATTAACTAAAACTAGGGGACCAAACACTGGACAAAAAGCAAATAAACCGCAATGGAAAACATGTGAGGAGTGGCTTGGCACCAAAACTGTGACAGCTTTCATTAATGCTACAATGCAGGACAACGCAAGATTTTTTGGCATGCGCGTGTGGACGCAGTCCCCTGCGGTGTGCCCTGATTCGAATCCTCGACCCCTGAAACACTCAAAAAGAAAGCACACGTCTTACAGGCAATTATATAACAACAAAGAAATTGTGCTTACTGCGTAAGGTGATCCTGACTGCCAAAAAGTAATAAAAGAAAAGACCGCAGGAAAATTAAGGGAAATATTAAAAACAACTGTCCCTCTTTGGTCCTAGATTACCGATTTACAAATCCCCGGGGTGGTACCTGTGTCCCTTTCTGGGCAGCCAAGATACTAAAAGAGAAAAGAAACAACACAATGAGTAAACAAAAAAGCAGGAGCATGCCACATGTCAACAACAAGAAATATATCTAATTATACATTTTATTATTAACATTTATGTAATAACTACTGGATTCATTAATGATGCTCAGTGCGGCACGCTAAAAGAGAGGCACCTCACTAATAGACACGAGGCGTGCTGAAAGACATGCAGTGCGGAAAGTCTTTCAGCGGGCTGCACCGAGTACCGTTAATGAATCTGTCAATGAATGTCTTATGTGCTGCTTTGAAGTTGTATTACTGCAACATAAACACATTCGACTGTGTAAATATCAGTATGTTGTTATTATTGTAAAATAATATACAGACACAGAATCTGAATAAAGGACCAAGTTTTTTATCAGAAAAAGTTCAAAGATCAAAGATCATACAAAGTGCAAAGTCATACCTATCTATAAATATCTCTCTCTTTCTTGCTCTCTCTCTCTATTCTCTGCTAACAAAGAGTCTCCTCTTTACCCTTAGTTGCATTCCCTTACATCCTGATAGCTCAGCCTCTGATAAGTACCACACAGAATGAGTATTCAAGGAATGTGACGACCAGCTGGCTTGGGTTCTTACGGACATTTTTGAAAATTCCCTCCAGGCTTTTGCCCCCACCTGTGTAACCAGCAACTGGACCTTTTAATAAAGAAACCTCAGTCAGTGAGGGTGGGCAAGAAATTCTCCAGTGTCATTTGTCTGAGCAGTAGCTTTCCAAGGAGCTGCATCCTGAGCCCACTGTGTTACGGCGTGCGAGACAAAACAGTAGACAGGAAGCATGCACGAACTGCGGGAGAGAACAAAGATCTCCTTCTCAGGGAAGGAGTGAGTCCGACTGCCTTAAATAGGAAGGGAAGGATTGGAACCAGCTGAAATTAATAAGATGGAGAAACGGCGCATGATAGGCGGGGAGACAGGCGAACCGCGGGAACTCTGACACACTGCTGTTCACTCTGCTGCCTGGGCAGTACAAGAAACAAGGATATTACCCATCCAAATAATGGAATTTTCAGCCTCTTACCATCTGGTAGGCATCAGAGGAGCCTCTGTTCCTTCTCCAGCAGACTTAGGAAAAGCTTTTTTCCTGAGGCGGTTATCCTGGTGAACGCTACACATACTTTTTAATAACCATTGCTCAACCACTTCTCTGCACCTTCTGTACTGTAATGCACTTTATATACTTGTAGTCACTTATACTGCTGCTCAAGTACATACATAATGCAATATCTATACAGTATCTATATTATATTTATATGTTTATATGTTGAATATGTATAAGTGTACATAAAGTGTACAATAATCTTATTAGTGTATATCTCACTTACAGTGGGTTGCAAAAGTATTCATACCCCTTGAACTTTTCCATATTTTGTCACATTACAACCACAAACATAAATATATTTCACTGGAATTTAATGTGAAAGACCAACACAAAGTGGTATACAATTGTGAAGTGGAAGGAAAATTATACATGAATCAACATTTTTTTTACAAATAAAAAACTGAAAAATGCGACGTGCAAAAGTATTCAGCCCCCTTTTCCCTGAGTGCAACCAATTGCATTCAGAAGTTGCCTGATGAGTGCTAATGACTCAAAAGGGTCCACCTGTGTGTAATCTAATCTCAGTACAAATACAGCTGCTCCGTGACGGCCTCAGATGTTGGTTAAGAGAATATTGGGGAGCAAACAGCATCATGAAGTCCAAAGAACACACCAGACAGGTTAGGAATATGGTTTTGGAGAAGTTTAAAGCAGGCTTAGGTTATAAAAATATTTCCAAAGCTTTGAACATCTCACGGAGCACTGTTCAATCCATCATCCGGAAATGGAAAGAGTATGGCACCACAGTAAACCTGCCAAGACAAGGCCGTCCACCTAAACTTACAGGCCGAACAAGGAGATCACTGATCAGAGAGGCAGCCAAGAGGCCCATGGTGACTCTGGATGAAATGCAGAGAGCCACAGCTCAGGTGGGGAAACTGTCCACAGGACAACAATTAGTCGTGCACTACACAAATGTGGTCTTTATGGAAGAGTGGCAAGGAGAAAGCCATTGTTCAAAGAAAACCATAAGAAGTCCCGTTTGCAGTTTGCCAGAAGCCATGTTGAGGACACAGCAAACATGTGGAAGAAGGTGCTTTGGTCAGACGAGACCAAAATTGAACTTTTTGGCCACAATGCAAAACGCTATGTGTGGCGGAGAAATAACACTGCACATCACTCTGAAAACACCATCCCCACTGTCAAATATGGTGGTGGCAGCATCATGCTCTGGGGGTGCTTCTCTTCAGCAGGGACCGGGAAGTTGGTCAAAGTTGATGGGAAGATGGATGGAGCCAAATACAGGGCAATCTTGGAAGAAAAACCTGTTGGAGTCAGCAAAAGATTTGAGACTGGGGCGGAGGTTCACCTTCCAGCAGGACAACGACCCTAAACATAAAGCCAGAGCTACAATGGAGTGGTTTAAAAAAAAGAATATTCATGTGTTAGAATGGCCCAGTCAAAGTCCAGACCTAAACCCAATTGAGAATTTGTGGCAAGATCTCAAAACTGCTGTTCACAAACGCTCTCCATCCAATCTGACTGAGCTTGAGCTGTTTTGCAAGGAGGAATGGGCAAGAATTTCAGTCACTAGATGTGCAAAGCTGGTGGAGACATACCCTAAAAGACTTGCAGCTGTAATTGCAGCAAAAGGTGGCTCCACAAAGTATTGACTCAGGGGGGCTGAATACTTTTGCACGTCGCACTTTTCAGTTTTTTATTTGTAAAAAAAATGTTGATTCATGTATAATTTTCCTTCCACTTCACAATTGTATACCACTTTGTGTTGGTCTTTCACATTAAATTCCAGTGAAATATATTTATGTTTGTGGTTGTAATGTGACAAAATATGGAAAAGTTCAAGGGGTATGAATACTTTTGCAACCCACTGTATTTGTATATTTACAAATGTATATTTATATGATATATGTACAGTACATTCCTATATAACCTATAATATAGATACTGTATATAATACTGTATACTTAATATTTCATTACATATTCATAATTTCACTTGTACATATGCATTAAACATGTTCATACATATCACACTATTCAATGCACTGGTCACTGTTACTACTTCACTTTATGTAAATAATGTATATATTGCATGTAATGTATATATCTGGTTAGATGCTAACTACATTTCATTGGCCCTGTACTCTGCACAATGACAATAAAGTTAAATCTAATCTGTTGACCCATAACTGTGCCAGTTCCACTGCCAACCACATTGTGGTAGGTGTGACACAACAGTTTGAGCCTTGTGTGACACAACAGTTTGAGCCTAGTTCAAGATGATAACAACATGAACTAATGGGATGGGGTTAACTATCTGATTATGCGAAATTAACAACTTGGTCATGAATTTTAGAAAGACTAAAGAGATCATCGTTGACTTTAGGACGAACCAACCCAACAACACACCACTTCTTATCACAGCAGTAGAGATCAAAACCAAGTTTCTGGGGGTACAGTTAACAGACACCTTGACCTGGACCACTCACAATGAAGCTCTGGTAGAAAAAGCCTGGTAGTGAATGCACTTCCTGAAATGGATGAGAAGAGCACACCTCCCCCCCTTCGATTCTTACCACCTTCTGCAGAGGTAAAGTAGAAATTATACTGAGCAGTTGCTCAGTATACTGCAGTGTCTCTGTGTGGAACTTACAGTGCGTGGTAAAGAAAGCAGAGAGGAACCTCACTTCCACCTATTCTGGACATTGGGACAAGTTGCTGTCTGAACCCAGTTCAGAACATTTACAGAGAGCCCTCCCACACCCACATTCCATAAGACTGCTGAACACAATATAGTTGCAATTTAGACAGGGGCAACTGAGAGCAGCCAGGTTCAGGTCAGCAGGTTGAAATTAAAGTAAGAAAATAAATAATCACTGATGGATAATTTGAGAATTTTGTAGAAGCAAACGTATGAGTAAATTCAAGTGGTTTATTCAGTCTCGCCACTACAGGTTAGTAACCATTTTAGTCAGTAAGTATTTTATGGCTGTAAAAACATTTTATCCAAAAATGCAGTATACACAGATAGATGCAATGGATTTTGATTAGAGATGCACGGCTTCGCCCACTAAACATGTGTGTCCATTTATAAACCGCTGAGATCAAGCTGCTGGAAGGCAAAGGGCGACGCCATTGGCCAACGTGTGTAAAAGCCTGTGAAACCCAGTCTACAGTCCTCATTCGTTCTCACCCTGTTACATTCGGGTACCTACACATTAAAATCACTGGAATTTACAACTGTAAAGTAAAGATGAAGATGATGGTATTCACTCAGTTTCTAGTAATGTCACCGTCTTATGGATAGGCCTCTCCAGATAAATTGGTTTGGAAACACTCCTTCCCTTCTTATCCGGGTTGGAATCACTGATGCACAACTTCACCTTTCTCACTCTACCATCTCTTCCTGGATACACTTCAACGACCCTTGCCAATTTCCACTGGTTACGCGATGTAGCATCTTCTTGCAGAAGGACGATATCATTAACCTTTGCATCTCTGCGATCCTTGATCCACTTCTGTCTTGGTTGAAGGTTCAGGAGATTCTCTTTCTTCCACTGACTCCAGAAGAGATTGGCCAAGAATTCTTAGAGCCAACGTTCCCACTGAGGTCGCGAATCATTGGGTAAAGTATCGTCCCAACACGTTTGCAACAGGATCTGCTTTCCAGATAATCCTCTATGGTTAAGTGGTTTCTCCTTGATAGCCACTCTAAACTGAAACTTGTCAGAAATCAAGCGCCACTGCACAGCTCTTTCTATTTGCGATTCTCCTAATGCCATATCCTTGGTTGTAGCACTTTCAGCACATTCTTTCTTGGGAATGGTGTCAAGGACTTCCCTACTATATAGAAACAAACTTGTGAAGTCATAGGTTGCCTGTGCTGCAAAGTTCTCTGGCTTCTTTCACCAGCTGAATTGCTTGACTTATAGATGTCATGATTAACAGGCAACGAAAAAATTAAATGATTAATCATCAACATAAAAATTCCGCTGTATGAACTTGATGGCGTCATCAATAAAGTGTCCCCGTCCTTCCGTGGCGATATGCTTGAGTCCATAGTTGGCACACCCAGGTGATGAGGCTGCACCGAACAAATGGACCTTCATTCGATAGGTGGAAGGTTGAACTTAAAGATTCCCATTCTCCCACCAAAGGAATCGAAGATAATCTTGGTCTTCTGTCTTCATATGGAACTGGTGAAACATGCGCTCAATGTCGCACACGATTGCAATCGGACCTCTTCGGAAGCAAAATAAAACTCCCACCAAGGCATTCATTGGAACTTGGCAGAACCGTCAAAGACGACGCGTATTTTTCCCGGCTTCTTTGGATGATAGACTCCATGATGCGGGATGTTCCACGCTGGAGTTTTTTGGATGTCTTCTTTTGGGACCTTTTCTGCATCTCCACAGAGAATGATATCGTTCATGAAGGCCTTGTGCTTTTTCTTGTACTGCTCATTTCTCTTTAGCTTTCTTTCAAGACACTTAAGACGGTGGATGGAACACACCTTATTATTAGGTAGCTGGGGCCTGTCTTCCTTGAATGGCAGCGGCATTTCATAATGACCCTCACTTTTGAGTGTGATGCCTTCTTCAGCTTCTTTAAAAATCTGTGATCTTCTTGAGAAACACGATTAGCTTCAGAAGCTCTTTCAACAAAAATCTAATTCCAGAGCCTTGATGACATCTACAGGAGTGATGACTTCCTTGATATGTGTTCTGTAGACATAATACACTTCACTTGTAAGATCTGAGGAAGACTGAAGATCTGGTACCACTCTTTTCACTACCACTTGGTGGCTTACTCCCATACATTCTCCATAGTTGAGACATAAATTACCACAGCCTACCACACTCCATCCCAGATCCGCTTGCTGTGCAAAGGGTTGGTTTCTTTCACCAGACACTACTCGTTTTGGTAGTTCTAGTATTAACAGGCAAACTTCATAGCTTTGCTGAGGAGCAATCTCATCTGCAATATGTTCCAGATGAGTCCATAGCCTTGCTGTCTCCAGTGTAGGAATATAATTTCTATTTGCCGGTATAATTTCTCTGGAATAAGTCACAGGAAGTGGTATTATCTCGCCTGAATAGAACCCTCTTACTTGTAAACCAGTCAGCTTGCAGGACACAACGCTATTTGTTGAAGATAGTGTGGTAATACTCAGCTGAACTGGTTCACTCCTTACGTTGAGTGCCCTTGCAGTCTCCTCAAGTATAAATGTCGTATCACTCTGTGTATCCAGAAGTGCGTACAAAAGAACTTCAAGATTTGGCTCAGTCGCAGCAGAGACCCACACCGGAATTATTGTAGATGTATGGGTGTCTCTGCCACTCTGGATGACTATGTAATATGGCTTCACATGTACTTGTAGATGTACTTGGTTGATCTTGTGGTTGTTCTGCCGTTTCATCCTTTGGTGGCTTGTCTTTCTGTTTTGCTCCATCAGCCTTTACTACTTGCGTTCTTTCTTGCTTGCGTTCTTCTTTAGTACGATTGTCATGAAGGCAAGTTGGATGACCTTTCTCGCAGGTCTTGCAGATATTCCTTTCACCGCAGTTCTTGGAACGATGACACCATTTTAAGCAACCAAAACACAACCTTTTCTCCTGAACAAACTGGACTCTTTCTGTGATCGTCTTGTTCATAAACTTACGGCAATCTGGTAAACTGTGTCCTGCCTCCTCACAGAAGGTACAGTTTTTGTCGTTGGCATTCTCATCTGAATTTGTTATTAAAGCATTTGATCTTCTCTCCTTCACATGGATTTGGTGTATGGAAAGATGTCAACCAGTTCTTGCAGTTCTATATTATTTTTGGTACTTACTTTGGGCCATGCTTCGATCTTATCTCTGTAGGCTTGGGCAAGGATGAATGAACTTCCATAACGTTCTTCCAGGATACACCATGCATCAAAATAGTCTGACTCAGTCCCTTGCAGGAAGTAACTCTCTATGGCCTTCTTTGCATTTCCACCCACATATTTTCATAGATAATATATCTTTTCTTCATCTGGTATGTTCTTTCCGTCAATAAGTGTCTGAAAGGACACTTTCCAGTCCTTATACCAAAGTGAATATTGTTGGTTCTGGGATGGGAAGGCGATTAGCATTAATCGATTCTGCAAGAATTCTGTGTTGTCTTCAGCTGGATTTATAACAGTTTGTGGTGGGAAAGAACAACGTGGTGGACTCATTTCCTGTTTGATTTCCCTTCCACCCTTCACAGGAACAGCTTGATGAAGCAGCTTATCTATTTCGTCATCTGAACGTTGACTCCTTTTAGATGTTCGATAAGAACGTTCACTTTGTTCATATACTCGCTGCCGTGCCTTAGCAGCTTTCAGTTCTTTAATCATCTCCAGACGTGCTATTTCTCTGCGCTTGGCTTCTAGCACTCTTTGTCTCTCTACAATTTCAGCTTTCTGTTTAGCCTTTAGCTGAGCAGCTTCAGCTTCCTGTTTAGCCTTTTGCCTGGCCTGTTCAGCCTTTAGCTGGGCAGCTTCAGCTTCCTGTTTAGCCTTTTGCCTGGCCTGTTCAGCCTTTAGCTGGGCAGCCTCAGCTCCCTGTTTAGCCTTTAGCTGGGCAGCTCAGCTTTCAGCCTCTGCAATTCTTCTATATGATGTTCATTCTATGATAGCATTCAAGTTTTTTGAGGCATCATTCACCTTGGTAACATTTTCATTCAACAAGTCGGCTGAACACTGTCCACCTAAATTTTGGTTGACTGTCTAAATGACTTCCTTCCACTTCTTGTAGCACACACTGAAACGACGTTCAATTCTTTTCACTTGTTCGTCGTGCAGTACTTGACCCTTCTCCGTCATCTTGTGGAATCTTTGGTCTCTTTGTGGCTCTTTTTCCTTTTGGACAGTCACTTGTGAATGCGTGTCAGCATGGGATTGCGGATCATCCTTGACGCTTGATCTTGACTCTATGAGCGTTTGGCTCTGATCACTATTCGCATCAAATCACTCGCTATGACTATTTGTCATCTTCTATCTGCCTGGTTACTATGAACCACTAACCTCTTGTACTGTTGGAACTATGCTGTTTGCTGTAGCAGTGAAGCAGTGAGTTCTTACTGTAGCTCCCTCCGATTTAAATTCGACAGCACAAATATTATTGCCAATACTGATTAGGTTTATTCTTGAGTTTGCACTTTAACCTTGTACATAACCTTACACCCAACTGTAAGAACTGTAACATAAATCACACACACAAACATACAATTAGCAATTTCTACATTGTAAACTCTTAATCTTAAGAATGACTCTCTGCTGGTTTAACCACACGGATTTTCTAGTATTAAGAATTGATATGTAATACAATTCTAAATCAAGATACAAAGGTAATAAAATTTACGTAAACATGATTAGTATACCTGCCCAGTGATGGATTGGCGCCCTGTCCTGGGTCTATCTGCCCATTGCCTGAGACGTTCTACCCTGGATGGGCATGGGGAACCCCACCGCGACCGTAATAGAGGATAAAGCGGGTGATAATGAATAAAAGAATGAATGAATGAATAATTAGTATACCAACATAACACAAACCTCATTGGCTGCATAAAATATCAGAGAGCATATGGCTTCATGTGGACTTGGCGCTCTTCAGCTTCTGAATAAACACTTTAATCCTTAATGCTAACTTTGGAACCTTTGGAACATGGTAACCATGGTAATTAGCAGTGTAACCATGGAAATTAACGTTGTCAATGTTCTTAAAAGAACATAGGATTCTGTTTTACACAATTTCACGAACTTTAAACCAATTATGATATAAACTGCTCATATAGGCAGTTACACGTAAGATAATGAATGAATGAATTACATATTATAATATATACAGTTAACTTGTGTAATGTGATCAAATTCATATATATATATATATATTTATATATTATATATATATATATATATATATATATATATATATATATATATATATATATATATATATATATATATATATATATATAAATAAAACTCAGTGTGTGCCATCTTCATCTTCTGATGATTTTGTTAATCTGTCTTTCTGATGTAAGTAAGGTTCAGTGTTTTAGCTCTGTGTCCCATTATGTTCCTGTTAGACTATATCCATGTTTAGTACAACCTGTTTTTCAAAATCCTATTTGTTGCAATGTTCTATAGATGTACATTCACTTTTTGTTGTATTTAAAATAGACATGAGTTTTTATTTGACATCAGCACACAGTTTTTGCCTTAGATCTTTTGAATATACTCTTTGTTAATCATGTGCATCATTGATCTTTGTTCTGCTTTGTTTTGCAAACCTTTATTCAGCACCAAGCTACACACCAGATATCCATGTTTAGTACAAGATGTTTTTCAATATCCTATTTGTTGCAGTGTTCTTTAGATGTACATTCAGTTTTTGTTGTATTTAAAATAGACATGAGTTTTTATTTGACATCAGCACACAGTTTTTGCCTTAGATCTTTTGAATATACTCTTTGTTAATCATGTGCATCATTGATCTTTGTTCTGCTTTGTTTTGCAAACCTTTATTCAGCACCAAGCTACACACCAGATATCCATGTTTAGTACAAGATGTTTTTCAATATCCTATTTGTTGCAGTGTTCTTTAGATGTACATTCAGTTTTTGTTGTATTTAAAATAGACATGAGTTTTTATTTGACATCAGCACACAGTTTTTGCCTTATATCTTTTGAATATACTCTTTGTTAATCATGTGTATCACTGATTTTTGTTCTGCTTTGTTTTGCAAACCTTTATTCGGCACCAAGCTACACACCAGATTTCCTTGTTTAGTACAAGCTGTTTTTCAAAATCCTACAGGTCCTTCTAAAAAAAATTGCATATTGTGATAAAGTTAATTATTTTCCGTAATGTAATGATAAAAATTTAACTTTCATATATTTTAGATTCATTTCAAACCAACAGAAAAAAAAAAAAAATATATATATATATATATATATATATATATATATATATATATATATATATATATATATATATATATATATATATATATATATATATATATATATATATATATATATATATATATATATGTACATTCAGTTTTATTGTATTTAAAATAGACATGAGTTTTTATTTGACATCAGCACAGTTTGTTCATTTTAATAAAATCCATTATTTAATTTATTTTCTTCATAAAATCTGCAGAACAGTCTGCTACACAACTCCTAAAATCTAAACCAGACACGCTCTTAAATATTAAGATTTATTAATTGTATAATTACATCATGTATTTAAAATAAATCCAGTCTCTTCATGAATGGAATGTTTGAGTTACAGGATATTAATTCAGATTATCACTACAGATGTCACGGTAGTCTACCTTGGGAAGAAGCGGTGGCGCGTAGGAAGCGCAGACCGCCGCGTATACACGCGCTGAAGGGAGCCAGGCACGCAGGTAGCCGAAAACAGGTTTATTTAAAGGTGCAGTGCACCACAAAACAAGAGGTACAGAAGAGACTACGTGACATCAAACACAACAACCAGCACCGAAGACAAGAAACAATGGACATAAATACCAAAAGACACCCGATCACGTGCACAAGACAAACCAATTACAGAAAAGAGTTAATTAACTAAACTAATGAACACTGAACGTTAATTAACTCAAACGGGACGAAACACGAAACAGGTGACAGGTGCCCTAGGCACCTGTTACATTACCCCCGCCCCTGCGGTCGCGCAACGGGGGGACGCGACCAAGAGAAGAAAGAAAAAAAAAAGACAGTCCCGGGGGGGGGGTCCTCCACCCTCCTCGAGCGGGGCTTGGAAAGCGCCCTCGGGTGGACGCCCTCTGTGGGTGAGGCGTGCTGAACGCCCTCTGGTTGCAAAGTCCGGTGGACGCCCACGGCGGATCAGAAATGGGCCACGCCCTCTGGCTGCGTGGTCCGGTGGACGCCCACGTCGGGCGCGGGGTTTGCCACGTACTCTGGCTGCGTGGCGAGGCGGGCGCCCACGTCGGACGAGGAGTGGGCCACGCCCTCTGGCAGCGTGGTCCGGTGGACGCCCACATCGGGCGAGGAGATGGCCACGCACTCTGGCTGCGTGGCAAGGCGGGCGCCCCCTGGCGGTGTGGCGAGGCGGACGCCCCCTGGCGGCGGGGCGTGCGGCCCCTGCTGCTCGGACTGGGCGGCGTGCGGCCCCTGCTGCTCGGGCTGGGCGGCGTGCGGCCCCTGGACCTCGGACTGGGCGGCGTGCGGCCCCTGCTGCTCGGGCTGGGCGGCGTGCGGCCCCTGCTGCTCGGGCTGGGCGGCGTGCAGCCCCTGCTGCTCGGGCTGGGCGGCGTGCGGCCCCTGCTGCTCGGGCTGGGCGGCGTGACGCCCTCTGGGCTTCGGGATGGGCGGCGTGACGCCCCTGGGCTTCGGGATGGGCGGCGTGACGCCCCTGGACATCGGGATGGGCGGCGTGACGCCCCTGGGCTTCGGGATGGGCGGCGTGACGCCCCTGGACATCGGGATGGGCGGCGTGACGCCCCTGGACATCGGGATGGGCGGCGTGACGCCCCTGGACTTCGGGATGGGCGGCGTGACGCCCCTGGACTTCGGGATGGGCGGCGTGACGCCCCTGGACTTTGGAATGGATGGCGTGATGCCCCTGGACTTCGGGATGGGCGGCGTGACGCCCCTGGACTTCGGGATGGGCGGCGTGACGCCCCTGGACTTCGGGATGGGCGGCGTGACGCCCCTGGACTTCGGGGTGGGCGGCGTGACGCCCCTGGGCTTCGGGATGGGCACGCGCGCTGGTAGGACCTCGGCGGGCACGCATGCTGGCTGGACCTCGGCGGGTTCGCACGCTGGCAGGACCTCGGCGGGTTCGCACGCTGGCAGGATCTCAGCGGGCACGCACGCTGGCAGGACCTCGATGGGCACGCACGCTGGCAGGACCTTGGCGGGCACGCACGCTGGCAGGACCTTGGCGGGCACGCACGCTGGCAGGGCGTTGGCAGGCACGCACGCTGGGCGGACCTCGGCCGGCACCTCAGGCTCTCCCTCCTGCACACAAAACATATAGACCCCCACCGCAATGCCCAAACACATAGACATCTCAGACATGGGGAAGACAGACTGGACACACGAGACAGGGGGACACGGATCCACATCTACCCCCCCGAGTGTTGGCTCCGGTACCGCCCCCTCGCAGCGCGATCCAGACACAGCGCGGTCCGGTGCGGATGCGTCACGTGACTGCCCCGCAGCACACGTACCGCGCTCAGCAGCTGCGCGCGCACGCTGCGTCTTGGCACCGCGCCGGCGTGCTCTGCGTCTGGATTTCGTCACGTGGGGTTTAACAAACTGGACCGGAGCGTCCGTCCAGAACTCCTCAGAGTTGAGTAGGGTTCGTATGGGCAGAACATGCCCATACAGGTACGACTCGCCCGTCTCATCATCGGAGATCGGGACCAGGTCCAGACCCTCCTCAGCGCAGTGCGCTTCGTACCCGTACCTCCACATCCACTCATCATCAGAGTCATAATCATACATTGACATTACATTGTACGAGCCGTCCTCACGGCTCCGGGACGGCGGGCTGCGCATAGACACCCGACCACGTGCACAAGACAAACCAATGATAATGCAGAGTTAATTAACGAAACTAATGAAGCACAGAACGTTAATTAACTAAAACGAACGGGACGAAACACGAAACAGGTGACAGGTGCCCTAGGCACCTGTTACAACAGACAGGATTAGATTATTATTCATATTTATGATTTTATGATTTAGGTTAAAATGATCTGCATGTAAGTGCAGGAAAAGATCATTTATATGTACTGATTCAACATATAACCTAAAATACATCAGTATAGTAAATACATTAGCAGTCTCTTCTCACTGTAGTCCAGCTTTTCTCAGGATTATCAATGCTGTTCCCTTCAGATCTTTGACTCTCTTTTTAAGGAGTTTCAGTGTAATGACAAAGGATAATCTTGCTGCTGCAGAATTTACTACACCAGAACTACAAAACTACAGAGGTATTCCAGAAAGGCACTTCCACTTAATCTCAATGTGGAGTTTAATACCAGGTTCTTTACAAGATCAGACTTCATAAGAGATTTTAAATGTGGTTTGTTTACAAGTTCAGCAAGAGAATTTTCATCTAGACCAAATGAGTAGTAGCACCTTGTTTAGAAAGTTGAAAAATCGTGGAATCACAAGCAAATGACAGGCCATGTACTGGAACCACTGCAATTAAACATAAAGTCAGTGCTTCAGCCCAGGCTAATCCCTCAGACATTCTGACTTTCTGTTTTAGTACATTCACAGAGGTGACAGGAATGTAATAAAGTATTACATTTATGTTTTGAAAGCTCATTCATTAAAGTTTTCATGAAAGCCTCAAATTCAAATGTGGTCAAGGAACCAGCCTTTTGACCTGAAGGTCCCCAGTTTCATGCAGCTATATTTTTAGTTAGATTAAACAACTGATTAAGCTTTCCTTGTGCTTTTCTGGTGGCTTTTTTAAACTTTACTCTCCTGATGTCTGTAAGGCTCCAGCTCCGTCTGGATAATGCTATTCTCTCCTGATGTTGGTATGTGTCAAACTCATTTACTGGGGGCCAAAACTCAAAGCACACTTTAGGTTGCAGCCAAATTTGTTGAATACATTAAAAGTAAATGTTTCTGAACACGAATAGGAATAAAAACAACAGAAATAGTATTCCACAATAAATAAACTTAAACTTACAACTTAAACTTTATATAACTAATACTTTGCTCTCTATAAAAATATTTGTCAAAAAATTTGAGAAATCAACACGAATCAGGAAAAATTTTAAATAAATTAAGTAAAATGATCTGCCAATATAGTGAGTAAATTTATCTCAAGATTTCTTAAAATAAGAAAAAGTTTCTAAAAACTAGATTATTTGTTTTACTTAGAAATCTACGCAAGACACAAGTGTATTATTTGCAGTGTATTATTCTGTCAGGATTTAGTGTTTAATCATTTATATTTTAACATCATCAATGCATCATGAGCGGATGCCGAAGCATGGATGCTACTGGACGCATAATGAAAGGTGTGGAAAACCTGCGGTGAATGACTAGCCCGGATTGCAACTGCGGTTGAATCCACCAAACAGGAGCATGCTAACAGGAGCATGCAACAGGAGGGCATTATGGGATTTGTAGTATTAGTGGTAAATTCACTGTTACAGCGGCAGTGATGCTGTATAATACTCCAATAGCTCCAATAGTAATTTGATATTGCCTCGCGGGCCAAATATAATTATACTGCATGACAAATTTGGCCCAAGAGCCAGAATTTTACACCCATGATCTAGACCAAAAGAGTAGTAGCACCTAGTTTAGAAAGTCGATGAAATCGTAGAATCTCTGTAGCTCTCCACACTGTGGTGAGCCACATAGAGCTACACCAGAGTAATGTCCAGATGCTGTTTGTGGTTCTCAGTTCAGCCTTTAACACAATCATTTCAGACGTACTTTTCACCAAATTAGACACCATTGGTTTCCACTTTCTCACGTGTGTGGATGAAGGATTTTCTTACTAAACGACTCCAGTGAGAGAGGTTGCTTCTGCTGCTGCTTCTGCACTTTTGCTGTGTTTTTGCTTGGAGTTTTAAAAATAATCTTAAAAAAAATTAAATGTGCCTTATCACATGTGCTGCCAGAATTGTTATGGACTTCTGCAGAGAATGACGGCTCTGGAAAGGGATTTTCTGTGCTTGCTATCAGATTTTTGAGGACTGGCATTTCAGTGCTGTGAAGACCTGAGAAATGTTTAGTAGTGTGAGCGGCTCCCCACAGGGCCATTTTTTTTTTTAGGATGAACCCAATCCATAGGACAACTGTGAGTAGGTGGCTTGAACGAGGTAGCAGCGGTAGGTGGTGAGCTGCACACACAGAACACAAACAAGACGAGTATCGGGGCAACACACAACACTAACGACAAACCAGACATGAGCGTGACGAAAACGAGAACGAGAGCCAGAGAAGACGAGGAGTAGAATGGGCATAGGCACAAGACCATCTGGCAAGGAGAGACGGGAACTAGCAGCTTATAGACACCGTGATTAGGACTCAGGTGCACAGAATTACGGGGGCGTGGAAATCAAACACACCCACACCACGTGATGATACCTATCATCACCCCCCCTCAACGGGTGCCCTAAAAAGCTTGTTAGGGAACATAAGATGAAAATCCTCGATAAGGGAGTAGTCCAGGATGGCAGCACGGGGAACCCAGTAACACTCCTCAGGACCATACTCCTTCCAGTCCACCAGGAATTGAATTCCTCTGCAACGACGGCGGGAGTCCAGCAGTAGTCGTAGGGCTGGTGTGTCGCGGGAGGTGGGGTTGAGCGGGGAGTGAATGATGGGCTTGACCTAGGATACGTGGAAGGTGGGGTGGATGCACATGTGACGGGGCAAGTGGAGGCGGACAGCTGCCGGGTTGATAACTCTGGTGATGGGGAATGGTCCAATGAAGCGCAGGGATAGTTTCCTAGATTCAGTCTTGAGTGGGATGTTCTTTGTGCACAACCAGACCATCTGTCCTACCTTGTAGGCAGGGGCCTGGTGGCGACATCGGTTGGCCTAGAGTACAGATGTGGCCTGGGCTTGGCGTAGTGCAATAGTGATATTTTTCCAGATACGACAATGGCGCCAATGGCAATGGCGAACGTGGTGGCTGACTGAAGGAACCGCGATCTCACGCTGCTCCTCTGGGAATAGAGGTTGGTAGCCGAGCTCTACCTCAAAGGGTGACCTACCAGTGGAGGAGCTGCGTGCGGTGTTGATCGCGTATTCCACCCAGGCTAGGTGATCACTCCAGCGCTCTGGGCAGAAACGCAGCGTAGGGTGGTCTCCACCACTTGATTGGCCTTTTCCACCTGGCCGTTGGACTGAGGGTGGCCGCCTGAGGTCAGAGAAATGGTAGTGCCGAAATAATTGTTGAAAGCTCTCCATCCTGGGAGATGGACTGCCCGGTCCCGGTCCGAAACGATGTCCACAGGAATGCCGAAGATCCTGAAAACGTGGTTGAAGATCATCTTGGCAGTCTCCAGTGCTGATGGGAGTCTGGACAGTGCCACAAGACGTACAGATTTGGAAAACCTGTCCACAATAGTCGTGATCACCGTATTACCTCTGGAGATAGGAAGACCCGTGCAGTCGAAGTCGAAGTCAAAGGCGATGTGGGACCAGGGACAACCAGGTATGGAGAGCGGCAAGAGTAGTCCAGAGGGTGGCTGATGAGAGGCCTTGGTGCGGCGCAGATGGCATAGGCGTTGATGAACTGCTTTACGTCAGTGAGGGCCACCAGAAGCGGCGTCTGATGATATTCTCCGTCCGAGTTGCCCCAGGATGGCATGTCCAACAGAATTCATGGCCCCATTTGAGAACGATGGGGCGGGCGGCAGAGGGCACAAAGGTACGGTCCGGTGGACCCAGGCCCGGATCAGGATCCTTGATCAGATCGCGTTCGATGACCTTGCGGACCTCCCAGGAGATACCTGCAACAAAACACTTCGGGGAAAGGATATTGTCATTAGACCTGGGTACCTCTTCCTCTGGGAAGAGCTGTGATAGGGCGTTGGGCTTGGCGTTGCATGTGCCCGGCCTGTAGGAGAGTACGAGGTTGAACTGACCAAAGAACAGAGCCCAACGTCCATGGCAAGAGTTCAGCCTCTTAGCAGATTGGATGTAGGCCAGGTTCTTGTGGTCGGTCCAAACCATGAAGGGTTGCTTGGCGCCCTCCAGCCAGCGGCGCCATTCTTCAAGTGCGAGCTTGACGGCTAAAAGCTCACGGTTTCCCATGTCATAGTTTCTTTCCGTGGCCGAGAGTTTCTTACAAATGCGCAGGGGTGAAGGCGGCCCTCCTCAGACCTTTGGGAGAGTATGACCCCAATTCCTGCACCTGAGGTGTCGACCTCTACGATGAACTGTTTGGTGTGGTCTGGTTGTACGAGGATGGGTGCGGACGTGAAAAGGGTCTTGAGAAGAACCATGGCGCTCTGGGCCTCAGGAGTCCAACAAAATTTTTCCTTGGTTGAGTGTAGTCAGGGGCGAGGTGATGCTGCTGTAGTCCTTAATAAAATTAGCAAACCCCAGGAACCTCTGCAGATCCGTCCTAGATGTGGGGGTGGGCCAGTCTGTGATGACCTGAATCTTCATGGGGTCGGGTCAGACTGCCCCTGGGGATATGATGAATCCCAGGAAGGATACAGTTTCCTGGTGAAAACAACTGAAGTTTTCCTATCTTTTCCTGGATGTTAGAGAGCTTATCTTTGCTTTGGTGCTAGATTTGAAATAGCCTACAATGTTCCAAGATTGAAGTGTGCTTAATTTATGCAGAGTTTTTTGGAGTTTGATTTATTGCCTTTTTCACCACCAAGATTAGTGTGTAAGCAAAACAAGGGACATGGCGTACATGTAAAAGATTTAATCAGGCAATCATATTAGCAGAATTGTCTTTGCAATTGAATTTGCAAAAGAATTGCTTGCTGAGGGCCAGGGCACACCGTGCCCCCTTACCCTGCTCGCACTCAAGTTTCGTCCCTTCTATCTTCCTTGGGAATTTACTTCGGTCATTGTTACTATGTGAGCCACATAGAGCTACACCAGAGTAATGTCCAGATGCTGTTTGTGGTTCTCAGTTCAGCCTTTAACACAATCATTTCAGACGTACTTTTCACCAAATTAGACACCATTGGTTTCCACTTTCTCACGTGTGTGGATGAAGGATTTTCTTACTAAACGACTCCAGTGAGAGAGGTTGCTTCTGCTGCTGCTTCTGCACTTTTGCTGTGTTTTTGCTTGTTTAGTAGTGTGAGCGGCTCCCCACAGGGCCATTTTTTTTTTTAGGATGAACCCAATCCATAGGACAACTGTGAGTAGGTGGCTTGAACGAGGTAGCAGCGGTAGGTGGTGAGCTGCACACACAGAACACAAACAAGACGAGTATCGGGGCAACACACAACACTAACGACAAACCAGACATGAGCGTGACGAAAACGAGAACGAGAGCCAGAGAAGACGAGGAGTAGAATGGGCATAGGCACAAGACCATCTGGCAAGGAGAGACGGGAACTAGCAGCTTATAAAGACACCGTGATTAGGACTCAGGTGCACAGAATTACGGGGGCGTGGAAATCAAACACACCCACACCACGTGATGATACCTATCATCACCCCCCCTCAACGGGTGCCCTAAAAAGCTTGTTAGGGAACATAAGATGAAAATCCTCGATAAGGGAGTAGTCCAGGATGGCAGCACGGGGAACCCAGTAACACTCCTCAGGACCATACTCCTTCCAGTCCACCAGGAATTGAATTCCTCTGCAACGACGGCGGGAGTCCAGCAGTAGTCGTAGGGCTGGTGTGTCGCGGGAGGTGGGGTTGAGCGGGGAGTGAATGATGGGCTTGACCTAGGATACGTGGAAGGTGGGGTGGATGCACATGTGACGGGGCAAGTGGAGGCGGACAGCTGCCGGGTTGATAACTCTGGTGATGGGGAATGGTCCAATGAAGCGCAGGGATAGTTTCCTAGATTCAGTCTTGAGTGGGATGTTCTTTGTGCACAACCAGACCATCTGTCCTACCTTGTAGGCAGGGGCCTGGTGGCGACATCGGTTGGCCTAGAGTACAGATGTGGCCTGGGCTTGGCGTAGTGCAATAGTGATATTTTTCCAGATACGACAATGGCGCCAATGGCAATGGCGAACGTGGTGGCTGACTGAAGGAACCGCGATCTCACGCTGCTCCTCTGGGAATAGAGGTTGGTAGCCGAGCTCTACCTCAAAGGGTGACCTACCAGTGGAGGAGCTGCGTGCGGTGTTGATCGCGTATTCCACCCAGGCTAGGTGATCACTCCAGCGCTCTGGGCAGAAACGCAGCGTAGGGTGGTCTCCACCACTTGATTGGCCTTTTCCACCTGGCCGTTGGACTGAGGGTGGCCGCCTGAGGTCAGAGAAATGGTAGTGCCGAAATAATTGTTGAAAGCTCTCCATCCTGGGAGATGGACTGCCCGGTCCCGGTCCGAAACGATGTCCACAGGAATGCCGAAGATCCTGAAAAACGTGGTTGAAGATCATCTTGGCAGTCTCCAGTGCTGATGGGAGTCTGGACAGTGCCACAAGACGTACAGATTTGGAAAACCTGTCCACAATAGTCGTGATCACCGTATTACCTCTGGAGATAGGAAGACCCGTGCAGTCGAAGTCGAAGTCAAAGGCGATGTGGGACCAGGGACAACCAGGTATGGAGAGCGGCAAGAGTAGTCCAGAGGGTGGCTGATGAGAGGGCCTTGGTGCGGCGCAGATGGCATAGGCGTTGATGAACTGCTTTACGTCAGTGAGGGCCACCAGAAGCGGCGTCTGATGATATTCTCCGTCCGAGTTGCCCCAGGATGGCATGTCCAACGGAATTCATGGCCCCATTTGAGAACGATGGGGCGGGGCGGCAGAGGGCACAAAGGTACGGTCCGGTGGACCCAGGCCCGGATCAGGATCCTTGATCAGATCGCGTTCGGATGACCTTGCGGACCTCCCAGGAGATACCTGCAACAAAACACTTCGGCACATGGAAAGGATATTGTCATTAGACCTGGGTACCTCTTCCTCTGGGAAGAGCTGTGATAGGGCGTTGGGCTTGGCGTTGCATGTGCCCGGCCTGTAGGAGAGTACGAGGTTGAACTGACCAAAGAACAGAGCCCAACGTCCATGGCAAGAGTTCAGCCTCTTAGCAGATTGGATGTAGGCCAGGTTCTTGTGGTCGGTCCAAAACCATGAAGGGTTGCTTGGCGCCCTCCAGCCAGCGGCGCCATTCTTCAAGTGCGAGCTTGACGGCTAAAAGCTCACGGTTTCCCATGTCATAGTTTCTTTCCGTGGCCGAGAGTTTCTTTTACAAATGCGCAGGGGTGAAGGCGGCCCTCCTCAGACCTTTGGGAGAGTATGACCCCAATTCCTGCACCTGAGGTGTCGACCTCTACGATGAACTGTTTGGTGTGGTCTGGTTGTACGAGGATGGGTGCGGACGTGAAAAGGGTCTTGAGAAGAACCATGGCGCTCTGGGCCTCAGGAGTCCAACAAAATTTTTCCTTGGTTGAGTGTAGTCAGGGGCGAGGTGATGCTGCTGTAGTCCTTAATAAAATTAGCAAACCCCAGGAACCTCTGCAGATCCGTCCTAGATGTGGGGGTGGGCCAGTCTGTGATGACCTGAATCTTCATGGGGTCGGGTCAGACTGCCCCTGGGGATATGATGAATCCCAGGAAGGATACAGTTTCCTGGTGAAAACAACTGAAGTTTTCCTATCTTTTCCTGGATGTTAGAGAGCTTATCTTTTGCTTTGGTGCTAGATTTGAAATAGCCTACAATGTTCCAAGATTGAAGTCTTAATTTATGCAGAGTTTGGAGTTTGATTTATTGCCTTTTTCACCACCAGATTTAGTGTGTAAGCAAAACAAGGGACATGGCGTACATGTAAAAGATTTAATCAGGCAATCATATTAGCAGAATTGTCTTTGCAATTGAATTTGCAAAAGAATTGCTTGCTGAGGGCCAGGGCACACCGTGCCCCCTTACCCTGCTCGCACTCAAGTTTCGTCCCTTCTATCTTCCTTGGGAATTTACTTCGGTCATTGTTACTACAGTTTACATTCCACCCCAGGCCGGACACCACGCTGTGTGAGCTTCATGAAACGCCCGGCATCACGCGGGTGTTTGTTTTTTCGTTTCAAGAAGTTGGATTTCGTTTTCTTTCTCCTGGTTCTAAACGAAATTGCTTAATAAAGCACCTTATTTGCCAACTCAAGGTTTGGCCTGATCTCTGGGCTCGGGACATCATGACATCTATCAGTACTTGAATACTGATAATGTTGTAATAGATGAGGTGGTTCCTTTTTCAATATTAGTCACATGTTTTATTTTTGACTTTTGTATCCTATGGTCTAATATATGTTTTCAACTGTGTCTCTGGAAAAAAAAATAGCACACAGTACATTTTTTAACTAGCACTCAGTACATCATCATCTTTCTCACTTTGGAAACAGAGCTGGATCATCAAAAGTCAAGTTGAAAAAAAACATAAAACAGACACTTTTATCCAAAGCGACTTACAAATGAGAACACCACAAGATATGGAGAAAACCAGCTACACTGTAGAATTATGAATCTGATCTTGCATCCCTCTCCCCTTTTTTCTTCAGTAGTTTCTTAAAAATGCCAAGTGACTCTGCCTTATGGACAGAGATATTCATCCCATCCACCATTGATGATTGTTTACTTAACAATAAAAAAGCATCACCTCTTCTTTGTCTATTTGGGAGACTCTCAAAGCTTATTTACACGGGCAACTTATTTCCTACACTTCTCTAAAAAAAAACAGATGCTAAAACTGCAAGATCTGATGTTGAGGATTGCTGACTTGGATAGGCTGAACTCTCTCTCTCCATCACCTGCCTTGTTTAAACACAGAGTTGCTATGCAAACCAAATTTGACACATTCACACAAACAGAAGCAGAATGCTTAACACTTCATGCTCATAGTAACTTTGAAAATGGTGATAAACCATCCAGGCTTTTAGCACAACAATTGAAGAGACAAGCAGCCTCTTGTATAATTCTTAAAATTGTGGACTCAGCAGGTCTGCCCTCCTTAGGTCCTTTTTCAGTCAACCACGTTTTTAAATAATTTTATTTTGATGTATATAAATCTGAGTCTTTCACAGATGATTCGGAAATGTCAACATTCCCTAATGAGCTTTTGTTTTCAACTGTTGACCAGGAGATGGCACAGGAGCTTAAATCCCCTTTGAACTTGAACGAAATCAGTGCAGCCATTAAAACCAACAAGGCACCAGGGCCTGATGGATTTCCACTTGAATTTTTCAAAAAATTTGTGGATCAGATAGGGCCACTTCTTTTGAGTTGCTGGAGGTTGTGTCACTGCCACAGTCTATGACCCAGGGTTCTATCTCCTTATTACTTAAAAGAACAGGGAACCTGCATCCTGTGCTTCTTACAGGTCCCCGTCTTCTAAACTCAGATGTTAAAATTTTAGCTAAAGCTTAAAATTGGCAAAAAACGGCTTTATTAAAGGGCGACAGCTCATTTTCAACATACATACTCTTCTTAATGTTATTTTTAAAAAAGGATCATTTCTTGCTAGAGATGTTGTTGTGTCTTAAGATGTATCATTTCTTCCCCCACAGTTTACATGATGCTGTATTTAAAATCTGGTATGATAAAGGTATCATATTTCTTAAAGATCTGTATAAGAATGGCATTTTTCCAGCTTTACTGTTAGGGTCTCTGGATCCTCCAATGCACGGAGCTCTGGCACCAGGTGCCATTGAAGTTACAGCGCATTTGTGTGTGGGTCTTTTATCCTGGAGACCCTAATCAGGGCTAATGTGCACCAGCTGCAGCTTCCTTATTTAAGGAGCTGCTTCGTGGCAGGTAGGCGCGGCTGCTTTGCCACTGTATGTTTCACACTAGTGAGCTCAGGGTTAGTCAGTACGACTGGGTCCGTTGATAGGGGTCAGCCGTGGTATCGTCAGGAGACGAGAGGTATTTCAGCTCTCTGTTAAGTAGGGAAAGTATTTTACCTCTGGAGTTGCTGGGGCTTCTGTCCATGTGTCATATAGTACCCGAGCCTGCATCTGTTCCCTTCAGCTGATGGCTCCCTCTTCAGTGGTAATCGTGCAAACTGTTCACCTCTGACTCAGCAGACCCGGGTGCGAGACCAGGTGACTGAATATATCGAATTTGTGTTTTCCTTTTTGTTTAATTGCTGTTTTCTTCCCTCTTCCTCTAGGTTTTTAGGTGCAGAGTGGGGCCTTTTGAGTGGAGAACTGCATTTGTGTCCTGCCCTTAAGTTGTGGAGCCTGGTTAGCTCAACCTTAGTTAACTCCCCAGTGGTGGGTTCTTATCCACTCCTTAACATTTGGTTAACTTTTCAGTTATGTTCTTAGCGCGGTTCTGCGTCCAGGTCACCTCTTCATAGACTCTTATGTTCCTTGTCTCTTTTTCATCTGCATCTTTGTGTCCTCTGCTTTCAACTCATAACATTTACTCAATTAGTTTCAGAATATGTTTTACCTTCTTCACATATGTTCAGATATTTTCAAATACTCAACATACCTGCCCTCCCATTGATCAGCCATGTGACGATTTGTTGAATTTAGACTTTTCTAAAGCTCTTAGTACTACAATATATTCCTAAATTATGGCTTTAAATAATCATTCCACTGACAAGGTCAAAACTGCTTGGGAACATGAGTTGGGCATTGTACATACACAGCAGAATTGGGACAAAGCCATAAACAAAGTACTTACTTGTGCAGCATGTGCAAGACCCCAGTTCATACAGTTGAAGGTTTTGCATAAAGTGCACTGCTCCAATTGGCTAGGTTTTACCCCAATTCAGTGATCGCTGTGCTTAACCAGGCAATCTAAGTTATATGATTTTTTTCTGTCCCTCGCTACATACATTTTGATCCAGTTATTTTGGCACTATGTTTAAAGTTTTTAATCTGCAGATCGCTCCTTGCACTTTTATTGCAATTTTTGGCCTAACATCTGATTCGCCCTTTTTGTCCCGACTTCAAACTGATGTCCTTGCCTTCACATCCCTATCGGCAAGACGTCGGATATTATTTTGGATATCTAAAAAGCCACCACTTTTTTTTCCTTCCTCGGTCATGTGCGTAACATAATGCCGATCTCAAACAGATGTGGAGCGTTTCACGGTAAGTTCTTTTTATTCCGGCTGCAGCCGCCGTGCAGCTTAGATTCGGCACAAGTCCCGCCTCCTAGCTTTTTTGTCCAGCCACACTTTCTCCCCCCGCGAACTCGGTCTGAGCCTCACCCTACAGGTTCCCTGCACAAACGCAGATGCAAAGCCCGGCCTCCTTACAGTTTTGCTGGGCCTGCGTCCCCTGCAACGCTGTTGCCGTGTGTGGTGCCTGGTGAGTGTGAGGACTTTAGAAAGCATGCTTACAAAATGCAAGTCTTCAGACAGAGTAAAAGCGGTTACTTTTAGAATAAATTATGCGTTAATGTAACACTCCGTTTTGAGAAGTGATTTTAGTGTTTTTAAAATGTTTCCACAGTAGTATACGCAGCGCTGTACTTGTGGTCACATGTCAACAAACATTTTATTATGAATGCTTGTATAATACCTGACCTATAATACCTATAAGTACCTGATGTTATGGTCGAAAGACCGGAGCGAGTTGGATTCGCTACCCGGAACGAACTCAGTCTGGGGCGGAGATTCAACAACACAGTTTATTAGGATTTCCTCACAACAGTAGTGGAGCGGCGTTAGGACGTAATCACGCTTGCGGGAAACACGGAGCGCTGAGCGCGCAGTGTGACGTAGTAGCGCGGTGAGACGACGTCAGCGGCCGTGTTCCAAACCGCGGGCTCCAACAGACTGAAGTGAGGCTGGGCAGGTTGTAACAGCGGCACACGGTCTGTACACACAGCACAAGACAGAAACAGTACGAGGCACAGCAAACATAAACAGTAAACAACAAGACGAGGCGTAGCGAGGTGAGGAGCCAAAGAGGACGTGACTAGACACTAGGTGCAGACAAGACCCATTGGCGACGAGAGACGGGATGGCGTGCCTAATATAGGGGACGTGATGAACACCAGGTGCACATAATGACGAGGCGTGATCCAACACACCCACACCACGTGACAACACATAACATAGCCCCCCCCTCAACGGGTGCCCCCTGGCACCCTAAGACGGTTTGCTCGGGCACCTGCGGTGGAAGTCCTTCACGAGGGTGGGATCCAGGATGGCAGCACGGGAGACCCAGGAGCGTTCTTCCGGTCCGTAGCCTTCCCAGTCCACCAAGTACTGGATGCCTCTGCCCCGGCGGCGGGAGTCCAGCAGACGACGAACGGTGAAGGCAGGTTGACCGTCAATGATGCGAGGGGCAGGGGTGCTCCGGGGTGTGGGGTTGAGCGGGGACAGAGTGACCGGCTTGACGTGGGAAACGTGGAATGTGGGGTGGATACGCATGTGACGGGGCAGGCGGAGACGGATGGCTGCAGGGTTGATGATCTTGATGATAGGGAAGGGGCCAATGAAACGGGGGGCCAGTTTTCGGGATTCCACTTTCAAGGGGATGTTGCGGGTGGACAGCCAGACCAACTGTCCCACCTTGTAGGCCGGGGCTTGACGGCGACGCCGGTTGGCGGAGGACAAGAGGGTGGAACGGGCTTGGCGGAGTGCTATGAGCGTGTTTCTCCACACCCGGCGGCAGCGACGGATGTGCTGGCTGACGGAGGGGACGGAAATCTCCTGCTGTTCCTCCGGGAACAGTGGAGGATGATAACCCAGAGCGACCTCAAACGGGGACCTGTCGGTGGCCGAGCTGCGTGCCGTGTTGATGGCGTATTCGACCCAGGGAAGATGTTCGCTCCAGCGTTCCGGGTGCTGGGCCGACACGCAGCGTAGTGTGGTCTCCACAACCTGGTTGGTTCTCTCGGCCTGTCCATTCGATTGTGGATGCCCTCCAGAGGTTAACGACAAGGAAGTACCAAAGTATTTGAAGAAAGCTTTCCATACCTGGGAGACGAACTGCGGGCCTCGATCAGATACGATGTCCACCGGGATGCCGAAAATCCTGAAAACGTGTTCAAAGATTAGTCTGGCGGTAGCAAGGGCCGAAGGTAGTCCAGGAAGGGCCATGAGGCGCACTGATTTCGAGAACCTGTCCACTATGGTGAGTATGACCGAGTTACCCTTAGAGTTAGGCAGCCCGGTGACGAAATCGAGGGCGATGTGGGACCATGGGCGCCCAGGTATGGAAAGCGGCAGTAGATGACCAGACGGTGGCTGATGAGACGCCTTGTTGCGGGCACAGACGGCACAGGCGTTGATAAACTGGCGGAGGTCGGAGGACAGGGAGGGCCACCAAAAGCGTCGCCTGATGATCTCCTCAGTACGGGACAGTCCCGGGTGGCATGCCCAGCGAGACTCATGGGCCCACTTGAGTACAGCGGGGCGGGCGGCGGGGGGAACAAACATGCGGTCTGGTGGGCCTTGTCCGGGGTCCGGTTCCTTGATGAGTTCCTTCTCCACGGTTTTCAGAACCTCCCAGGAGACACCTGCAAGAACACAGCTGGACGGCAGGATATTGTCATTGCAGGTTATGGGCTCATCTGACGAGAAGAGCCGCGACAAGGCATCTGGCTTGGCATTTCGAGAACCGGGTCGGTATGTAATAACGAAATTAAACCTACCAAAAAACAGGGCCCACCGTGCCTGCCGGGAGTTCAGTCTTTTTGCCGTTTGTATGTAAGCCAGGTTCTTGTGGTCCGTCCATACCACAAATGGTTGTTCAGCCCCCTCCAGCCAGTGACGCCATTCCTCCAGAGCTAGTTTTACCGCAAGAAGCTCCCGGTTGCCTACATCATAATTCCTCTCCGTGGGGGAGAGCTTCTTGGACAAGAAGGCGCATGGGTGAAGGCGGCCCTCGTCGGTGCGTTGCGAGAGCACGGCTCCAGCCCCAGTGCTGGAGGCGTCGACTTCCACGATGAACTGTTTGGCCGGGTCAGGTTGAACAAGGATGGGAGCTGAGGTGAACGAGGCCTTGAGCTGGTCCATGGCTGCTTGGGCTTCCGCCGTCCAACGGAACGGCACCTTGACGGACGTGAGGGCCGTTAGGGGGGTGGTGATGGTGCTGTAGTCCCGAATGAAACGGCGATAAAAGTTGGCGAATCCGAGGAACCGTTGTAGCTCGGTCCGGGAGGTAGGACATGGCCATTCACAGATCGCCCGTATCTTCTCTGTGTCAGGCTTGATGGCCCCGGGAGACACCACAAAGCCCAGGAAGGTGATGGACTGTTGATGGAAACTACATTTTTCAGCCTTTACGAATAGTCTGTTTTGTAGCAGCCGGTTTAGGACCTGACGGACGTGCTGGACATGGTCCTTTAGATTACGCGAGAATATCAGGATGTCGTCGAGATAGACGAACACGAACCGGTCGAGGAAGTCCCTGAGCACGTCGTTGGCTAAGGCTTGGAACACCGCGGGGGCGTTTCTAAGACCGAACGGCACCACGCGGTATTCATAGTGGCCACTGGGAGTGTTGAAAGCCGTCTTCCACTCATCCCCTTTACGTATACGTACTAGATGATAGGCGTTACGTAGGTCGAGCTTGGAAAAGATAGTGGCTCCCCGCAGTGACTCAAACACGGAGGATGTAAGCGGCAGAGGGTATTTGTAGGGGACTGTGATGTTATTCAGCCCCCTATAGTCAATGCAGGGCCGCAGGGTGCCGTCTTTCTTGGAAACAAAGAAAAATCCGGCCCCTACAGGGGAGGTGGAAGGACGGATCAACCCCTAGACTCTCGGTAATATACCTCTCCATTGCCTCTCTCTCAGGGCGAGATAACGGATATAGACGACTGGAAGGGAGAGGTGCACCGGGCAATAGATCTATCGCGCAATCATAAGACCTGTGAGGGGGAAGTTGACGGGCCCTGTCCTTGGAGAAGACCTCCCCTAGGTCATGGTAGACCTCCGGAATGGTGGAGAGATCCACCGCAGTGTGGTGGTTCCCCTCAGGTGCATTCCCAGCGGGTACCGCCGCCCGAAGGCAGGAGGAGTGGCAGTGGACCCCCCACGTGAGAACCCTGGACTGGACCCAATCTAGGTGGGGATTGTGCGTCTGTAACCAGGGGAAACCTAGGATGACAGGGGTGTCCGGAGATCGAAACACCGAGAAACGTAACTCTTCCCTGTGGTTGCCGTCAATGAGGAGGCAGACTGGCTGGGTACGATGAGTGATGGAGGAGAGGTGTCTGCCGTCTAAGGCAACGGTGTGGAGAGGAGAGGGCAATGGAGACAGTGGTATACCTAACTTAGAGGCGAAATCGAAGTCAACAAGATTCTCCTCTGCCCCAGAATCTATGAGAACAACGACCTGCTGGCTGTGGTTAGGTAACAGGAAAACCGCAGGGAGGCACAGGCGACGCGATGGGGTTTTGGGGGTAGGACTCGACAGGACCCCAAACTTCACTGTCGAGTCAACCCTTTTGGCCGGACCGGGCAATCCATGACCTGGTGGTTAGCGTTGCCACAGTAAAAGCAGCGACCTTGTTCCCTGCGGACGGAGCGCTCGTCAGGGGACAGGGTGGCCCTCCCCAAGTGCATCGGTTCAGTCTCATTAGAGGTTTCGGGGGGATACGTAGTTCCCGGGGGAATCGTGAGAACCCTGGGTGCGGTAATGGAGCGGGCGGTGTCGCGGAGTGACCGCTCACGACGCCGCTCATTAATGCGGCCGTCGAGGCGTATGGCGAGATCTATAAGTCCCTGGAGAGTTTGGGGGCGGTCACGGGTGGCTAGTTCGTCGCGGACGCGATCATTGAGAGCGTGCCTGAACACCCCGCGCAGCGAACGCTCGCACCACCCCGATTCCGCCGCGAGGATCTGGAACTCGACCACGAACTCCGCTACCGAACGCGTGCCCTGACGAACCGAAAGTAAGCGGCTATCCACGTCATCCGAGAAGTCAGGACGGTCAAATACCCCACGAAAGCGTTCAATAAACGAGGCATACGAGGACGAGAGCGGAGACGCGCCCCCCTGTGTGGCTTCGGCCCACTTCAGCGCGCGACCGCGTAGTAGACCAATAACAAACGAGATTTTGAACGCGTCGGAGGGGAAACAGGAGGGCCGAATACCGAAATAAAGTTCACACTGAAAGAGGAACCCTCGGCATTTCTGCAAATCCCCGTCGTAAGGGTCGGGGTGCACCGCGGCTCCGTCGGGACGCGGGGACGATAACGCGGGCGAGATCGGAACTTGGAGCGCGGGGCTAGCAGTAGCGGGCGTGCTAGCGGGATCAGGAGCGGAGAGACGCATGGCCGGTAGGGACGAGACTAGAGAACTGACCTGGAGCGACAAGTTGCTAACTAAGTCAGCAAGTTGTTCCTGACGGTTGAAGAGGATGTCGAGGCGAGAGTCCGGGATGGTTTGTTGTCGGGCAGAAGGTAATGGCGCCGACTCTGCCTCCGAGGTGAGTTGTCCCGAGGAATCCATGTTGGCCAATGGGTAATGTTATGGTCGAAAGACCGGAGCGAGTTGGATTCGCTACCCGGAACGAACTCAGTCTGGGGCGGAGATTCAACAACACAGTTTATTAGGATTTCCTCACAACAGTAGTGGAGCGGCGTTAGGACGTAATCACGCTTGCGGGAAACACGGAGCGCTGAGCGCGCAGTGTGACGTAGTAGCGCGGTGAGACGACGTCAGCGGCCGTGTTCCAAACCGCGGGCTCCAACAGACTGAAGTGAGGCTGGGCAGGTTGTAACAGCGGCACACGGTCTGTACACACACCACAAGACAGAAACAGTACGAGGCACAGCAAACATAAACAGTAAACAACAAGACGAGGCGTAGCGAGGTGAGGAGCCAAAGAGGACGTGACTAGACACTAGGTGCAGACAAGACCCATTGGCGACGAGAGACGGGACGGCGTGCCTAATATAGGGGACGTGATGAACACCAGGTGCACATAATGACGAGGCGTGACCCAACACACCCACACCACGTGACAACACATAACACCTGATTCATTGATGTTGCTCAGTACGGTGCCGCGGTAAAAAGGGATCTGCTGCGCGGCAAGTCTTTAAGCGTGCACTGAGCAACGTCAATGAATCAGTCAAATTCTTTGACTGTGTGACTGGCAGTGTGCCGCCGCTATCATACTAAAAAGCATGCAAAATAAAGTCAAGGCGCAGGGCGCAACTGAATTAATATTGTTTTCAGTATTACTAAAGGAACGTGCAGACACAAATTCTAAATACCTCAGGTACGTCTATATGTACTATTGTCTACTGGTACTATATATTATTGGTAAAGAAGAGATGCCTAGACATATGTATCACTAAGTTTTATTCTCAAAAAATAATGCACAGACAAAAACTTGTTTTAATTTAACACTTTTTTTCACCTCCAGTGGTCTTCTGTTCGGCGCTGCCACGCTAACGGGACACTGACACTGGCTGGATAATACCCCCTCCCCCTATGTGTCATGTTTGTCTGTTCCATGTTTGCCTATGTCTTGTTTGGGTTTAGTTAAAGATTAATAATTAAAAACTAAGGAGTATGTTTCCTTCTTTTCTTCTATTTATTTTTTTATTGCAGTTTTAGAATTTATACATAAATTAATTTATATATTTATTCTTATGAGTGCGTTCACAGCAACTTGACTTTTGATGATCCAGCTCTGTTTTCAAAGTGAGAAAGATGATGATGATGTACTGATTGCTAGTTAAAAAATGTACTGTGTGCTATTTTTTTTCCCAGAGACACAGTTGAAAACATATGTAAGACCATAGTCACATGTTTTATTTTTGACTTTTGTATCCTAAGATTGAAAAAGGAACCACCTCATCTATTACAACATTATCAGTATTCAAGTACTGATAATAGATGTCATGACGTCCCGAGCCCAGAGATCAGGCCAAACCTTGAGTTGGCAAATAAGGTGCTTTATTAAGCAGTTTCGTTTAGAAACAAAAGAGAGAAAACGAAATCCAACTTCTTGAAACGAAAAAACAAACACCCGCATGAAGCCGGGCAAAAAACCAGGGAGTAGGCATCAGGCTTCGTGGGGCAGCGGGATTCTGAGTCGTGAGGTGCAGTAGGTGCGTTTCTGAAGCAGCCGCGAGAGCGTAGCGGGACAAAACCTCGGCTATGACTGGAAAATAGGAACAAGGCTGAGAATTAAACCGTACAAAGTAGCGTGCTAACGGTGACGATCCAACGCGCCAACTCCTTGTACCTGCGCACCTTAAATAGAGGCGTCAATTAGAACGCAGGCGACATCCCATGCCCCCCTTCTGGTGAAAGGCGTGGTGAACGCGGGCTAGTAGACGCGGGAGCGTCATGTCTTACATTACCCCCCCCCCCGCCCGACGACCTGTAGGGTGGACGAGACGAGACGAAGGAAGGAAGCGACTGTACTTACCCCGGCGCGGCTGGATGGTCTGGATGAGCTGAGTGGAAATCTGCATTAAGCTGGGGGTCTAAGATGTCATTGGCCCCTATCTAACTGCACTCCTCGGGGCCAAACCCCTCCCAGTCCACCAAATACTGTAATTTGCCCCCCACCCGTCTGGAATTAAGTAATTTCTCCACTCTGTAGACCTCGAGCACCCCTCAGGCTGAACTGGTACCAGCGGCCTCTGCCCACCCGCTGTCCAGAGGCCCCGACACGAACGGCTTAAGGAAGGAGGTATGGAAGACTGGATGTACTCTCCAAGTCTTAAGACGCTTGAATATGCGGTATGGCCCAACATACTTCGGCCTATGTGATCCCGTGCGACAGCGCAAATCCCTAGAGCTGAGCCACACTCTGTCTCCTGGAACGTACGTGGGGGCCTGTAAACAACGCCGGTCCACGAACCTCTTGTTCGCGCGTGGAGTCCTGAATGCGCTGATGGACCTGTACCCACACCTCCTCGCTCCGACGAAACCAGTCATCGACCACCGGTGCCGATGACAGCTCAGGGTCTCAAGGGGCGAAAAGAGGTTGGTACCCAAACACGCACTGGAACGGTGTGATGCCCATCGCCGAATGTCGTAGCGAGTTCTGCGCGATCTCAGCCCAGGGTAGATGACGCGGCCAGTGTGACGGATTACTATGACAGTACATGCGCAGAAATTTGTTTAGTTCCTGGTGGGACCGTTCGCACAACCCATTGGTCTCAGGGTGTGAACCTGACGAGAGGCTCACCGATGTGCCCAACTTCTCAAAAAATTCGAAACCGCGGAGGTAAACTGCGGTCCGTGATCAGACAAAATGTTCTCAGGGATGCCAAACGCAGTGAATATGTAGCGAAAAAGTAGTTTCGGAAGTCCCTTAAGGGGTATAAATTTTACCACCCGAGAAAAACGATCACTCAGGATTAAAATAGTGTTCAACCCCTCAGCTGAGGGGAGATCCGTTACGAAGTCCACGGCCACATGAGACCACGGCCGGCTAGGAATGGGCAACGGAACCAGCTTACCCACGGGAAGGGAATTTGGCATCTTACACGCGCAGATTGAACATGACATGACGAAAGTGTGCGTGTCCTTATGAAAGGTCTCCCACCAATAATTTCTGCGCAGGATCTGTACAGTACGTGCGACCCCAGGATGTCCGGTGCACAACGCAGTATGAGCCCACGTAATAAGTCAACTGCGAAACAGGGGGGGGGGGGGGGCACATACAACAACCCCTTGGTACATTGGGTGGGACGACACATGTGACATGCCGCTCTACGAATGTGCCTGTCCACATTCCAGCGTACCACGTTCACAAAACAAGCGGGAGGTAGGATGGGACGGAGGCGATCGTGGTCCGGTGTATCCTCCTCATATATTCGCGATTGGAGCTACCTGGTCTGTACGAAATAGTAAAATTTAAACTGTTAAAGAACAGCGACCAGCGCGCATGACGTGCATTAAGCCGACGAGCCCCCTTTAAAAACTGTAGGTTTTTATAATCCGTGATCACAGAGAACGGTGTGGTGGTACCAATTAGCCAATGCCTCCATTCTTCCAGCGCTAATTTCACCGCTAGTAGCTCCCTGTCCCCAATGGCATAATTGCGCTCTGCCGCCGAGAGTTTACATGAAAAAAAAGTCACTGGTCGCAAGCGGGGCCAGTTCCCCATGGGTTGGGACAGTACTGCCCCGATCCCATGTGAAGACGCGTCTACCTCCACCACAAACGGTTTCTCCGGATCAGGGAACGCCAATGCCGGTGCCAAAGAAAAGTTGCACTTGAGAAACGCGAAAGCCCGATCTGCCTCGGGTGTCCATAGTACCCTCTTGGGGCAGCCCTTAAGCAGAGATGTGATGGGCAGTACAACAGAACTAAAAGAACGAATGAATTTGCGATAAAAATTTGCAAAACCTAAAAAACGTTGTACCTCCCGCAAGGTGGCCGGGGACTGGCCACTCTAAAATAGCCCGGACCTTCCCCATGTCCATGGCCATGCCCCCCGCTGACAGGTCAAAACCTAAAAAGGAGATTCTCTCCCGAAAAAACTCGCATTTCTCAGCTTTAATAAACAGCTGGTGCTCTAGCAGACGGCTCATTACAGTGCGTACCTGCCGACGGTGGGTGTGCAGATCGACCGAATAGATGAGGATATCGTCAATGTAGACTATAACAAACTCCTCTAAAAAATCCCGAAGGACGTCGTTTACAAACGCCTGAAAAAAGGCGGGAGCGTTGGAGAGTCCGAAGGGCATTACCAGGTACTCATAGTGACCCGCGGTCGTCACAAACGCAGTCTTCCACTCATTCCCCTCCTTAATCCGCACCAGATTGTACGCATTACGAAGATTAAGCTTAGTAAAGATGGTGGCTTGACCTATGCGCTCAAGTGCTGAAGGTACCAGGGGCAACGGGTAGGCAAAGCGGCGCGTAACCTTATTCAGCCCCCTATAGTCAATGTAGGGGCGTAATTCGCCATCCTTCTTCGGCACAAAGAAGAATCCCGAGGCCACGGGCGATTTAGAGGGCCGAATGAAACCAAGTTCCAGGGCTTCGGCGATATACCTTCGCATTGCCTTACTTTCCGACACCGCGAGTGGGTATGGGCTGACACAGGGGAGCTTAGCATTGGGAATTAGCTCGATGGCACAATCGTACGCCCGGTGCGTAAGCAACCGCCTGGCCTGCGTATAGGAGAAAACCCCCGCGAGATCGCGGAATTCAGCGGGAACCCCAGCGGGTAGATCATCCACCTCTAGGTTGGAAGGGGTAATAGCAAGCGAACATAACTTTTTGACAGGGCGGTTTAAACAGTGGGAGTGGCAAAACTTAGACCACCGCAGAATCCCCCGCTCAGACCAGGAGAAAACAGGGTTGTGCCGCTGCAGCCAGGGTAAGCCGAGAATGATGGGAGAGCTAGGAGAAACAATAATAAAAAATTGGATTACTTCACTGTGTAACGCACTAATTTGCAAATGAATAGGTTCCGTAAGGTGTGTCACCATCCCTTGATTGACAGGCTGCCCATCTACCCCACAGATGGGTAATGCTTTGGACAGGAACCGACACTGTAATCCCCACCGCAACGCCAGGTTCTGGTCCAAAAAGTTTCCTTCTGCCCCAGAGTCGATGAGCGCCGTGGAAACATATGTGCTGTCTCTGACGGAAACCACTGCGGGCAAACGCCAAGGTATGGGATGGCCTCTAAGGTGGGCGCTTACCGAAGGCGGAGCCTGAAGAATGAAGCGGCTCTCGGACCGAGCCCTGACCGAGCGTTCCCCCCTCGGGATCCCAACAGGTGATCGCCGCGGCCACAATATAAACAAAGACCCAAACGGCAGCGGCGTGCTTGTTCTGCGGGTGATAACCGAAGTGAGTCCGCTTGCATCAGCGACTCCTCGAGCGTGTGATGACGCGGGTCACTCCGGGCGCCAGCTACGCGAACGGAACGAAGTTGATCCAAGCTGATGGCAGTTGTGATGAGCGCCTCGAGGGACATCTTTGCGTCACGGCAAGCCAGGTCCTTGCGTATCTCCGTCCGCAGCCCTGCGCGGAAAGTCGTGATCAGCGCTGGTTCGTTCCACCCACTCTGGGCCTCCAGTGTCCGGAACACCAGTACATACTCCGTTACGGGACGATCCCCCTGCTGCAGTTCATGCAGTACCTCGCCGCATGGGCGTTCATGGTGGGAGTGATCAAAGGTGTTCTTGAAAAGATTGATGAACCGAGCGTAATCCTGCGTCTCGACCACCTTCAATTCCCACGGTGCGGCGGCCCACTCACCCGCTCTGCCCAACAACCGAGACATAATGAAGATGATCTTATGCGTATCCGACATCGGGGGTGCCTGGAGTGTCATGTGTGGCGTTGGATTCTGTCATGACGTCCCGAGCCCAGAGATCAGGCCAAACCTTGAGTTGGCAAGTAAGGTGCTTTATTAAACAGTTTCGTTAAGAAACAAAAGAGAGAAAACGCGCCGACTCGCCGACTCCTTGTACCTGCGCACCTTAAATAGAGGCGTCAATTAGAACGCCGGCGACATCCCACGCCCCCCTTTCGGTGAGAGGTGTGGTGAACGCGGGCTAGTTGACGCGGGAGCGTCATGTCTTACAATAGATAAAATTTAGATAATTGTGATTTTGATCGATGCACTCTGTGTAGATCCTTGAACCTTTAAAAATTGAAGTCTGACAGGTAATTACTTATTTTTCTTATTGCCCCAGTCCACAAGTTATCTGAAATATTAGTCCCGAAATCCAGCCAATGCTCAACCCAAATATGGTCGAGAGATACAGACCTGTATCACTTTTACCTTTCCTGTCTAAAACACTTGAATGGGTGGTATCTACACAGGTCTCCAGGTTTCTTAGTCAGAACAAACTCCATGATCCCTATCAGTCTGGTTTAAGATGTTGTCACTCCACTGAGGAAGCATTGCTTTCTGTGATTGACTCACTTAAATCTGCCAAAGCTAACTCTTGTTAGGAAATCTCAATTTCCTCGATGAAGCTTTTTCCGGAGGAGACGATAGACCACGATGCAGACTTTAGTAGATGCTCGAATCAAGCGGTTTATTTAAGACAAACTAAGATAAAAGTGTGTTCTTCCAAAACAAGCCCAAGACCGCGGTCGACTCTGACTCTCGCACAGCAGCAAAACCTCTCCCAGCCAGAGTCCAGAAGTCCAGTTTCTACCCCTATTTATCCTGAAAACCCACCCCTATCTCTGCTGTTCTTCAGCTAGGTCGAGGGCATCTGGAAGGTGATCATGCTATCCTTTCTTCTAGGGGGGTTGTTGACAATTAGGCGTCTATGAGCCTAATTTACCAGGTCTGATTTCTCAGTTCCTGGAATGGACGTGCTGAACGTGCACATTTTAGGGGAGTATGTGGGTTTAAGGTCAGGCTGACAACCTGACTTCAACTGTCATTCGTCCATTCAATCCTCGCCCACCTCCCCAGTCGCCACGCAGTCACATTTACTGAACTTTGGACTGTTGGTCTGTTTGTATTTCCTTCAATTCCCCCCCTTGGGCGCGATCTCCCTGCGCCCACTAATTTGTTCCATTCCCTGGATGCTGTGAGATAGTCAGAGTCCAGCGCTTACATTTATTCAGCAGAGATTTACTATGTCAGTATGCCGTGCGTGTGAGCCCTATGATCAGTACATGATTCTTCAAAGTAAAACACTCAGATTTTTGAAACTTCTAATAACGTGCGGCTACCAGGGTCCTGGGGTTGTGGGAGGTCCCGCTTCTGTCACTGTAATGGGCGTCCGCCACTCAGGTGCTCCACGCTTGCAGTGTTGTTGCCTCCGTCCATCACTAGGTGGCCAGCCTTCTCTCCGTCCCCCCAGGTCTCCGGTTGCGGCTGATAAATTCTTAATGCCCTATATGTTCATTTAATGCTATACTAAAGCGTGTGCGTGCCGTGTACTAGCTTCTCTACTGGTCTAATACCATAGAGGGAATGATTGAGAGAGAGAGAGAGAGAAAGAAAAGATGAAGTACAGAAGTCCTAGATGGAAAAAAAGATGATCTTGGGCATTATTTAAGTGTTGCTAGTTCTTTCTTCATCCGATCCCAAATTTATGGACAATTCCCAACGCCCTTTCCACCTCTTCCAATTTCTTATTGTTAAAATGGGTTCCGTTGTCTGATCTAATTCTTTTTGGTACTCCATACCTGGGTATCAGTTCCGTCTTTAGCCATTTTACCACTGTTTTGGCATCTTCCTTTCTGCAGGCGATCGCTTCCACCCAACGGGTATAGGTGTCCACCATAACAAGCAAAAACCGGTGTCCCCCCACTGGCTGTTCTACCCTCATGTCAGTGAAATCAATGCAAATGTCCGTGAAGGGCCCCTCTGGAACCGGGAACGTACCCGGTGATACTTTAAGTCCTGGTCTGGGATTATAGCTTTGGCATGTGTCGCAGCAATCTACATGGAGTTTCACCATGTCCTTTAAATGGGGGTGCCACCAATTTTCTGACAGTATTTTTAGCATTACTGGCTGCCCCTGGTGCGTTGGCCCATGGGCATGTTGTATCAGTAAGTTCAGTAATCTTATAGATGGGACTAGTTTATTACCTTCGGGGCACCTCCAAATGTCATCACACTTACATGCCCCTTTATCAAGCCACATACCTTTTTCTCCCGGGCTCGCCTCCTTTTGAACCTGTTTCAAGTGTTCTACTGTAAGCTCTGGTTCCTGTCCCGATCCTAATACCACACATTGCATCCCCTGCCTCTTTCGCCGCCTTATCGGCTGCTTCATTTCCCCGCGCCTCCATGTCCCCCTTAGTGGAGTGACCTTTGCACTTGATGATGGCCACCTGCTTTGGCAGCTGTACTGATGTATGTGTTTGTGATGTTTGATTGGACCCCCTTGTGCTGTTCTGAAACTTCTCCGCATCCATTGTGGTCCGTCTATGTGTACTGCAGAAAAAGCATATGCTGAATCTGTATAAATATTCACAGTTTTTCCCTCTGATAATTCTAATGCTCTTGTCAATGCGATTACCTCCGCAAGTTGGGCTGACGCGGGCTGTGGAATTGTTCCTGCTTCTAAGATAACAAATTGATCCCCCTGTTTTCCCACTACTGCGTATGAGGCTCGCAAACCTTCATCCGACCTGTAACAACACCCGTCACTAAATAGTACTAGGTCAGGTTCAGTTAGGGGCTGTTCTTCTAAATCACTTCTAATCTTAATCACTGTTTGTGTCACTTGTTCACAGCTGTGTTGTTCGCTGTCAGGTGGTGAGTGCATGTATTGTGCCATGTTTGCAATCTTGTCTGGAGTTGTGTAGGTGATGTGTGGCTGGGTCAACGTTTCCTGTATCTTGTCCTTTCTTGCCCTTGACAGTGTGAATGCTGTAGATGTGAGAAAGGCAATCACCCCATGAGTAGTGTTCACAACTAATGGATGACACATCACTAAGTGTGCGGTTTTGTTTAAAGCTACTGCTAAGGCTGCCATGTACCTTGTGCATCCCGCATGTCCTAATACTACAGGGTCCAGTTTTGAACTGTGATGAAGTAGAACCGTCCTAGTCGAGTCCCCCCCCCCTTTTCTGAAAGAGTACCGCATTAACAATGCCCTGTTTTTCAGAAACATCTAAGTAAAATGGTTTTGTAAAATCAGGGGACTGCAGGTCAGCCGCCATGGACAATGCTTGCTTTAAGGTAATAAAGTCATCTTCCATTTCTGTGGTCCATGTTATTGGTGCTGTAAGGTTGCGTTGGCCTATTCTGGTCACCTCTCCCCTCAGTCTGTCTGTCATCCCTGCATAATTTGGCAGGTAGTTTCGACAGTATCCCGTCAACCCTAAGAATGACAACATGTTGCTGACATTGTGTGGTCTTGGAAAATCCAAGATTGCTTGTCGGTTAGATGATGTGAGAGTATGTCCTTTTTGTGAAATCAGTCGGCCCAAAAAAGTGACTGTGGGTCTGCACACCTGAAGTTTTGCTTTGTTAACCTTGTAACCCAAATTGGCCAGGTGTGTTAAAATAGTTAGTGTGTCATTTAAACAAGCTGTATGACTGTCACATGCGATAAGTAAGTCATCTACATATTGACATAGCAAAGTATTGTCATGCAAGATGGCGTCGTCCTGCAGCACTGATAGGTCTTTTAGGAGACACTGATTAAAAATACCTGGACTGTCTTTGTACCCCTGGGGCAATCTGTTGTAAGTGTATTGTTGACCCCTAAATGTGAAAGCAAAAATTTGCTTGACCTCATCAGATAGTGGAATACTGAAAAATGCATTTGCCAGGTCTACTACGGTAAACCACGCATGTTCTGCGGTGAGGTTCTGCAGCATTCTGTAAGGGTCAGGTACCGCAATCCCCTCAGTGATTGTTACTTGGTTAATGAGCCTTAAATCATGCACCATCCTATATTCATTCTTACCAGGTTTCAGCACAGGTAGGATGGGTGTGTTCCTGGGTGAGACGGTGGGTGTCAGTACTCCTACCTTCAGGAGGTCATGTATCGTGTCAGCAATCCCTTCTATCGCCTCACGCTTTAGGGGGTACTGTGGTCGATTCACAGGAGTGGTGTTTGGCTGGACACTTATCGGGGCCACGTGATGTTCAGTCAGTCCCACGTCTACTTTGGATACCGTCCAAAGTGTCATTGGCACCTGTCCCAGCAGATCTGACGTCTGTGGGTGATCTGTTAGTTCTCTGCCATGATACCTGTTTAAGACCACATGTTCAAATTTGCCTTCATCCAAGCACTTGCATTCAATTTGCCAGTACTTACCACACGCTGTCTTGTGCAAGTAGGGGGTGTCTGTGGGCTGAAAGTCCAGTGTCAGAGCATGTTTCACCATCGTGCCAAGTTGCCTGGCCTCATGACCAGCAGTTATTAATAGTGTTATGTGTGGTGCGCTGTCTGCATACTTATCTGCTCGCCACACCTCCTTTTGTCTGGGATTCAGGATTACTACAGCCGCCACCCCTTCTGGACCCATTATGATGCTGTTGGTGAGCAGCAGTGTGTCGTGGCCCGCATAATCCCTGTCCCATACTTCCTGGAAGGTCTCATCTGCCTGTCTGGTGTAGTACATAGTGCAGTGTAGTGGGTCAGGGGGTGGGAGTAATGGTTGTTGGCTACACAGCCAACCTTTCCACAACTGGAAGACATAGACTATGTTGCTGGTGGTTAGTTTGCAACTTGGAGTTTTCAACAATGCCCAGTAAATATCACAGCATTCATTTTCTTCCGACTGTTCACAGCTTACCATAAGAATCCTGTCTGGAAGTTCCAAAGGTCTTTCAGTGTGTGCAGTGATCGCCCCTTCTGGTGAACATGTAAGTGTAATTGAAAATTTGCAAAGGAGATCAAGCAAGCAAGCAAGACCCAGCAAGTTTATTGGACACTGTGGGGCAAACAATTGATGAATTGATGATACACGGTTTCTGAATTTGTCTGTGATGTGAGGGTTACTGGCAGTGCGACTGTTAGGGGCTGCACTAATACTTTACCCAAGAAACCAGTTGTTTTGAGAGTTTTGTCAGACAGATAATTTCCCCACATTCGGTCGGTGAGCACTGATGTCCCTGCTCCAGTGTCCAACAAAAATCCTACATCCCACCCTTTTACAGATAACTCCAACATTGGTTCTGAGCAGCCGGGGGTGGGACTGGTGACTGGGCAGCATCACTGTTGGTTTGGTCCGGGGTGGTAACCCCGGGGTGGACCTCTGCTTCCTCTTCTGCTCCCTCCCCGCGCTGCAGGCAGTCTCTCGCGAAATGTCCCAATTGCCCACATGAGAAACACTCATTTCTCCCCAATGTGTTGTTCTGACCCCCACTTCTGGGTTTCACAACAGTGGTTCGAGGGTCCTCATAAGGGGTCACGACCCAGGGTACCGGTATGTATTGGGTCCTACCTGGGGTTATTAATGTAATAGCATCCGTCGCCTGTTGGCCCTCTAGTGGCGGGTCCTGATGGTGATTTACGTTTGCCCTCGGTTATCATTGTCATGTGTTCCAGTATCAGTCTTATCAACCCCTGATCATTCTCTGCCTTTGTAGCCCTCATTCTAGCCCCCACCTTACTCAACCCACGCGCACCCTTTGCCCCCTCCTCTGCAGTATCAACTTTCTTTTGCATTACAGACAACAAATGATCACGTCCATCCTTGCCCAACGGCGGGGCAGCATCGATGGGGTACAGCCCCGCACCACACCATTCATTAAACATGTTCTCTACCTTTTTCGCCACCTTCTCACGTCTCGCAACCGGATTCGTTTCTTTCACTCGCTTCACCACTTCATTTTTTACTTTACCGGCCGTCAAACCCCCCATTCTTACTGAACACACAAGCTCACACACACACACACACAACAACCTTAATTCAACCTCTCTCGTGCGTCCACGAGCCAAACAATGTCACACAAATGCAGCTGCTTTATTGCTGTATGCTGAGTTTGACTCTATTTCAGTTACACCCGCGCGCACAGTGCTTTAACTTAAAACAAACTTTAAACAACTTTAAACAAACCAATATCACCCTCGCCCCCACAAGTGTCTCCTTAAAACTACTTTAATTTATAGTTCTTTTGGGTGTTTAACCCAATCACCTTGCCCGATTTACCTACCAAGACTTTTAATTTATAGTTCTTTTGGGTGTTTAACCCAATCACCTTGCCCGATTTGCCTACCAAGACAGTGAATCTACTTTAATTTATGGTTCTTTTGGGCGTTGAACCCAATCACCTTGACCGATTTACCTACCAAGACTTTTAATTTATAGTTCTTTCGGGTGTTTAACCCAATCACCTTGCCCGATTTACCTACTGAGACACTGTGTGGCTTTTGGGTCTTAAACCCAAACACCTTGCCAATTTACCTACCAAGAATTTATAGTTCTTTTGGGTCTTGGACCCAATCACCTTGCCCGATTTACCTACCAGTACACTGTGAATTTACAAGTATCCAATATCCGTATATTAGTATTCCCCCTTTTTAGGTATATAACCTGGAGGAATTATCCAAACGGCTTTTGAGACGGGCCAGTCCGCGACTGCGCACACACAGGTTGCGACCCCGTTCGCCTCAGTAACGCAACTATGGGATCCTCAGAATCCCCTGGTCATGACCTTATTAATTTTGAGTTAAACCCAGCATTCAACAATTTTCCAATATTAATACAATACAATACAACACAATACACTACAATATACCGCAATACACCGCAATGCGCTGACATACACCGCAATACACCGCAATACAATGCAATATACCGCAATACACCGCAATACACAAAGCCACAAAGTCTTGGAAGAAAACACTTCAACTCAAAACAACTTAAACTCAATTTACCATTCCAATTGCATTAATTTAATTCACATTCCAACTTGGGTTTACGCGCCACTCACATCTACATATAATATTCATCTAACTATAGGATCGAAAGGTCCTTACCTTATTGGCCGGCCTGTGAGTACCGCATAAGCCTTATCGTTGGAATCATCAACCATTTATTCAATGGGATCAATTCTCTGCATTGCAGTACACACCGTCTCCGACCATTCCTCTGCTACCAACTGTTAGGAAATCTCAATTTCCTCGATGAACCTTTTTCCGGAGGAGACGATAGACCACGATGCAGACTTTAGTAGATGCTCGAATCAAGCGGTTTATTTAAGACAACCCAGATAAAAGTGTGTTCTTCCAAAACAAGCCCAAGACCGCGGTCGACTCTGACTCTCGCACAGCAGCAAAACCTCTCCCAGCCAGAGTCCAGAAGTCCAGTTTCTACCCCTATTTATCCTGAAAACCCACCCCTATCTCTGCTGTTCTTCAGCTAGGTCGAGGGCATCTGGAAGGTGATCATGCTGTCCTTTCTTCTAGGGGGGTTGTTGACAATTAGGCGTCTATGAGCCTAATTTACCAGGTCTGATTTCTCAGTTCCTGGAATGGACGTGCTGAACGTACACATTTTAGGGGAGTATGTGGGTTTAAGGTCAGGCTGACAACCTGACTTCAACTGTCATTCGTCCATTCAATCCTCGCCCACCTCCCCAGTCGCCACGCAGTCACATTTACTGAAGTTTGGACTGATGGTCTGTTTGTATTTCCTTCACTCTCAATCCTCTGTCCTCATTTTGCTAGACCTTTCGGCGGCTTTTGATACAGTAAAACATCAGATTCTACTGTCCACTCTATTTGAATTAGGCTTTTCTTATAAGATACTTGAATTTTTTCGATCCTATCTAACAGGAAGAACCTTCAAAGTGTCATGGAATGGGGAGACCTCTAATACTCAACAAGTACTCACTGGTGTACCTCAGGGCTCTGTACTTGGTCCTCTCCTCTTCTCACTATACACAACATCACTGAGCACAGTCATTCAGGCGCATGGTTTCTCTTACCACTGCTATGCAGATGACACTCAGCTTCATTTGTCTTTTACCCATGACGACGCTACCATCTAAAATCGGATATCTTCCTAGACCCGGATATTTTTATTTTATTTTATTTTTATTTTTTTGTTTCTTTTTCTGCCCATCCATGTGTTCTATTTATTGATGAAGGATATGGCTGTACTGGGGATTGTTGGACCTTTTCCTGCAGAACCAATTCATGACCACAAAAAATAACAGTTTACACCTAGTCTCAATGAACACCAATGGTTTGAACAGAGCTTTCATATTGAATAAGGTTTTTTCCTATCTACGCCACCTACACACCGACATAATTTTCTTACAGGAAACCCACATTAAATCTACAGAAATCAACTGCATTAAAAAAACATGTATAGCTCATCTATTTCACTCTAGGTACTCCGTGAGGGTGAGAGGGACAGCTATTTTCATACGTAAGGATATACATTTTGACCCAACAAATGTAATCTCCGATCCTAATGGTCTCTTTGTGGTAGTTGCGGGAATGCTACAGGGACTCTCTGTAACTCTGGCCTGTTTATATGCTCCCACATGGGATGATGTTAACTTCCATCCATCCATTATCTTCCGCTTCGTCCTATACCAGGGTTGCAGGGGGGTTTCCAATGCCCATCCAGGGGAGAACATTTCGGGCACTGGGCAGATACACCCAGGAGAGGGTGCCAATCTATCGCTGGGCACACACTCACTCACACAGACACACTCTAAATGGGGCAATTTGGAGAAATCAATTGACTTGATCCATGTTTTTGGACTGTGGATGTCAGGTTGGGAGGGTTGGGCCCCTCCTTCCTGCCGCCCGTGTTTCGGTTTTCGGCTGTATAGGGCTTCCGTAGGTAGGACCCACCCCCTTGAGCGGGGATTGGGTCCTACCTGGTCACGTGCGACCTACTGACTGCATTAGAGGCATCCCGGCTGAGCAGCCATTAGGTCAGCATTAGCTTGAGCTTAGTCTCAAGCGTCACGTCGGGTGTTCCGTGTGGGTTATTGTAATTGTACATTTAGTGTTGATGTCTACTTTTCGCTCTGGGCTCATCTCGCCCTACATCCAGCGGCTTTTTCCGCTGTTTGCATTCACTCGGTGTATTTCGGTGCATGTCACGTGTTACCATGTCCTCAGCGGCGTTCCCGCTGCACCGGTTTATTTGTTGTAATTTGTTCTCGGCCACTTCTAGCGGCGTTCCCGCTTTCAGCTATTAAAGAGCTTTTGTGTTCGCTTACCTGGTCGCCTGGCTCTCTAATTCTACACCGCACCGCCCCGAACGCTGACAGAATGCTGACCTCCGACAACAGTAGCCGAGTCCAGGATTCCTCCTCCGGGTAAGCGCACACCTTTTCTTATTCCTGCGCGATTGCGTCCCCCGGCTCTCATCCCGGGTTTGTTTTTTCTTTTTGGTTTATTAGCGCTAGTAGCGTTAGCGCCTGTGCTAACCGCGTTTAGCCGCGTTTCCCAGCTTTCGTCCCGGGTTTGTTGTTTTTCATTGTTTATTAGCGCTAGCAATGTTGGCGTCCGTGCTAACCGCGTTTAGCCGCGTTCCCCGGCTTTCGTCCCGGGTTTGTTTATTCATTCATTCATTCATTATCTTCCGCTTCATCCTCTATTAGGGTCGCGGTGGGGTTCCCCATGCCCATCCAGGGGAGAACATTTCGGGCGCTGGGCACACACTCACTCACACAGACACACTCTACAATATATGGGGCAATTTTGCGAATTCAATTAACTTGATCCATGTTTTTGGACTGTGGGAGGAAACCGGAGAACCCGGAGGAAACCCACGCAGACACGGGGAGAACATGGAAACTCCACCCAGATGGGGATTCGAACCGGGAATCCCTAGCGCTGAGAGGCGAACGTGCTAACCACTAAGCCACCATGCCGCCGGGGTTTGTTTATTTTTTTTATTTTTTTATATTTACACTATCGGCAGCTGCGTTAGCTTTGGCGCTAACTGCGATTAGCCGCATCTTCCGGCTGTTCGCGGTCTCAGCTTCGGCGCTGGCCCGCTTCGGTAGTGTTTTGTCTGCAGCAGCATTTCGGCTATTTAAATCGCCGTTAGCCACGCCATTTAGCCGCGTTTTCAGCTGCAGCATTCTGCTATTTAGATTGGTGTTAGCCACGCCAATAGCCGTGCTTTTCTTTGCTGCACCTGGCTATTTAGTTTGGCGCTAGCCATGCCGTTAGCCGCATGTTCAGTTGCTGCATTTGGCTATTTAAAGTGGCGTTAGCCACGCCAGTAGCTGTATTTTCGAGCTGCAGCACCGGCTTCTTTATTTCGGCGTTAGCACCGCCATTAGTCGAGTCCCCGGCTGCATCATTTAGGCTTATTAACCCGGCACTAGCCATGCCAGTACACACCCCAACTGTAGCGATCGGCTTCCTTAGCTTGGCGCCGGCCCCGCCGTTTAACAATCGCTACAGTACTCGCTCCCCTGAGGCTGGAGCGAGGAGGGGTATCGATCGGGTCCTGGAGTATGGGGAGATTGTTCTCCCTCTCTCGGCATCGGTCAAGCTCCCGGCACCCTGCGACGGGGTGGCGTTAAAGGGTGTTCGACCTGGTCACCAGTCGGGAGCATTCGGACCGAGAGAGGGTGTTGTTCTACCTCTCCCGGCTCCTGGGCCCTGCGCTGAGGTGGGCCGAAGGCCTAGTGGCCACCGGGGACGCCTGTCTCACCTCACCGAGGCTTTTCGACTTGGCATTCTTAGCCCGGTTCGCCCCGGGTTCAGATGCCAGCTCCATGGATGATCACCTGCCCCTTCACCGCGGGCGGGCCGGGAATCCGTGGCGCGATCCGGCGCGCGGGTCGAAGCGCGAGCATCCGCGCTCCTCTGCGCGTCTCCCGCCGTGGGAGATTCCCGGTCCCAGGGTTCATCCACTTAGCGAGTTTTTTCTCGCCACTCGGGATTCGCAGCGTGCTCCTCCGTGCTCCTCCCGAGATTCCCCTCGCGTTGCTTCTCACAGCCCTCCGCGCGTCGCGTCCCGCGATTCCGCTCGCGGTTCCCCTCGCACGGTCCCTTGTGCTGCTTCTCTCGACGCTCTGGGTGAGACTTCACCTCAACGCGTCTCTCCTCGTGGTGTTCCTCAAGGTCCTCCTCAACGCGTGTTTCCTCGCGGGGTTCCCCGCCGCCCGCACAAGTGGTCGCGCCACCTCCGCCAGGTCAAGGGGTTACGCCCTGCACGGGCTCACATAGGGTCACGGCGTTCCCGTACCCTCATTAGCATAGATCTCTCTCGCGCTCACCTGGGGCCAGGTCCTCCGCGCACGCACCTGGGGTCACGGTGCCCCCGCAGACTTAAGGGGTCCCATCACCCTTGTGCCCACAGGACGGCTTGGCACCACACACACAAGAGGCCACACCCCTTTCACTTCCACATGGGGTCACAGGGCTTCCACACCCTGCAGGCCTCACAACGGCCGCGTATCCTCAAGGGATCTCGTGTGGTTGTCAGGTTGAGAGGTTGGGAGGGTTGGGACGTTGGGAGGGTTGGGACGTTGGGAGGGTTGGGCCCCTCCTCCCTGCATCCCGTGTTTCGGTTTTCGGCCGTATAGGGCTTCCGTAGGTAGGACCCACCCCCTTGAGCTGGGATTGGGTCCTACCTGGTCACGTGCGACCTACTGACTGCATTAGAGGCATCCCGGCTGAGCAGCCAGTAGGTCAGCATTAGCTTGAGCTTAGTCTCAAGCGTCACGTCGGGTGTTCTGTGTGGGTTATTGTAATTGTACATTTAGTGTTGATGTCTACTTTTCGCTCTGGGCTCATCTTGCCCTGCATCCAGCGGCTTTTTCCTCTGTTTGCATTAGTTCGGTGTATTTCGGTGCATGTCACGTGTTACCGTGTCCTCAGCGGCGTTCCCGCTGCACCGGTTTATTTGTTGTAATTTGCTCTCGGCCACTTCTAGCGGCGTTCCCGCTTTCAGCCATTAAAGAGCTTTTGTGTTCGCTTACCTGGTCACCTGGCTCTCTAATTCTACACCGCACCGCGCTGCACCGCCATTTCCCGGTCAGCGCGCCCCGAACGCTGACAGTGGGAGAAAACTGGAGAGCCCGGAGGAAACCGACGCGGACACGGGCAGAACATGGAAACTCTACCCACATGGGGATTCGAACCAGTAATCCCTAGTGTTGAGAGGTGACCGTGCTAACCACTAAGCCACAGTGCAGGATGATGTTGAATTCATCTAAAAATTCTTTCTGAGCCTTCCTAATTTGGACACCCATCGGATTATTGTTGGAGGCAACTTTGATCAAGTACAGGACATAGATTTAGAACGATCTTCTTTTAGACAAACAACTCTATCCAAATCAGCTAACCGGATTTTAGAATGCTCTTCTCAGCTTGGGCTTTCCGACCCATGGAGAACAAGCCACCACTTAGACAAAACTTTTTCCTTTTTTTCAGGTGTCCATCATAACTATTCCAGAATTGACTTTTTCCTAATAGATAATGCCCTCATCTCCCAGGTTTCTGCTTCCACTTCCGCCTGGCACCGTGTTGCGAGCTCCCACCAACTTGTGCAAATTTTTGTTATTTGTGTGTTTATTTTTTACTCTTTCCATACCATATGCTACTGGCATCATCGTTTATGATCGTCGATTGCTCATCGCAAACCAGACTTTGAATTCTAAGAGTAGACCAGTACCTTGAGATTGGAGCTCACATGTTGGCTTGTACGATTGAATCAGCTCACTCAGATACTGTGGAGTCTGATTATGTAGAATTTTAAATGTTATTTTTAAAATTTTGTACTCAATACCAAACTTAGCCAGTGCAAGTTTGATAACACAGGACTAATATGATCAAACTTTCTGGTTTTAGTTAAAACTCTAGCTGCAGCATTTTGCACAAGTTGTAATTTATGGAATGATTTATTAGAACATCCTGTCAGAAGTGAATTACAATAATCTAACCTTGAGGTAATAAAAGCATGAAATACAGTAGTTTTTCTGCATCTTGGAGGGAGAGGATATTTCGTAGCTTCGAAATGTTACAAAGGTGAAAAAATGCAATTCTAGTAATATTGCTAATGTGCTCTGTAAAGGAGAGATCTGAATCAATAATGACACCGAGATTATTTACAGATTAACTGGGTCTAATTAAAGAGTTATCAAGGTTTAACATAGTGTTAGAAGCTTTGTTAATTTTGTCCTTGGGTCCAACTATCAGAAACTCTGTTTTATCAGAATTTAGCAGTAGGAAGTTTTTTGACATCCATATTCTAATATCTTGGATGCAGTCTTCGAGCTTACTGACTGAATGATCATCATTAGGGTTAGCTGAAAAATATAACTGTGTATCATATGCATATGAGTGGAAACTGATTCCATGTTTACGAATAATTGATCTCAATGGAAGCATAAATAATGCAAATAGGAGTGGACCCAGAACTGACCCTTGTGGGACACCATATTTAACTTTGGCAAGATTTAACTTTGGCAAGAACTTTGGTTGTTAACACAGGTGAATTGATATCGATCTGTCAGGTAGGATTTAAACCACTGGAGTGCAGATCCTGTAATGCCCACAGTGTTTTCTAATCTATCAACTAAGATGTTATGGTCTATAGTAGGGGTGAGCTGCAATATTCACTGATTCGACGATTCGATTCGGAGAACCGTAGTCGACTATGAACCTCATAGTCGAATGTACCATTTTGACCACATGGGGGTGCCCATGGCTGCTGCTAAGCATTAGTTTTTACATGAAATGTCTTTGTTTTCGTTATATATATAGCCTTTTGTCAAATAAAATCATCCTAATTTCTGTTAATATTTTTTTTAAATGATGTGTGCGCTTTAACAATATAAAATATATAACAAAATATAAAAAAAAAAAACATGCTTATAGCGTGAAATATGGTGAAATTTTAACTGATTCGACTATCAGTCGACTATAGGGAAAATCTGACGAATCAGATTCGACTATGAAAATCCTTAGTTGAAGTCACACCTAGTCTATAGTGTCAAAGGCTGCACTAAGATCTAATAATACAAGAAAAGAGATTTGGTTATTATCAGAGGACATTAATAAGTCATTAACGACTTTAATTAAGGCTGTCTCAGTGAGACTTAAAACCTGACTGAAAAACTTCATGAATGTTATTAGCTAGAAGATGGCGATTCAGCTGGTTGAACACAATTTTTTCTAGGATTTTAGAGACAAAAGGAAGGTTTGATATTGGACTATAGTTGGACAGTATTAGAGGATCTAAATTAGGTTTTTTAGTAATGGTTTAATGACTGCACACTTCAGATTTTTGGGGACATAGCCTATTTTAAGTGATGAATTTATAATGTTTATAAAAGGCTCTATAATATTTGGTAGGAGGTCTTTAAGCAGGTTTGTAGGTATTGGGTCTAACATACAGGATGTTGTCTTTGATTGTGTAATTAATGAGACAAGCTCTTTTTTTGATATGGGGTTAAAGGTATTTAACTCTTGTACTATATTATTTTCTCTACCACTAGATTTTTCAGAAATGATTATTGGTTACGCTACACGAAGAATTAGATGATTTAAGTCTTATGTTTTCAATTTTATCACTAAAGAAATTCATGAAATCATTGCTGCTGAACTGTGAGTGAATCTGTGAATCTGATTGAGTAGTACTTCGAGTTAATTTGGCAATGGTACTAAAGAGGAATCTTTGTTTGTGTTTGTTGTTCTCTATTAATTCAGAATAATATTTAGTCTTCGCTGCATTGAGTGCATGTTTGTACTCAGTCATACTGTCCTTCCATGCAACCCTAAATACCTCTAATTTAGTTTGTCCCCACTCACGCTCAATGGTTCTAGTGGTTTGTTTTAGGGCACGTGTTTGATCATTAAACCATGGAACGAGTCTTTTATCTTTAATCCTTTTTAGTTTAAGTGGAGCGACACTGTCTAAGGTTGCAGAAAACATATGTTTAAGGTATTCTGCTCTGTTTTCAAGTTCATCAGGTCCTGATGCTGGTTTAATGTTTAATTTGGGTAAATGTTGTAGGAATGACACAGCAGTAGAGGGAATGATTGTACGCTTCATATCATATTGCGGTTTAATGACTGGATCAATATCAATTTCTAAATCATAGGTTATCAAATAGTGATCGGAGATGACCTCACTTAGTGGAACAATAGTTAAATTATTAATGTTTATACCATGTGATAAAACTACGTCTAATGTATGTTTACAGCGATGTGTTTTACCAACTACACTTTGAGTAATGCCCATGGAATCTAGGATGGAGTCAAAGGCTAATTTAAATGAGTCTAGTGGGTTTTCAACGTATACATTGAAGTCACCGACTATTAAGGCCTTGTCTGATGAGATTACTATGTTAGAGAGAAATTCACCAAATTCTTTAATAAACTCTGTATATGGGCCGGGAGGGCGGTGTAGAAATAAGGAAACTTGTGCTGTATTGAATGAATAATAATTATGTATTAATAATGATTTGCACTATGTCATGTTTGGTATTTATACAATCCTCTTGTTAAGGTGATTATCTGTAAAAAATGTACATTATGTTGTAAAGTATTATACAGTATATTTACACCTGGTACAGATTACTGACACAAATTGTTTCTTATAAACATGTGACTTTGCCAGCTTTTACGATGCAGATACTCAAAAGCCACAAACAGGTGACGAGATTATCTGAAAAAGAAAGAAAGGACAATTGGTTCTCACTCATCAGTGAGTTCTAGCAAAGCAACTTTTACAGGGACAATAGGGACCCCAAAGTGATGATCAAATCAAAGTAAAATGAATGATATGTACTGTTGTTACAGCTGACACATGTTTCCATCTGATACCTGAACTTTTTACATTAAATGACCTGGGCGGAAACTTTAAAGAAGTTAGAAGCTTATATACAAGTATGTAACACACAAATATAGAGGTTTTGGAGGGAGCTTTTAGAAAGCTTCCACATGAGGTGAGGCTGAGAGGACTTCATGTTTTTTCTGGGGAGAGAGGATAAAAAGCATTATTGAGTTTGGACAACTCATTTCCATTAAACAGTTATGATTTGTGTAAGTAGAATCCTTGTAACTTTGTATTGTAATCTTTATTAATCCTACTATTTACTCGTAAATAAACTTTGTTATTACTTAAGTAATGTACCAGTCGATCTTTTAAGACCAAAATCAAAGGCTAATATATCTCTTGTTAAATGGTAAAATATAAGTAAATATAAGATTGACCTCTGAGGGATATAAAAATTATTTTATGATCCACATGTCAATATAGTTTCTGTCCATGTATTAGAGAAGCCTCTGACAGAACTAAGATTTCTGCATGCTTATAAAATACCTCTGAGTCAGATACTTTAATTCTTAACCATTAGGAAGAATTAACCTGTTTAATGCAAAAGGGCACTCTTGTGTCACGGTAGTCTACCTCGGGCTGAAGCGGTTGCGCATAGGGAGCGCAAGCCGCCGCGTTTACACGCGCTGAAGGGAGCCAGGCACGCAGGTAGCAGATAACGGGTTTATTAAAGGTGCAGTGCACCAAAAAAACATGAGGTACAAAAGAGACTAAGTGACATAAAACAAAGGACCAGCACCGAAAACAAGAAACAATGGACATAAATACAAAAAGACACCCGATCACATGCACAAGACAAACCAATTACAACACCGAGTTAATTAACGAAACTAATGAACTAATGAACGTTAATTAACTGAAACAAACGGAACGAAACACAAAACAGGTGACAGGTGCCCTAGGCACCTGTTACATTACCCCCGCCCCTGCGGTCGCGCAACGGGGGGACGCGACCAAGAGAAAAAAAAAAAAAGTCCCGGGGGGGGGGGGGGGGGGTTCCTCCACCCTCCTCGAGCGGGGCATGGAAGGCGCCCTCGGGTGGGCGCCCTCTGCGGGTGAGGCGTACCGAACGCCCTCTGGCTGCAAAGTCAGGTGGACGCCCACGGCGGATCAGAAGTGGGCCACGCCCTCTGGCTGCGTGGTCCGGTGGACGCCCACGTCGGGCGTGGGGTTGGCCACGTACTCTGGCTGCGTGGCGAGGCGGGCGCCCCCGTCGGACGAGGAGTGGGCCCCGCCCTCTGGCAGCGTGGTCCGGTGGACGCCCACATCGGACGAGGAGATGGCCACGCACTCTGGCTGCGTGGCGAGACGGGCGCCCCCTGGTGGCGTGGTCCGGCGGACGCCCACGGGCGGCGTGGCGAGGCGGGCGCCCCCTGGCAGCGTGGCGAGGCGGACGCCCCCTGGCGGCGTGGCGAGGCGGATGCCCCCTGGCGGCGTGGCGTGCGACGTGCGGCCCCTGCTGCTCGGGCTGGGCGGCGTGCGGCCCCTGCTGCTCCGGCTGGGCGGCGTGACGCCCCCTGGGCTTCGGGATGGGCGGCGTGACGCCCCTGGACTTCGGGATGGGCGGCGTGACGCCCCTGGACTTCGGGATGGGCGGCGTGACGCCCCCTGGGCTTCGGGATGGGCGGCGTGATGCCCCTGGACTTTGGGATGGGCGGCGTGACGCCCCTGGACTTCGGGATGGGCGGCGTGACGCCCCTGGACTTCGGGATGGGGGCGCGCGCTGGTAGGACCTCGGCGGGCACGCACGCTGGGCGGACCTCGGCGGGCACGTCTGCTGGCAGGACCTTGGCGGGCATGCACGCTGGCAGGACCTCAGCAGGTTCACACACTGGCAGGACCTCAGCAGGTTCACACACTGGCAGGACTTTGGCGGGCATGCACACTGGCAGGGCGTTGGCGGGCACGCACGCTGGGCGGACCTCCGCCGGCACGCACGCTGGCAGGGCGTTGGCGGGCACGCACGCTGGGCGGACCTTGGGCTCGCCATCCTGCACACAAAACATATACACCCCCACCGCAATGCCCAAACAAATAGACATCTCAGACATGGGGAAGACGGACTGGACACACGAGACAGGGGGACACGGATCCACATCTACCCCCCCGAGTGTTGACTCCGGTACCGCCCCCTCGCAGCGCGATCCAGACACAGCGCGGTCCGGCGCGGGCGCGTCACGTGACTGCCCCGCAGCACACGTGCCGCGCGCACGCTGCGTCTTGGCACCGCGCCGGCGCGCTCTGCGCCTGGATTTCGCCACGTGGGGTTTAACAAGCTGGACCGGAGCGTCCGTCCAGAACTCCTCAGAGTTGAGGATGGTTCGTATGAGCAGAATATGCCCATACAGGTACGACTCGCCCGTCTCATCATCGGAGATCTGAACCAAGTCCAGACCTTCCTCAGCGCAGAGCGCTTTGTACCCGTACCTCCACATCCACTCATCATCAGAGTCATAATCAGACATTACATTGTACGAGCCGTCCTTACGGCTCCGGGACGGCGGGCTGCGCATAGCGGCGCACTCGCAGACACGACGGAACGCGCCGCGAGTACGAGGCTACACGGCCCCCGCAAAGAAAAATTTCAAAAGTGCTTACCTGGGCTCTGGACTCCCCAAATTGCCTGGCTGGTCGTTCTGTCACGGTAGTCTACCTCGGGCTGAAGCGGTTGCGCATAGGGAGCGCAAGCCGCCGCGTTTACACGCGCTGAAGGGAGCCAGGCACGCAGGTAGCAGATAACGGGTTTATTAAAGGTGCAGTGCACCAAAAAAACATGAGGTACAAAAGAGACTAAGTGACATAAAACAAACGACCAGCACCGAAGACAAGAAACAATGGACATAAATACAAAAAGACACCCGATCACGTGCACAAGACAAACCAATTACAACACCGAGTTAATTAACGAAACTAATGAACTAATGAACGTTAATTAACTGAAACAAACGGAACGAAACACAAAACAAGTGACAGGTGCCCTAGGCACCTGTTACATTGTGTAACTAAAGTTACAATTTAAAACATATCTTTGGAGTCAGATATTTCCATTAATCAAACACGCATTAAACTTCGACCGTCTCCTATTTTCCGATATTTGGTAATGGGACGCGGAGGACTTCATTTGTATAATACTAATATTCAAAAGTCCTACAGCGGTATATGGTAATAAGTTGCATTAGATTGTATTTATTCTTCAATGCAGATGAGCTGCTTATGTTGAGTTCAAGAGCTTTGAAGGATTTTGACTCATACTTATTATTAAGTGTTACATTTATGTTTTCTTTATAGATCATAGCCACTCCACCTCCTCGTCCACTAAGACGTGGTTTATGAACATAAGTATAACCAGGTGGAGAGGCATCATTTAATGCTAGGTGTTCATTGGCCCTAATCCAGGTCTCTGTGAGACAAAAGACATTTAGGAAGTTATCAGTTATTATTTCTTGAACTAGAGCTGATTTTGATGAAAGTGACCTAATGTTTAATAACCCAACTTTTAACTTAAAAGTGTTTCTTACATTACTTGAGGTTGTATTGATATTAATGAGATTTTTTTGGCACACTTTTTGGACTCTTTTTGTTTTTTGCTCACTGCGATACTTGATAACTGTCTTAATGGTATGGAACCTAGTTATTGTGGGTGACTACTCCTGGCAGTTCGCAGGCAGTTGGTTAGGCCATTCTGTCTTCTGCCTGGCCTTGGCTTTGATTTGTAAATTTTTATTCCTATCTGAAGAAAAAACCCTATCGGCTATGTTATGTGACATGAGCGCAGCACCCTCCCGGGAAGGATGGATGCCATCCCATTTCAAAAGGCCAGGCCATCAAAAGTAGACCAATTATCAATAAAGGTAATGTTGTTTTCTGAGCACCACTTAGACATCCAGCAGCGCAGCGACCATAACCTGCTGTAGATTTCGCCGCCACGCCTAACTTGCGCTGGACTGTTTGCCCCTTGTTAGGGACCATCCACTTCCCGCTTGGAACAGTCTTCCTCTTGCTCAAAATGGTCTGCTCTCCTCTCTGGACGATGTCTTACCCGCTCAGGACTATGTGCCACCCACTCAGGACAATGTGCTCCCCGCACTGAACAGTTTGAAGGCTACTCAGGAGACACTGGTGTCTATTCCGGATATCCAACATATGGACAGAGACTGTGCTATGCTCGCGTCTACTTGGGTCACCTCTGCGGTCGCGTGTACCCCGGTTGCCCCTGCGGTCGTGCTCCCTCCAGAACTTGAGTCCGCGTTAGCCTCTCCAGCACCTGAGTCCGCATTAGCCTCTCCAGCAGCTGAGTCTGCGTTAGCCTCTCCAGCACCTGAGTCAGCGTTAGCCTCTCCAGCACCTGAGTCTGCGTTATCTTCTCCAGCACCTGAGTCTGTGTTAGCCTCTCCAGGACCTGAGTCTGCGTTAGCCTCTCCAGCACCTGAGTCCACGGTTATCTCTCCGGCATCTGAGCCCGCAAGGCGCGCTCTCAAAGGGTCACGGCATCCCCGTATTCTCAAAGGGTCATGTCGCCCTCGCGCTCTCAAAGGGTCAAGGCGTCCCGCATCCTCAAAGGGTTACATTGCCCTCGCGCTCTCAAAAGGTCACGGCGTCCCCGCATCCTAAAAGGGTCACTTCGCCCTCGCGCTCTCAAAGGGTCAAGGCGTCCCCGCATCCTCAAAGGGTCACGGCGTCCCCGCATCCTCAAAGGGTCACGTCGCCCTCGCGCTCTCAAAGGGTCACGGCTTCCCCGCATCCTAAATGGGTCACGTCGCCCTCGCGCTCTCAAAGGGTCAAGGCATCCCCGCATCCTCAAAGGGTCACGGCGTCCCCACATCCTCAAAGGGTCACGTCACCCTCGCGCTCTCAAAGGGTCAAGGCGTCCCCGCATCCTCAAATGGTCACGTCGCCCTCACGCTCTCAAAGTGTCAAGGCGTCCCCGCATCCTCAAATGGTCACGTCGCCCTCACGCTCTCAAAGGGTCACGGTGCCACCCCATCCTCAAAGGATCACGTTGCCCTTGCACTCTCAAAGGGTCATGTTACCGTCACGCTCTCAAGGGGTCACATCTCCCTCGAGCTCTCAAGGGGTTGCATCGCCTCCGCGAGTTGGATGAGCCTCGCCGGTTCGCCGCCCTCAGAAGACCACGTTTCCCTCGTGCCCTCTAAGTGGTCTCGCCGACTTCGCGCCCTCGACAGGTCTCGCCGCTGTTGCGTCCTCACCAGGTCCCCCTTTGTTTTTTTTCTCCCCGGGTGGCTTTGCCCCCCAGTTGTTTTGGGGGCGATATATCAGGGTTGGGAGTGTTAGGCCACTCCCCCCTGTTTTCATTTCGGCTTTTGGCTGTTCCGGGTTCCCCGTAGGTAGAGCCCATCCCCTAGAGCTGGGATTGGGTCCTACCTAATCACATGTGGCCTGCTGACTACTCTTAAGTGCGCATGCGTCCTGAGTTAGCAGGCCAGCATTATCGGTGTATGTATTTGCATATGCTCACGTTACTTTGGGGTAGTGTGATTTGTTTGTGTTCGGCGTCACGTCGCCTTCGTCTCGGTTCGGATGATTCTTTTCATTTATTAAATATTTTTTCTACTACTTACCGGGTCGCCTGGCTCGCTCCTTCCACGACATTGCACCGCGCAGTGCCGCCTTTGGACAGACTGTGCCCCCCCCAATGTGACAGTTTCTAGGCGGGTCTGATTCCTGCACCAGATGTGGTCAATCACCAGCAGACATTTGCATATGTTTAGGACCTGCAGTAAACTATCGGCCTTTTGGTCAGATGTTTTTGGAACACTAAGCTGGGCGCTGGAAATACCAGTGGATCTTAATCCTATCACTGCACTATTCAGGATACCCCTATATTTCCAAACTGCAAAAATTTTTGAAAAGGACATCCTCTGAACTTCAGCTCAGGATCTTGATAAGACCTCATAGCTCATAGTATCAAGCCTCTTTATTTTATGTTTAAATGTCTTGTGTGTTTAGTTATTTTATACACTGGATTGTGTTAAGAGTAGTCTGCAATTTTTTTTGTGCAATAGCACACCACCATATTTTTCACATGGATATAATTTTTTAATGCTTTGAAATGACTGCAGGTTGTATTTCCATCAGTTGAACTTATAATTGCACATATTTAAACATGTTGAATAATTACAGAGTTGTTCATCGCTGTTAGACTTGTTAATTGTTGATCTTTATAAGTCATACCTGTTTGATTACTCAGGTGGGGAAAAAATTAAAGTTAATGTTTGTTTAATGTAAACAAACCAATAAGGTACAACTTAATTAATTTATTAATGAATTGTTACAAGACAAAAATGCAAAATACAGAACAATTAATAATAATAAGGATGTTGTCAAACTCTGGGTAAGAGATATACATGCATGTTACTTCAAAGGTACCACCGCAGGTGTGGGCAACAGGCCTTCTGTTCAATCCAGTTTAAGATTTAAAGGATACCAAAATTTTGTTAACTCATATGACAGAGGAACCAGTACAGAAACACAGGATTTTTTCAACTTTGGTTTGGTCAGCATTTTTTACATAACGTTGAAGATGGCTAAAAGTTGTCTGCTCTCTCTGAGACAGCACCATTTTTGTTGTTTTCAAAAAGACACAACACTCTTTTGCCTGTGGCTTTTTTTTTATTCATATAAAGACAACACACTTTTCCTCTGATTGTTTCCTCTGATTGTCTGATTGTTTATGCTGTACATCTGCTATGGGTGTGGAGAAGCAATCAATTATGTATTTTGCCTCTTGCAGGATTGCTTTGTGAGCCATTGTTTATATGGCAGGTTGCATACTGTTTTTTGAAGGTATAAAATGGGAACCCATCCTTGTAAAGACATCAAGCAAGTCCTCATCATCACTTTTGTCCATTGTGCTCTGGAAAGCCTTCTCAACAGCTGATCTCTCTACAACCGGAAGGTAGATAAGAAATGATGTAATCAGGATGTCGACATCAACTGTCAATGCCACAAATGCAGGCTAAAGAAATAGCTTTTGATAGCATTACTGGCATGACCCCGTGGTCTAATAATCCTTTTACCCAGATCCGTCCAATCACTTGCCATTCAGCCTTACAGAAGTATGGCCTCAGCTTTGGCACTCACTCTGTTTCTCCTTCACACTGTTCAAGAAATTGTTCCCAAAATGCAGTGTGAACCTCTCTTGAGACTCCTGCATCCTCAACAGCCTTTTCATTTACAAAGTCCATCTTTAAAGTAAAATGTATTATGCTGCTGTCCATAACAACAGCCAAAATATCTTCAACAACCTTAATCCTGCAAATTGATACACATATTGTGCCCCCTAGACATTCTGGATTGTCATGTGAGGTTTATGGGAAATGTTGTGTACTGTCCTGTAAGAAGATCAAAACATAAACAAAACAATAGTGTTTAATTAATAAAGCAGAGGTGAAAATACTGGATCCTATGTTTCCCATAATGCTTGAGTAATGCATCTCACCTGTGCACTTTCCATTGCCTCCCCATGTATGGACTGTAGAGTAGAGTAGTAGAGGCAGGTCACTAGCTGAGAGCATTTAAGTAATCTAAAGAATGAGTAAAACAGAACAACTTAAATGACAAAGATCCTTTGACATGGCAGAGTTGCAAGAAGAAAGCCACAGCTCTAAAAAATACAGATAGACAGACGATAGACAGATTGATAGAGATAGACAGATAATGGATTAGAACACAAAGCATTATGTGCATGAAACATGGTAGTAGTAGTATCATGGGGAGCAGTTAATGTAAAGAAACCTAACAACATCCGACATAACGACAATATATATATACTGCATATCGATATCGATACTGCAGTATATCGATACTACAAAATCTTAGTTCTTAATCTAATCACATAATTATTACTTATTACTTGTGTATCATCCTCACTGTTGACATAATCCAATATGATCACAACTGTCTCATCTCCATCTGCATGGCAAGGGTTTTCTTCCGGATCCCATAAAACTGTATCTGCATCATTTACTTCTGCAACCTCTTCAAAAGTGACTTGAGAGCTGTACGTAGGCTCATTTTCAGGAGAGACATTAGGATCTGTTCCAGTAAGGTCAATACTTTTAGAGAAGAAAGGAATGTTTTCAGAGGGCTGGAGATAAGTCCAGAATTTATCATGCTTATTTGTGCTAGTGTCCTGCCCCTATCCAATGTGCATTTTAATATCTTTTGGGCTTGAATGATACAGTATGTGCAAGTAATGCAGTGCAGGGTTAAAAGTTGTCAGAGTTATGAGGGTGTTGTGGGTGGGATTATGTCCGTTTAGTCCTGGTTCAGGGTCCGAATCGCTTTTGGCAAGAAGCTCCTCCTCATCCTCTCTGTGTTTGCCTTCAGGAGACGAAAACGCTGTCCTGATGGCAACAGAGTGAAGAGCTTGTTGTCAGGATGACTGAAGTCTTCCACAATCTTTTTGGCTTTGGACCAGCACCGCTTCCTGTAGATGGTCTGGAGGTCTGGGAATGCTACTCGGATGGTGCGTTCGGCCGAACGTACCACCCTCTGTAGTGACAGTCTGTCCAGATGGGTGCTGTTTCCGAACCAGTTTATGATGTTCCCTGTGAGGATGCTTTCGACTGTGCAGGAGTAGAAAAATAGCAGGACTTTGGAGGGCAGCCTGAAGTCTTGAGACATCGAAGGTGGTAGAGAGACGCCGACAAGCCTTCTTTGCCAGTTTGTTAATGTGGCAGGACCAAGATAGGTCCTGCGCGATGTGTAGTCAAAGGTACTTGAAGCTGTCTACCCTTTCTACTGCAGCGCCGTTGATCCTCACAGGGTGGAAACTCATTGTCTGTTTCTTGCTGTAGTCCACTATCAGCTCCTTAGTCTTGCTGATGTTGAGTTGGAGATTATTATCCTGTCACCAGGTCTCCAGGTGTGTAATCTCCCCCAGGTAGTCCCTCTCATCGTTGTTGGAGATCAGACCTACTCCAACGGTGTCGTCAGCAAACTTAATGATAGTTGTGGAGCTGGAGGTGGCCACGCAGTCATGGGTGTATAATGAGTACAGCAAAGGACTCAGAACACACCCGTGAAGAGCCCCAATGCTGAGAGTGAGGGAGGGGGAAAGATGCTTGCCAACCCGCACTGTCTGCCGTCTGTCCATTAGCAAACTGGAGATCCACTGACACAGGGATGGATGAGTGTGTTGAGTGTGGAAGGGATAATAGTGTTGAATGTTGAACTATAGTCCACAAAAAGCATTCTAACATATTTATTCCTCCCAGTGTCCAGGTGAGACAGAGCACAGTGAAGCAGGTGAGTGAT
>JAFMOC010000942.1:52500-101657 GCA_019802505.1 Corydoras sp. C115 | reverse complement strand
TACACCATATATAAACAAACACATATTAATGCACACCCCTATATTACACACACAACCCACCCAATATAAAACCACACACACACCACACATATCTAGACACACAAAAACACACACATATTACACCACCCACGACACACAACAAACCACATACTACATATATACACACACACCCACACATATACACCCCACAACCCACACACACACAACACACACACCACACACACACACACAACACAGATATATACTAGAGATATACATACATAGACACCCGTCCCACATATACAACACACCCCACATACAAATAGATACACACACACAAACATAAACATATGCAAACACACACACATACACACACAAACACCACACACACTATATATATGTATATGTATAGTATAATATAGATATATATATATATATATATAATATATATATATACACACACACACACATACAAACACACACACATCTACACACACACACACACACATATAAACACACAAACACATACACATATACAAACACACACATATATACACATACACACACACACATCTGCACACACACACATATACACACAAATATATATATATATATACACACACACACACACACACACACACATAAGGGGAGTAATTGGGGTTAGATGTCTTGCCCTTGGGCACCTCAGCTGTAGTACTTGGTGTCGAACCGGCGACCTTCAGCTGATGAGGCTCCTTAACCACAAACCTACGACTCCCCTAGTAAGCATTTTTGCAATGGCTTTCAGGATCATGTGACCTCACCACTGTAGTCCATCGATGAGCGCGGGACCCGGAGGAACCCATCCCCCCGGGTGCTGGCACTGACACAGAGCCTGGGGGCTGCACTGGAGGGGGTTGTTGAGGTGGGACCCGGCGGGGCATCCGCATCCCTCCACGGGGTCATCCAGCACATCGCAGGTGGGGTCCGGACCCAGGAGCGAGCGGCAGGTACGGTTGCACGCCTGCGCGGTGTAGCTGAACCTCAGGTTACTGGGACAGGTCCAACCTGCAGGATGGAACACGGGGAACACACATTAATAACCGAGTTAGAACCTTCACCCTCGGTCACGTGGAACCCTGTTCCGTCCTACCGCAGCTCGTCTGCTCCCTCCAATCCCCGACGCCGATGCCCTGACCGCTGCAGGCTTTAGCGTAGTTAGCTAAGCCGAGGCACACGCGCTCCTCTAACCCGGCACCGGATTGGCAGGTTCTCTGAACGCAGGCCTGGAACATCCATCACAATGTTTAGAACCGACGAACAGCCAACATCACGGACACAGGCGTTCCTGAAACGGGGCTTACATCAAAATAGACGTTCACAGGGACGTAGTCATGGCAACGAGCGAACGGGCCGCTGGAGTTGGTCAGCGCGCTACACCTGTCCTCAGCGAAGAGCTCTGTGTAAAATATTCACTTATTTTAATAATGATGTCATCAAACGTTACAGATGTAATGTCATGTGATCTAGAATGTAGAGCTTTAGATGAGCTTTGGGTGTAGAGCTTTAGGTGTAGAGCTTTAGGTGTAGAGCTTTGGGGGTAGGGCTTCGGGCGTAGGGCTTCGGGGGTAGAGCTTTGGGGGTAGGGATTTGGGGGTAGGGCTTTAAGTATAGGGCTTTGGGGGTAGGGCTTTGGGGGTAGGGCTTTAAGTATAGAGCTTTGGAGGTAGGGCTTTGGGAGTAGGGCTTTGGGAGTAGGGCTTTGGGAGTAGGGCTTTGGGAGTAGGGCTTTGGGAGTAGGGCTTCGGATGTAGAGCTTTAAGTATAGAGCTTTGGGGGTAGGGCTTTAAGTATAGAGCTTTGGGGGTAGGGCTTTAAGTATAGAGCTTTGGGGGTAGGGCTTCGGATGTAGAGCTTCGGATGTAGAGCTTCGGGTGTAGAGCTTTAGGTGTAGAGCTTTGGGGGTAGAGCTTTGGGGGTAGAGCTTTGGCGGTAGAGCTTTGGCGGTAGAGCTTTTGGCGAAGGGCTTCGGATATAGAGCTTCGGGTGTAGAGCTTTGGGGGTAGAGCTTCGGGTATAGAGCTTTAGGTGTAGAGCTTTGGGTGTAGAGCTTTGGGTGTAGAGCTTTGGGTGTAGAGCTTCGGGCGTAGGGCTTCGGGCGTAGGGCTTCGGGCGTAGAGCTTTGGGGGTAGGGCTTTGGGGGTAGGGCTTTAAGTATAGAGCTTTGGGGGTAGGGCTTTGGGAGTAGGGCTTTGGGAGTAGGGCTTCGGATGTAGAGCTTCGGGTGTAGAGCTTTAAGTATAGAGCTTTGGGGGTAGAGCTTTGCCGGTAGAGCTTTGCCGGTAGAGCTTTTGGCGTAGGGCTTCGGATATAGAGCTTCGGGTGTAGAGCTTTGGGGGTAGAGCTTCGGGTATAGAGCTTTAGGTGTAGAGCTTTGGGTGTAGAGCTTTGGGGGTAGAGCTTTGGGGGTCGAGCTTTGGGGGTCGAGCTTTGGGGGTAGGGCTTCGGGCGTAGGACTTCGGGCGTAGAGCTTTGGGGGTAGGGCTTTGGGGGTAGGGCTTTGGGGGTAGGGCTTTGGGCATAGGGCTTCGGATGTAGGGCTTCGGGTGTAGAGCTTTGGGGGTAGAGCTTTGGGTGTAGAGCTTTAAGCATAGAGCTTTGGGCATAGGGCTTCGGGCGTAGGGCTTCGGGCGTAGGGCTTTGGGCGTAGGGCTTTGGGGGTAGAGCTTTGGGCATAGGGCTTTGGGCGTAGGGCTTCGGGCGTAGGGCTTCGGGGGTAGGGCTTTGGGGGTAGGGCTTTGAGGGTAGGGCTTTGAGGGTAGGGCTTTGGGGGTAGGGCTTCGGGTGTAGAGCTTTGGGGGTAGAGCTTCGGGGGTAGAGCTTCGGGGGTAGGGCTTTGTTGGGTATGGCTTCGGGTGTAGAGCTTTGGGGGTAGGGCTTTGGGGGTATGGCTTCGAGTGTAGAGCTTTGGGGGTAGAGCTTTAAGTATAGAGCTTTGGGAGTAGGGTTTCGGGCGTAGGGCTTCGGGCGTAGGGGGTAGAGCTTTGGGGGTAGAGCTTTGGGGGTAGAGCTTTGGGGATAGGGCTTTGGGGGTAGGGCTTTGGGCGTAGGGCTTCGGATGTAGGGCTTCGGGTGTAGAGCTTTGGGGGTAGAGCTTTGGGCATAGAGCTTTAAGTATAGAGCTTTGGGCGTAGGGCTTCGTGCGTGGGGCTTCGGGGGTAGAGCTTTGGGGGTAGAGCTTTGGGGGTAGAGTTTTGGGGGTAGGGCTTTGGGCGTAGGGCTTCGGGTGTAGAGCTTTGGGGGTTGGGCTTCGGGTGTAGAGCTTTGGGGGTAGAGCTTTGGGGGTAGGGCTTTGGGAGTAGAGCTTTAAGTATAGAGCTTTGGGGGTAGGATTTCGGGTTTTGGGTGTAGAGCTTTGGGGGTAGAGTATTGGGGGTAGAGCTTTAGGTGTAGAGCTTTGGGTGTAGAGCTTTGGGTGTAGGGCTTTGGGTGTAGAGCTTTGGGGGTAGAGCTTTGGGGGTAGAGCTTTGGGGGTAGAGCTTTGGGGGTAGAGCTTTGGGGGTAGAGCTTTAGGTGTAGAGCTTTAGGTGTAGAGCTTTGGGTGTAGAATTTTAGATGTAGAGCTTTAGATGTAGAACTTTGGGTGTAGAACTTTGGGAGTGGAGCTTTGGGGGTAGAGCTTTGGGGGTAGAGCTTTTGGTGTAGAGCTTTGGGGGTAGAGCTTTGGGTGTAGAGCTTTGGGGGTAGAACTTTGGGTGTATGTGATGGGGCGGGGTCGCTGTACCGGTGTCCGTGTTGATGCAGATCGGGGAGTCCGTGGATGGAACGCAGTCTCTGGACGTCCAGGACAAAGCGAACGGCTGAGCAGAGTTCTCTACGATTCCACTGCTGCTGGTGAAGTCATCATCTGTGTCGTTGTTGTTTGTTCCACAGAGACCTGGAACGAGGACAGACAGACAGTACAGACAGACAGAACCCTGAGGACCTACAGAACCCTGAGGACGTCCAGAACCCTGAGGACGCCCAGAACTCTGAGGACGTACAGATGAACCCTGAGGACGTAGAGAACCCTGAGAACGACAGAACCCTGAGGACGTACAGAACCCTGAGGACACCCAGAACCCCGAGGACGTACAGATGAACCCTGAGGACGTAGAGAACCCTGAGGACGTAGAGAACCCTGAGGACATACAGATGAACCCTGAGGACGTAGAGAACCCTGAGGACGTACAGAAGCCTGAGGATGTACAGAACCCTGAGGACGCCCAGAACCCTGAGGACGTACAGATGAACCCTGAGGACGTACAGAACCCTGAGGATGTACAGAACCCTGAGGATGTACAGAACCCTCAGAACATACAGATGAACCTGAGGACGTACAGAACCCTAAGGATGTACAGAACCCTGAGGACGTATAGATGAACCCTGAGAACGTACAGAACCCTGGGGATGTACAGAACCCTGGGGATGTACAGAACCCTGAGAACGTACAGATGAACCTGAGGACGTACAGATGAACCCTGAGGACATACAGATGAACCCTGAGGACATACAGATGAACCCTGAGGACCTACAGAACCCTGAGGACGTAGAGAACCCTGAGGACCTACAGAACTCTGAGGATGTACAGAACCCTGTGGACGTACAGATGAACCCTGAGGACGTACAGATAAACCCTGAGGACGTACAGAACCCTAAGAACGTACAGAGCCCTGGGGATGTACAGAACCCTGAGAATGTATAGATGAACCTGAGGATGTACAGATGAACCCTGAGGACGTACAGAACCCTGAGGACGTACAGATGAACCTGAGGACGTACAGATGAACCTGAGGACGTACAGATGAACCCTGAGGATGTATAGAACCCTGAGAACGTACAGATGAACCTGAGGATGTACAGAACCCTGAGAACGTAGAGATGAACCTGAGGATGTACAGAACCCTGAGAACATACAGATGAACCTGAGGACGTACAGATGAACCCTGAGGACGTACAGAACCCTGAGGACGTACAGATGAACCCTGAGGACCTACAGAACCCTGAGGACGTAGAGAACCCTGAGGACCTACAGAACTCTGAGGACGTACAGAACCCTGAGGACGTCCAGAACCCTGAGGAACATGAGCGTGACCGAGGGAGGAGGTCCGTACCTTTGGTCTGAACAGCTGGTGGAACGTACAGGTACATCTGGACCTCAGGAGAGACTCGCACCTGCATCTTCATTCCAAAGAACGTCTGAACCTGAACGAACATGGACGACTGCCAGAACACCGTCACGTGATCTGCACGGACGTCAGACAGATAAGCTTGGTTACTGATAAAAGGGAAGGGTTCCACGCCGGAACGTCTCGCTCGGAACCGTCACCTGTCTGAGAGAGGTCCGTGATGACGGCGTCTCCGAGCTGGACCCCGCTGCTGGAGAACGTGTAGATGTCCTGCGACGGGATTGGTTCAGGGTCACAATTCAGAGAGAAAGAACACGGAGCTCAGAACACGGAGACAGGACGGAGACGGAGACACGGACCTGATACACGCTCAGGAAGAGCTGATCCACGGACATCTGACCGCTGGAGAACCGAGCGCTCAGCGTCCAGTTGAGACCCTGAGAAAAAAAGATTCATACGTCATGTGAGCGGTGGCACGGTGGCTTAGTGGTTTAGCATGTTCTCCTCTCAGCACTAGGGATTCCCGGTTCGAATCCCCATCTGGGTGGAGTTTTCATGTTCTCCAAGTGTCCGCGTGGGTTTCCTCCGGGTTCTCCGGTTTCTTCCCACAGTCCAAAAACATGGATCAAGTCAATTGAGTTCTCCAGATTGCCCCATATATAGTGTCTGTGTGAGTGAGTGTGTGCCCAGTGTTATCTGCCCAGCGCCCGAGACGTTCTCCCCTGGGTGGGCATGGGGAACCCCCCCGCGACCCTATTAGAGGATAAAGCGGAATATAATGGATGGATGTACGTCATGTGATCACGGACGATAACCATACACATCACAGCATGGGGGGGCAGTCATCATACCCCCCCCCATACAGGTTCCCCATGCCCATCCAGGGGAGAACGTTTTGGGCGCTGGGCAGATACACCCAGGACAGGACGCCAATCTATCACTGGGCACACACTCACACATACTATATGGGGCAATTTAGAACATTAATTTTACCTTAAATCCATGTTTTTCGACTGTGGGAGGAAACTGGGGAGAACATGCAAACTCCACCCAGATCGAGATTCAAACCTGAATCCCTGAGAGGAGAACATGCTACCATGCCACCCGTTTTGCAGAGTGTGTGTTGGAATTCTATTCGTGTACTGTATAAGGATCTGATGTTGGATGAGAGGAACCGGATCACAATCGCAGTTCTAGTTCATCCCAAAGGTGTTGGGAGTTAAGATCAAATTCCCTTTTCACAAAGCTGGGGACAGACACGGGGCTGGACGACCCAGTGAGTTTTAAAACATCATGTCAGTGAACGGTCCTCAAACTGGATCCTCAAAATGGATCCTCAAAATGGATCCTCAGACCAGATCCTTAAACTAAATCCTCAAACTGGATCCTCAGACCAGATCCTTATACTAAATCCTCAAACTGGATCCTCAAACTGGATCTTCATACCGGATCCTCAAAATGGATCCTTAAACTGGACCCTCAAATGGGATCCTCAGACTGGATCCTCAGACCGGATCCTTATACTAAATCCTCAAACTGGATCTTCATACCGGATCCTCAAAATGGATCCTTAAACTGGATCCTCAAATGGGATCTTCAGACTGGATCCTCAGACCGGATCCTCAAACTGGATCCTCAGTCTGGATCATAAGACTCTATTATCAGATTGGATCCTCAGACTGGATCATCAGACCAGATCCTCAGACCAGATCCTTATACTTAATCCTCAAACTGGATCCTCAACCTGGATCTTCATACCGGATCCTCAAAATGGATCCTTAAATGGGATCCTCAAACTGGATCCTCAGACTGGATCCTCATACTGGATTCTCAGATTGGATCCTTATACTAAATCCTCAAACTGGATCTTCATACCGGATCCTCAAAATGGATCCTTAAACTGGATCCTCAAATGGGATCCTTAAACTGGATCCTCAGACCGGATCCTCATACTGGATTCTCAGATTGGATCCTTATACTAAATCCTCAAACTGGATCCTTAACCTGGATCTTCATACCGGATCCTCAAAATGGATCCATAAACTGGATCCTTAAACTGGATCCTCAAATGGGATCCTCAAACTGGATCCTCATATTGGATTCACAGATTGGATCCTGAAACCGGATCATCAGAATGAATAGCTGAGTTGTTGCTCACCCTCGCAGCCACGTAGGTGCATTTCCCGGGAACAGAATACCGTTTACCATCGAAGGTGGAGACGAAGGAGCCCTCGATGTTGCAGCGTGGAGAACATGTGTTTGGAGAACACGTCCATTTTCCACCGATGCAGACGCTGCGATGAAAACAACGAGAGTTCTTTCACACGCACTCGTCACACGGCGTTACACAACCTGCTTAATATGTAATGATCATATAGGAAAGGGGCGGGGCTCTGAGTCCAGCAGGTTTAAACATGATTGGTTAGCAGCACTAACCAATCACAGGGCTCTATGAGCTCATGCATACAGAAACGGGGAGGAGCATTGTCCTGCAGGTGTGTGTGAGGCGTGACCGTACCAGGTCTGACACTTTGAACTGCGCTGATGACCCGGGGGGTAGGTTCTGCCCCCGTACACGCAGGGGCAGTTCTCCAGTCTCACGGCGTGGAAGCCTTCAGCACGATCGTTCAGCACCAGACCTGATGGAGGAGACGACGGGAGGTGAGGAGGTGGAGGAGAACAACAAGAAGGTTCTGATCTCTGTTCGTAATGGAACCTAATGGAGAACGCCGGGGTCTGCAGCTGGGCTTATGTAAATGGGCGGAGCTATGTGAGGTAATGAGCAAGCACCAGAAACACCAGAGAATCAAAGAATCACAAGTTTAAAGTGAGGAAATGATTCATCTGAAGGAATCGATTCACCTAAAGGAAATTATTTGTCTGAAAAAAGTGATTCATATGAAGAAAACGATTCATCTGAAGGAAACGATTCAGGGCGGCATGGTGGCTTAGTGGTTGAGCATGTTCTCCTCTCAGCGCTGGGGATTCCCGGTTCAAATCCCCATCTGGGTGGAGTTTCCATGTTCTCCCCGTGTCCGCGTGGGTTTCCTCCGGGTTCTCCGGTTTCCTCCCACAATCCAAAAACATGGATCAAGGTCAATTGAGTTCTCCAAATTGCCCCATATAGAGTGTGTCCGTGTCCTGGGTGGATTGCCCCCCTGTCCTGGGTGTATCTGCCCAGCGCCCGAAACGTTCTCGCCTGGATGGGCATGGAGAACCCCCCCGCGACCCTAATAGAGGATAAAGCGGAAGATAATGGGTGGATGGATAGAAAACGATTCACCTAAAGGAAATGATTCATGCAAAGGAAATGATTCATCTGAAGGAAACGATTCATGTGAAGGAAATGATTCATCTGAAGGAAATGATTCATCTAAAGGAAATGATTTATATGAAGGAAATGATTCATCTGAAGGAAATGATTCATCTAAAGGAAATGATTCATGTGAAGGAAATGATTCACCTAATGGAAATGATTCATCTAAAGGAAACGAGCAAGAGTGAAACACCAGAGAATCAAAGAATCACAAGTTTATAGTGAGGAAACGATTCATCCGAAGGAAATGATTCATCTGAATAAAACGATTCATCTAAAGGAAATGATTCATCAAAAGGAAATGATTCATCCGAAGGAAACGATTCATCCGAAGGAAACGATTCATCTGAAGGAAATGATTCATCTTAAGGAAATTATTTGTTTGAAAAAAAGTGATTCATCTAAAGGAAACGATTCATCTGAAGGAAATGATTCATCTAAAGGAAACGATTCATCTAAAGGAAATGATTCACCTGAAGAAAACGATTCATGTGAAGGAAATGATTCATTGAAAGGAAATGATTCATCTAAAGGAAACGATTCATCTAAAGGAAATGATTCACCTGAAGAAAACGATTCATGTGAAGGAAATGATTCATTGAAAGGAAATGATTCATCTAAAGGAAATGATTCATCTGAAGGAAATGATTCATCCGAAGGAAACGATTCATCTAAAGAAAACGATTCATCTAAAGAAAAAGATTCATCTGAAGGAAACGATTCATCTAAAGGAAATGATTCATCTAAAGGAAACGATTCATCCGAAGGAAACGATTCATCTAAAGGAAACGAGCAAGAGTGAAACACCAGAGAATCAAAGAATCACAAGTTTATAGTGAGGAAACGATTCATCCAAAGGAAATGATTCATCTGAATGAAACGATTCATCTAAAGGAAATGATTCATCAAAAGGAAATGATTCATCCGAAGGAAACGATTCATCCGAAGGAAACGATTCATCTGAAGGAAATGATTCATCTTAAGGAAATTATTTGTTTGAAAAAAAGTGATTCATCTAAAGGAAACGATTCATCTAAAGGAAACGATTCATCTGAAGGAAATGATTCATCTAAAGGAAACGATTCATCTAAAGGAAATGATTCACCTGAAGAAAACGATTCATGTGAAGGAAATGATTCATTGAAAGGAAATGATTCATCTAAAGGAAACGATTCATCCGAAGGAAATTATTCATCTGAAGGAAATGATTTATATGAAGGAAATGATTCATCCGAAGGAAACGATTCATCTAAAGAAAACGATTCATCTAAAGAAAAAGATTCATCTGAAGGAAACGATTCATCTAAAGGAAATGATTCATCTAAAGGAAACGATTCATCTAAAGGAAACGATTCATCTAAAGGAAACGAGCAAGAGTGAAACACCAGAGAATCAAAGAATCACAAGTTTATAGTGAGGAAACGATTCATCCAAAGGAAACGATTCATCTGATGGAAACGATTCATCTAAAGGAAATGATTCATCCGAAGGAAATGATTCATCTGAAGGAAACGATTCATCTAAAGGAAATGATTCATCCGAAGGAAACGATTCATCTAAAGGAAAAGATTCATCTAAAGGAAATGATTCATCTGAAGGAAACGATTCATCTAAAGGAAACGATTCATCTAAAGGAAATGATTCATCTAAAGGAAATGATTCATCTAAAGGAAATGATTCATCTGAAGGAAACGATTCATCTAAAGGAAATGATTCATCTAAAGGAAACGATTCATCAAAAGGAAACGATTCATCCGAAGAAAACGATTCATCTAAAGGAAACGATTCATCCAAAGGAAACGATTCATCTGAAGGAAATGATTCATCTTAAGGAAATTATTTGTTTGAAAAAAGTGATTCATCTGAAGGAAATGATTCGTCAGGTGTTCAGAGGGCTCACCTGTGGGAGGGAGGCAGGTGTTGGTGATGAAGGCTGTCTGTTGCTCTGGGTTGGAGCAGGTGGGGGGGAAGGCCGGCCCCTCCTCTGTGAACAGCAAGTCTCCGGGACATGCGGGGGGGTCTGCAGAGAGGTCAGCACGCGGTCAGTGTACGTCCCACTCGGACCGTAACCATAACGACCATCCAACACTCACCACACGAAACCTCCTGTCTGAACTTGGCCGGGTTGTACGGGGTTCTCCCCATGGAACCGTTGCAGGTTCGGATCAGCTCCTCGTAGAACGAGCACCTGACCGCTTTATTCTTGACCCCGTACATGGTGCGAGGGCAGAGCACCTTATAATTACGGACTTTCTGATCCAGACACTCCATGGTGTGAGAGTAGAAGTTGTTACACGACTAAAAAAAAAATTACAGACGAAGAGTTCAGAGTTAGAGACGAAGAGTTCAGAGATACAGATAAAGAGTTCAGAGATACAGACGAAGAGTTCAGAGATACAGATGAAGAGTTCAGAGATACAGACGAAGAGTACAGAGATACAGATGAAGAGTTCAGAGATACAGACGAAGAGTACAGAGATACAGACGAAGAGTTCAGAGATACAGACGAAGAGTTCAGAGATACAGACGAAGAGTTCAGAGATACAGACGAAGAGTTCAGAGATACAGACGAAGAGTTCAGAGATACAGAGTTCAGAGATACAGACGAAGAGTTCAGAGATACAGACGAAGAGTTCAGAGATACAGACGAAGAGTTCAGAGATACAGACGAAGAGTTCAGAGATACAGACGAAGAGTTCAGAAGAGTACAGACGAAGAGTTCAGAGATACAGACGAAGAGTTCAGAGATACAGACGAAGAGTTACAGATGAAGAGTTCAGAGATACAGAGATACAGAGATACAGACGAAGAGTTCAGAGAGTTCAGAGATACAGAAGAGTACAGAAGAGTTCAGAGATACAGACGAAGAGTTCAGAGATACAGACGAAGAGTTCAGAGATACAGACGAAGAGTTCAGAGATACAGACGAAGAGTTCAGAGATACGACGAGAGTTCAGAGATACAGACGAAGAGTTCAGAGATACAGACGTTCAGAGATTCAGAGATACAAGAGTTCAGAGAGAGTTCAGAGATACAGACGAAGAGTTCAGAGATACAGACGAAGAGTTCAGAGATACAGACGAAGAGTTCAGAGATTTACAGACGAAGAGTTCAGAAGAGTTCAGAGATACAGACGAAGAGTTCAGAGATACAGACGAAGAGTTCAGAGATACAGACGAAGAGTTCAGAGATACAGACGAAGAGTTCAGAGATAAGAGTTCAGAGATACAGACGAAGAGTTCAGAGATACAGACGAAGAGTTCAGAGATACAGACGAAGAGTTCAGAGATACAGACGAAGAGTTCAGAGATACAGACGAAGAGTTCAGAGATACAAGACGAGAGAGTTCAGAGATACAGACGACGAAGAGTTCAGAGATACAGACGAAGAGTTACAGACGAAGAGTTCAGAGATAGAGATACAGACGAAGAGTTCAGAGATACAGACGAAGAGTTCAGAGATACAGACGAAGAGTTCAGAGATACAGACGAAGAGTTCAGAGATACAGACGAAGAGTTCAGAGATACAGACGAAGAGTTCAGAGATACAGACGAAGAGTTCAGAGATACAGACGAAGAGTTCAGAGATACAGACGAAGAGTTCAGAGATACAGACGAAGAGAGAGATACGACGAAGAGTTCAGAGAGATACAGACGAAGAGTTCAGAGATAGACGAAGAGTTCAGAGATACAGACGAAGAGTTCAGAGATACAGAGATTCACAGATACAGACGAAGAGTTCAGAGATACAGACGAAGAGTTTCAGAGATACAGATACGACAGAGTTCAGAGATACAGACGAAGAGTTCAGAGATACAGACGAAGAGTTCAGAGATACAGACGAAGAGTTCAGAGATACATACAGAAGAGTTCAGAGATACAGACGAAGAGTTCAGAGATACAGACGAAGAGTTCAGAGTACAGAGTTCAGAGATCAGAGATACAGACGAAGAGTTCAGAGATACAGACGAAGAGTTCAGAGAGACGATAGCGAAGAGTTCAGAGATAGAGATACAGACGAAGAGTTCAGACGAAGAGTTCAGAGATACAAGAGTTCAGAGAAGAGTTCAGAGATACAGACGAAGAGAGAGATTCAGAGATACAGACGAAGAGTTCAGAGATACAGACGAAGAGTTCAGAGATACACGAAGAGTCAGACGAGAGAGTTAGACGAAGAGTTCAGAGATACAGACGAAGAGTTCAGAGATACAGACGAAGAGTTCAGAGATACAGACGAAGAGTTCAGAGATACAGACGAAGAGTTCAGAGTTAGAGACGAAGAGTTCAGAGATACAGACGAAGAGTTCAGAGATACAGACGAAGAGTTCAGAGTTAGAGACGAAGAGTTCACAGACGAAGAGTTCAGAGATACAGACGAAGAGTTCAGAGATACAGACGAAGAGTTCAGAGATTACAGACGAAGAGTTCAGAGATACAGACGAAGAGTTCAGAGATACAGACGAAGAGTTCAGAGATACAGACGAAGAGAGAGTTCAGAGATACAGACGAAGAGTTCAGAGATACAGACGAAGAGTTCAGAGATACAGACGAAGAGTTCAGAGATACAGACGAAGAGTTCAGAGATACAGAGAAGAGTTCAGAGATACAGACGAAGAGTTCAGAGATACAGACGAAGAGTTCAGAGATACAGACGAAGAGTTCAGAGATACAGACGAAGAGTTCAGAGATACAGACGAAGAGTTCAGAGATACAGACGAAGAGTTCAGAGATACAGACGAAGAGTTCAGAGATACAGAAGAGTTCAGAGATACGAAGAGTTCAGAGAAGAGTTCAGAGATTACAGACGAAGAGTTCAGAGATACAGACGAAGAGTTCAGAGATACAGACGAAGAGTTCAGAGATACAGACGAAGAGTTCAGAGATCAGAGATACAGACGAAGAGTTCAGAGATACAGACGAAGAGTTCAGAGATACAGACGAAGAGTTCAGAGATACAGACGAAGAGTTCAGAGATACAGACGAAGAGTTCAGAGATACAGACGAAGAGTTCAGAGATACAGACGAAGAGTTCAGAGATACAGACGAAGAGTTCAGAGATACAGACGAAGAGTTCAGAGATACAGACGAAGAGTTCAGAGATACAGACAGACGAGATACAGAGTTCAGAGATACAGACGAAGAGTTCAGAGATACAGACGAAGAGAGTCAGAGATACAGACGAAGAGTTCAGAGATACAGACGAAGAGTTCAGAGATACAGAGAAGATACAGACAGAAAGAGTTCAGAGATAGAGACGAAGAGTTCAGAGATACAGAGATTCAGAGATACAGACGAAGAGTTCAGAGATACAGACGAAGAGTTCAGAGATACAGACGAAGAGTTCAGAGATTCAGAGATACGACGAGAGTTCAGAGATACAGACGAAGAGTTCAGAGATACAGACGAAGAGTTCAGAGATACAGATGAAGAGTTCAGAGATACAGACGAAGAGTTCAGAGATACAGACGCAGAGTTCAGAGATACAGACGAAGAGTTCAGAGATACAGACGAAGAGTTCAGAGATACAGACGAAGAGTTCAGAGATACAGACGAAGAGTTCAGAGATACAGACGAAGAGTTCAGAGATACGACGAAGAGTTCAGAGATACAGACGAAGAGTTCAGAGATACAGACGAAGAGTTCAGAGATACAGACGAAGAGTTCAGAGATACAGACGAAGAGTTCAGAGATACAGACGAAGAGTTCAGAGATACAGACAAAGAGTTCAGAGATACAGACGAAGAGTTCAGAGTTAGAGACGAAGAGTTCAGAGATACAGACGAAGAGTTCAGAGATACAGACGAAGAGTTCAGAGATACAGACGAAGAGTTCAGAGATACAGACGAAGAGTTCAGAGATACAGACGAAGAGTTCAGAGATACAGATGAAGAGTTCAGAGATACAGACGAAGAGTTCAGAGATACAGATGAAGAGTTCAGAGATACAGACGAAGAGTTCAGAGATACGACGAAGAGTTCAGAGATACAGACGAAGAGTTCAGAGATACAGACGAAGAGTTCAGAGTTAGAGACGAAGAGTTCAGAGATACGACGAAGAGTTCAGAGATACAGACAAAGAGTTCAGAGATACAGACGAAGAGTTCAGAGATGCAGACGAAGAGCTCAGAGATACAGACGAAGAGTTCAGAGTTACAGACGAAGAGTTCAGAGTTACAGACGAAGAGTTCAGAGATACAGACGAAGAGTTCGGAGATACAGACGAAGAGCTCGGAGATACAGACGAAGAGCTCAGAGATACAGACGAAGAGTTCAGAGATACAGATGAAGAGTTCAGAGTTAGAGACGAAGAGTTCAGAGATACAGACGAAGAGTTCAGAGATACAGACGAAGAGTTCAGAGATACAGACAAAGAGTTCAGAGATAGTGACGAAGAGTTCAGAGATACAGACGAAGAGTTCAGAGATACAGACGAAGAGTTCAGAGATACAGACGAAGAGTTCAGAGATACAGACGAAGAGCTCAGAGATACAGACGAAGAGTTCAGAGATACAGACGAAGAGTTCAGAGTTAGAGACGAAGAGTTCAGAGATACAGACGAAGAGTTCAGAGATACAGACGAAGAGTTCAGAGATACAGACGAAGAGTTCAGAGATACAGACGAAGAGTTCAGAGATACGACGCAGAGTTCAGAGATACAGACGAAGAGTTCAGAGTTAGAGATGAAGAGTTCAGAGTTAGAGATGAAGAGTACATTCACATTTCCAATTCATTCATTATGAACCCTATATGAATGGTTTGTTAAATGGTATGATACGTACAGTGTCAGCTACGTTTTGGGAATCCGTGGTCACACACGTTCCATCATTCATGATGTTGGTAGATACCAACTGGGTTCTAGATTCTGAAGCAAAAAAATTATAATAATGATTATTATTATATAATAATTATGAAACCAGAGTGTGATATTCCACTGGATTTCTCACTGAATTCACCTGAAACATTGGGACGTCCACAGATCCCCGTCATATCGGTCAGTAAGGGCCGGTCCAGCTGGATCTGAAGGGATCATAATGATGACGTGATGATTAGAGGGTTAAAGCGCTGATACTGATATTTACAACAGGCAAGTTCAAGTTCAACCAAGGATTCGAACCGGGAATCCCTAGCGCTGAGAGGAGAACATGCTAAAGCACTAAACCACCCGCCTGCATCAGAAATCATTTGGCTTTACTCTTACATTTACATTACTTTTATCCAAAGCGACTTCCAAGGTGAGCACAGGGTTCATCACAGCGCCCCCTGCAGCAATGAGGGTTAAGGGTCTCGCTCAAGGACCCACACTGGTAACTTCAGTGGACCTGGGATTTGAACCCCCAACCTTCAGATTGATAACCCAACACCCCACCACTGACGTACGGGGCCCTTTATAAGCTTCATAACATTCATAATCTTCTGAAAATCCTCGTATCATTTAAATAAAATAAAATTATTCGGACCCTGACGGCACGGTGGCTTAGTGGTTAGCACGTTCGCCTCTCAGCGCTAGGGATTCCCGGTTCGAATCCCCATCTGGGTGGAGTTTCCATGTTCTCCCCGTGTCCGTGTGGGTTTCCTCCGGGTTCTCTGGTTTCCTCCCACAGTCCAAAAACATGGATCAAGTTAATTGAGTTCTCTAAATTGCCCCATATAGAGTGTGTTTGAGTGTGTGAGTGTGTACCCAGTGATGGATTGGCGCCCTGTCCTGGGTCTATCTGCCCAGCGCCCGAGATGTTCTCCCCTGGATGGGCATGGGGAACCCCACCGCGACCCTAATAGAGGATAAAGCGGGAGATAATGAATGAATGTATTCGGACCCTTATTGAGGAAACTGATTGTATAAACTCAACAGTAATGATCCGGGTTAGTCCAGCTTTCACTCAGATCATAAACAGAAAGCAAATAATAAAGCAGTGAGGTCAGAGAGGGCGTGGCATTATTCTAGGGTGACCAGATTCCAATTCACCAGATGTGGGTTTGTGTGGGACAATGTGGGACACCAATGCACTGCCATATATAAAGATATATATATGAGACCTAATTTGCAAATATATACAGTATATATATATATATATATATAGGGTGGCTTAGTGGTTAGCATGTTCTCCTCTCAGCACTAGGGATTCCCGGTTCGAATCCCAATCTGGGTGGAGTTTCCATGTTCCCCCCGTGTCCACGTGGGTTTCCTCCGGGTTCTCCGGTTTCCTCCCACAGTCCAAAAACATGGATCAAGTCAATTGGGTTCTCCAAATTGCCCCATATAGAGTGTGTGTGTGTGAGTGAGTGTGTGCCCAGCGATGGATTGGTGTCCTGTCCTGGGTGTATCTGCCCAGCGCCCGAAAAGTTCTCCCCTGGATGGGCATGGGGAACCCCCCCCCACGACCCTAATAGAGGATAAACCGGAAGATAATGGATGAATGAATGAATGTGAAGCATTCAGAGGTGTGTCATCACTGTCAATGATGTCACGGTTGGACATACAGCCAATCAGATTTAGGGGGTGGAACTACCAGTTTTATAATGACATTGAATCAGTTAGGGCGGCACCGTAGATTAGTGGTTTAGCATGTTCTCCTCTCAGCACTAGGGATTCCCAGTTCGAATCCCAATCTGGGTGGAGTTTCCATGTTCCCCCCGTGTCCACGTGGGTTTCCTCCGGGTTCTCCGGTTTCCTCCCACAGTCCAAAAACATGGATTAAGTCAATTGAGTTCTCCAAATTGCCCCATATAGAGTGTGTGTGAGTGAGTGAGTGAGTGTATGCCCAGCGATGGATTGGTGTCCTGTCCTGGGTGTATCTGCCCAGCGCCCGAAAAGTTCTCCCCTGGATGGGCATGGGGAACCCCCCCCGTGACCCTAATAGAGGATAAACCGGAAGATAATGGATGAATGAATGAATGTGAAGCATTCAGAGGTGTGTCATCACTGTCAATGATGTCACGGTTGGACATACAGCCAATCAGATTTAGGGGGTGGAACTACCAGTTTTATAATGACATTGAATCAGTTAGGGCGGCACGGTAGATTAGTGGTTTAGCATGTTCTCCTCTCAGCACTAGGGATTCCCGGTTCGAATCCCAATCTGGGTGGAGTTTCCATGTTCTCCCCGTGTCCGCGTGGGTTTCCTCCGGGTTCTCCGGTTTCCTCCCACAGTCCAAAAACATGGATCAAGTCAATTGAGTTCTCCAAATTGCCCCATATAGAGTGTGTGTGTGTGAGTGAGTGTGTGTCCAGCGATGGATTGGCCCCCTGTCCTGGGTGTATCTGCCCAGCGCCCGAAACGTTCTCCCCTGGATGGGCATGGGGAACCCCCCCCGTGACCCTAATAGAGGATAAACCGGAAGATAATGGATGAATGAATGAATGTGAAGCATTCAGAGGTGTGTCATCACTGTCAATGATGTCACGGTTGGACATACAGCCAATCAGATTTAGGGGGTGGAACTACCAGTTTTATAATGACATTGAATGAGTTAGGGCGGCACCGTAGATTAGTGGTTTAGCATGTTCTCCTCTCAGCACTAGGGATTCCCGGTTCGAATCCCAATCTGGGTGGAGTTTCCATGTTCTCCCCGTGTCCGCGTGGGTTTCCTCCGGGTTCTCCGGTTTCCTTCCACAGTCCAAAAACATGGATCAAGTCAATTGGGTTCTCCAAATTGCCGCATATAGAGTGTGTGTGTGTGTGTGAGTGTGTGCCCAGTGATAGATTGCCCCCCTGTCCTGGGTGTATCTGCCCAGCGCCCGAAACGTTCTCCCCTGGATGGGCATGGGGAACCCCCCCGCGACCCTAATAGAGGATAAAGCAGAAGATGATGGATGGATGGATGGATGGAGTTAGGTTCTGCAGGAGAACCCTGTGTGTGTGTTCTTTAAACTCACCCAGAGTGAGCTGACGCCCTGAGACGTGTTGTACCAGGTGATGTAAAGCGGCAGCACTTTGCTCTTCAGCATGGTGAAGATCCCGAAGCTGTACAGACTCTGGTAGGTGTGGTCGTACGGGAGAGAGACACTGAAAAGCATCAGCACAAGTGGAACACCGTTAAACACGACTGTAACGTTCTACAGGCTGAGGGCCAGGAGCTTCTGCAACCAAAGGCTTCCTGGAGGTGGAGTCAGACCTTCATCCATGGCTCTGCTGACGAACACTGGATGGAACCTGGATATCAATTGGACTGGCGGTCCTGCAGGACGCCCCCTAATGGACTCACATAGAGTTTTCCAGTTGTTAGTTTTTCCATTGGTTAAATATCTGTACATGGCTGTTCTACACTGTTGATGCTGCCCGGCTGCTCAAGGAGGAGGAGTCCCCCACTGAGTCTCGGTCCTCACAAGGTTTCTTCCTTAAATAACAACATAACAGGGAGTTTTTTCTTGACACTGTCGCTTCGTCTTGCTCTTTGGGGTTTAAAGGCTTTTCATTCTGTAGAGCTGCTTTGTGACGATGTGCTGTTTTAAAAAGCGCGACATAAATAATTGAACTTCAACTTCAACTTGAGCGGCGGCACGGTGGCTTAGTGGTTGAGCATGTTCTCCTCTCAGCACTAGGAATTCCTGGTTCGAATCCCCATCTGGCTGGAGTTTCCATGTTCTCCCCCTGTCCGCGTGGGTTTCCTCCGGGTTCTCCGGTTTCCTCCCACAGTCCAAAAACATGGATCAAGTCAATTGAGTTCTCCAAATTGCCCCATATAGAGTGTGTGTCTGTGTGAGTGTGTGCGATGGATTGGTGCCCTGTCCTGGGTGTATCTGCCCAGCGCCCGAAACGTTCTCTCCTGGATGGGCATGGAGAACCCCCCCGACCCTAATAGAGGATAAAGTGGAAGATAATGGATGGATGAACTTGAGCTTCTGGAACTCCACGGCCTGGACGTCTCTCCACAATCAACCCCCAGCAGCTCAGGGTTTAATGTGTCAGCTTTTACAGCATTCATAATGCATTATTACCACATTCATAACGCTGTATAAAGTATTCATAATGTCCTGTCATAAGTTTAACGTAAAACAGAGTTCCAACACAAAACTAAGGGAAGGAATGGCTTTTCAACGTGTAAGGCAAGGTCACGTGACAAGACACAGCCGCACCAGATCGACACTAATGACAAATAATAATATCAGGACCCAATAGGGGGCGCTGATGTCCAGTTCGGCAGTGCCGGTAATACTACCGGCGACCGGTAGAGGGCCACATGACACTTTGTTAATGTCCATAGATGTTCATAAGCACACTTAGAAAGTGTTATAACAACATATTATGTTCATGGATGCCAACATGCCATAAGGCTTTATTACACAGTGACATAATGCATTATAAGATATTTATTTTACCCGTTCATTAATTTATTATAGAGACCAGCGACATAAAGCCTCATAACGTTTAACGAATGCTTTCCTGAAAATGTCTTTAGACGAGCTCATACCTGTTTATTAAAGCTTATAAGCTCCCTGTACAGACATGAAGTAAAGTGTTGTTATTAAAGACCTGTTAGTACATAATGACTTATAAAAGCTACATAAAAAGCTTATAAATGCTCATTACAGTAAAATATAATCATCTTTTTATAAGTAAAAATGTCTAAACATCCAAAGAATCAAAAGTTGAAATAAGGTTATATTATAATGCATTATGTCAAATTCATTCATTCATTCATTATCTTCCGCTTTATCCTCTATTAGGGTCGCAGTGGGGTTCCCCATGCCCATCCAGGGGAGAACGTTTCGGGCGCTGGGCAGATACACCCAGGACAGGGCGCCAATCCATCACTGGGCAGACACACTCACTCACACACACACACTCTATATGGGGCAATTTGGAGAACTCAATTGACTTGAGCCATGTTTTTGGACTGTGGGAGGAAACCGGAGAACCCGGAGGAAACCCACGCGGACACGGGGAGAACATGGAAACTCCACCCAGATGGGGATTCGAACCGGGAATCCCTAGTGATGAGAGGAGAACGTGCTAACCCTCTTTAAACTTAATTTAGGTTTAAATTAAGGGGGGGGTTCCCTATGCCCATTCAGGGCGCTGGGCAGATACACCCAGGACAGGGGGGGCAATCTATCACTGGGCACACACACACTCACACACGCTCTATATGGGGCAATTTGGAGAATTCAATTGACTTGAGCCATGTTTTTGGACTGTGGGAGGAAACCGGAGAACCCGGAGGAAACCCACGCGGACACGGGGAGAACATGGAAACTCCACCAAAATTGGCATTTGAACAGGGAATCCCTAGCGCTGAGAGAAGAACATGCTAAACCACTAAGCCACCGTGCCGCCCCTATTTTATGTATTTAATTTGATTTATTTTACATATAAAGAATGTGGAGAACATGTTAATGAGGGGTGAGGGGTGACTGTAAGGTTTGGTAGGTTCCATTATGACATTAATGGGGGGGGGGGGGGGGTCAGCATTGTTTTTGGGCTGTAATCCAGAACCCCTTTAGAGTGAGGTGTGGTTCTAATCAGAACCCTCGGTCGGAGATATCTGCATGTGTAGCATGTTCTCACCTGCTGCCCTCCACAGTCACCACTCCGTTTTGGATGGTGGTCACGATTTTGTTCACGTAGATGTCCACGTGCCTGATGAGTCCCGCAGCGTCCCTCTGCACCGAAACAGAACACTCCACCCCGGCGTGGGTGAAGTGGGTCATGGTGAGGGGGCAGGTGGTGTTCAGATGGAACCGGGTTCCGTTGAACATCTGAAAGACCCCGCTGCTGAAGGTCCTGCAAACATCTAACAACAGGCATGAGGTCAGAGGGAGAAGCGTAATCAGCCAGTTCTGACCAATCAGATCAGGTGTTTCATTCAGTTCCATCACACACACACACACACACACACACACACGCACACACGCACACACACACACACACACACACACACACACACACACACACACAAAAGCAAAGGAAAAATTATTTATTTCTTTTTTATATATGTTTGGGGCATTAATAAAAACATCCATCCATTATCTTCCGCTTTATCCTCTATCAGGGTTGCGGGGGGGGGGGGGGTGTTCCCCATACCCATCCAGGGGAGAACGTCTCGGGCGCTGGGCAGATACACCCAGGACAGAACGCCAATCTATCGCTGGGCACACACTCACTCACACACACACACACTCTATATGGGGCAATTTGGAGAACTCAATTGACTTGATCCATGTTTGTGGACTGTGGGAGGAAACCGGAGAACCCGGAGGAAACCCACGCGGACACGGGGGGGACATGGAAACTCCACCCAGATTGGGATTCGAACCGGGAATCCCTAGCACTGAGAGGAGTTGAGAGGAGGAGTGCCGCCCTTAATAAAAACTAGGGGTGTCTTCAACTAAGGATTTTCATAGTCGAATCTGATTTGTCAGATTTTCCCTATAGTCGACTGATAGTCGAATCAGTTAAAATTTCACCACAAGATGGCGCTATAAGCGTGGTTTTAAAAAAGATTTTTTTTTTTTTATATTTTACTTGTTTTTCTAGAGCACCGTATATGGGATCCCCGTTTGGGGGGAGCTTTATTAATGTGTAGCCTATTGTTAAAGCGCACACATCATTAAAAAAAATATTAACAGAAATTAGGATTATTTGATTTGACAAAAGGCTATATATATAACCAAAACAAAGACATTTCATGTAAAAACTAATGCTTAGCAGCAGCCATGGGCTCCCCCATGTGGACAAAATGGTACATTCGACTATGAGGTTCATAGTCGACTACGGTTCTCCGAATCGAATCGTCGAATCAGCGAATATTGCAGCTCACCCCTAATAAAAACAATTGTTTGTTTTTTTTTAAATAGACCCCCCAGTTTTCATAATATACACCTTAACCAAACGGTTGAGCAGGACGTTAAAGGGTTAATACACAGTTTAACGTAAGATCGTCTCAACTGAAACTAAAACTAAAGTTGGTCGTTGCTCATTAAACCAGACGTTCTCACGCGGTCCTGATCCCGAGACCCGTTTCCTGCTCTGTTTCGGTTGGACGGTCTGATCAGACTTAGCTTTGTGGTTAAGGAACCAGCCTTGAGACCTGAAGGTCCGGTTAAGCAAGTCCCCTGACCCCTCAGGGCTGTCCACCGCTTTGTATACGCGGACTTCATCACTTCACTCAGTGTGTGTGTGTTTCACTGAACACATGGGTTAAATGTGGAGCAATCATATTTGTAAATCCATCTATCCATCCATTATCTTCCACTTTATCCTCTATCAGGGTCGCGGGGGGAGGGGGGGGGGTTCCCATGCCATTCCAGGGGAGAACGTTTCGGGCGCTGGGCAGATACACCCAGGACAGGACGCCAATCTATCACTGCACACATACTCACTAACACACAAACTCTCTATGGGGCAATTTGGAGAACTCAATTGACTTGATCCATGTTTTTGGACTGTGGGAGGAAACCGGAGAACCTGGAGGAAACCCACACGGACACGGGGAGAACATGGAAACTCCCAGATTTGGATTCGAAGCGGGAATCTCCAGCGCTGAGAGGAGAACATGCTAAAGCACTAAGCCACCATGCCGTCCATAAAGAAGTTCCACTACATATCATTCATTCATTCATTATCTCCCGCTTTATCCTCTATTAGGGTCGCGGTGGGGTTCCCCATACCCATCCAGGGGAGAACGTCTCAGGCACTGGGCAAATAGACCCAGGACAGGACGCCAATCCATCGCTGGGCACCACTACATATCATAAGGTCAAAAGCCTGTCCTCAGCGTCCTATCCCATCATTGTTTGTAAGGCTAGTCTCTAAGGTTAAAGGTGAAATGTTTGGTACAGATTGCCCACTTAAATCAAAAACCCTTTTATTTTGCAGGTAACGTTAAACGGTGTGAAGGTCACGCCGCCGTACGAACAGGACGGGTCCAGTTTGAAGGATCGGACAATGAGGTCTTCGTCTACGTCAAGAACATCCGCTCCTCCATCTCTCTGAGCTCCATGAACACCCTGCAGATCAACCTGGGGATGGAGTACTTCCACAACAACACGCAGGGCCAGTGCGGTATGGCTCCACCTGCTGTCTGTTCTTATGTTCTATCATTTAATGTTCCTTTGTGTGACTGATGGAGAACCATCAGAAAAAAGAATCTCATTTTATTTTGATTATGAATTGTTTTCTCCTATTTTTTACTTAAAATTATGAATAACAAATAAATAAATTAATTAATTAATAATTATGGTGGCTTAGTGGTTTGGTATGTTCTCCACTCAGCGCTAGGGATTCCCGGTTCGAATCACCAATCTGGGTGGAGTTTCCATGTTTCCTCCGGTTTCTCAGCTTAGGTTGCTGCCCCCGCAACCCGAACCCCGGACAAGCAGAAGATAATGGATGGATTTTATTTTAATATATTCATTCATTCATTCATCATCTTCCGCTTTATCTATTAGGGTCAGGGGGGGGTTCCTCATGCCCATACAGGGGAGAACGTCTCAGGCGCTGGGCAGATACACCCAGGACAGGACGCCAATCTATCGCTGGGCACACACTCACTCACACAGACACACTCTATATGGGGCAATTTGGAGAACTCAATTGACTTGATCCTTGTTTTTGGACTGTGGGAGGAAACTGGAGAACCCAGAGGAAACCCATGCGGACACGGGGAGAACATGGAAACTCCACCCAAATTGGGATTCGAACCGGGAATCCCTAGCGCTGAGAGGAGAACATGCTAAATCACTAAGCCATTTTAATATATTCTTTCATTCATTCATTATCTCCCGCTTTATCCTCTATTAGGGTCGCGGGGTGGGGGGGTTCCCCATGCCCATACAGGGGAGAACGTCTCAGGCGCTGGGCAGATACACCCAGGACAGGGCGCCAATCCATCGCTGGGCACACACTCACTCTGTATGGGGCAATTTGGAGAACTCAATTGACTTGATCCATGTTTTTGGACTGTGGGAGGAAACCGAAGAACCCAGAGGAAACCCACGCAGACACGGGGAGAACATGGAAACTCCACCCAGATTGGGATTCGAACCAGGAATCCCTAGCGCTGAGAGGAGAACATGCTAAAGCACTAAGCCATTTTAATATATTCTAATGTATTTATTTTTCCTTGACCTCATTACGATAATAGATTTTTTTTGTACTGATTTAAAGTTTTAAATCTGATTTCTTAATGTGGACGGAGGTTTCAGAACGTTGGAGATTAACCGGTTACGTGGTGTAGAACTTACTTTGTTCTGCCGCTGAGACGGAAAACAGACCTGCAAGAGAAACGACAAATATATATTAATATCAGTGTTCACCAGAACCTGATTACTCCTTATCTATTTTAATAGACATTTATTAAAATTAATCATTCATTCATTCATTATCTCCCGCTTTATCCTCTATTAGGGTCGCGGTGGGGTTCCCCATGCACATCCAGGGGAGAACGTCTCAGGCGCTGGGCAGATAGACCCAGGACAGGGCGCCAAAAAAATAAATAAATAAATTTAAAAAAAAAAATAATAATAATAATAATAATAATAATAATAATAAAAATAATAATAATAATAATAGGGTGAGCTGCAATATTCGCTGATTCGACGATTCGATTCCGAGAACCGTAATCGACTATGAACCTCATAGTCGAATGTACCATTTTGACCACATGGGGGCGCCCATGGCTGCTGCTAAGCATTAGTTTTTACATGAAATGTCTTTGTTTTCGGGCGGCACGGTGGCTTAGTGGTTTAGCATGTTCTCCTCTCAGCGCTAGGGATTCCCGGTTCGAATCCCCATCTGGGTGGAGTTTCCATGTTCTCCCTGTGTCTGCGTGGGTTTCCTCCAGGTTCTCTGGTTTCCTCCCACAGTCCAAAAACATGGATCAAGTCAATTGAATTCTCCAAATTGCCCCATATAGAGTGTGTGTGTGTGAGTGAGTGTGTGTCCAGCGATGGATTGGCGCCCTGTCCTGGGTGTATCTGCCCAGCGCCCGAGACGTTCTCCCCTGGATGGGCATGGGGAACCCCACCGACCCTAATAGAGGATAAAGCGGAAGATAATGAATGAATTCATGTCTTTGTTTTCGTTATATATATAGCCTTTTGTCTAATAAAATCATCCTAATTTCTAGAAAAAAAAACAAAAAAGAAAAACAAAAAAAAAAAATTTTTTTGTTAGAAAAACAAGTAAAATATATTTTAAAAAATCTTTTTTAAAAACCATGCTTATAGCGCAATCTTGTGGTGAAATTCTAACTGATTCGACTATCAGTCGACTATAGGGAAAATCTGACGAATCAGATTCGACTATGAAAATCTGTAGTTGAATACAGCCCTAAATAATAATAATAATAATAATAAACTATATATATATATATCTTTTTTTTTTTATTTATTTATTTTTTTTATATTTTTATATATATATAAATAATGATATGCAAAACGAACCTGCCATCAGCACTACAACTCCCAGAATCCCCATGTCATGCCCCGTATCCAGCGCTCGGCGGTTCTGAGTGTGGAACGCTCCTCCTCATCATGACTTTTATACTCAGACCTGAAGTCCTGCTTTGAATACTATGAGGAAATAAACTGAGGTCTGAGGAGGTGGAGGAGGACTGGACACCCACCTCCACCCCTTTCTGAACCAATGAGCTACACACAGAACGAATCCACTCACAGTTTTCAACTGCCTTCCTCGTACCATCACGTCGCCCGAGTTCAGCTCTGTAATTTGGGCTTTGTTTTGAGGCTTTGGTCACATGACACCTCGAACCCGGCGCTTTGTTCCCCCGCGTTCCGATGGCGTGAGGGGAAAACTGCACACGGGAGTCGGGTTCCTCCAGGAACAGCGATGGGGTCGATCAAATGACCGATCCGAAAACACTGGAGCCTAATCCCTCACGCTTCATCAGAACGCAAATGACTTCCGGTGGAAAGTTCTGGAGGTTTCGCTGAAAGAGTCTCACCACAGACACCCTGCGGAGAGACAGACAGGTCACATGAGCACCATAACACCTGCTGAGAGACAGACAGGTCACATGACCACCATCACACCTGCTGAGTGACAGACAGGTCACATGACCACCATTACACCTGCAGAGAGACAGACAGGTCACACCTGTAGAGTGACAGACAGGTCACATGACCATCATAACACCTGCAGAGAGACAGACAGGTCACATGACCATCATAACACCTGCAGAGAGACAGACAGATCACATGACCACCATCACACCTGCTGAGTGACAGACAGGTCACATGGCCACCATCACACCTGCTGAGTGACAGACAGGTCACATGACCACCATCACACCTGCAGAGTGACAGACAGGTCACATGACCACCATCACACCTGCTGAGTGACAGACAGGTCACATGACCATCATCGCACCTGCTGAGTGACAGACAGGTCACATGACCACCATCACACCTGCAGAGAGACAGACAGGTCACACCTGTAGAGTGACAGACAGGTCACATGACCATTATAACACCTGCAGAGGGACAGACAGGTCACACCTGTAGAGTGACAGACAGGTCACATGACCATCATAACACCTGCAGAGTGACAGACAGGTCACATGAGCATCATAACATCTGCAGAGAGACAGACAGGTCACATGACCATCATAACACCTGCAGAGTGACAGACAGGTCACATGACCATCATAACACCTGCAGAGTGACAGACAGGTCACATGACCATCATAACACCTGCAGAGTGACAGACAGGTCACATGACCATCATAACACCTGCAAAGTGATAGACAGGTCACATGACCATCATAACACCTGCTGAGTGACAGACAGGTCACATGACCATCATAACATCTGCTGAGTGCCAGACAGGTCACATGAACATCATAACACCTGCAGAGAGACAGACAGGTCACATGACCATCATAACACCTGCTGAGTGACAGACAGGTCACATGACCATCATAACACCTGCAGAGTGACAGACTGGTCACATGACCATCATAACACCTGCAGAGTGACAGACAGGTCACACCTGTGAGTGGACAGACATCATAACACCTGCTGAAACAGTCCTGCTGAGTGACAGACAGGTCACATGACCATCATAACACCTGCAGAGAGACAGACAGGTCACATGACCATCATAACACCTGCAGAGTGACAGACAGGTCACATGACCATCATAACACCTGCAGAGAGACAGACAGGTCACATGACCATCTTTACACCTGCAGAGAGACAGACAGGTCACATGACCATCATAACACCTGCAGAGTGACAGACAGGTCACATGACCATCATTACACCTGCAGAGTGACAGACAGGTCACATGACCATCATAACACCTGCAGAGTGACAGACAGGTCACATGACCATCATAACACCTGCAGAGTGACAGACAGGTCACATGACCATCATAACACCTGCAGAGAGACAGACAGGTCACACCTGTAGAGTGACAGACAGGTCACATGACCATCATAACACCTGCAGAGTGACAGACAGGTCACATGACCATCATAACACCTGCAGAGTGACAGACAGGTCACATGACCATCATAACACAGGTCACATGCAGAGAGACAGACAGGTCACACCTGTAGAGTGACAGACAGGTCACATGACCATCATAACACCTGCAGAGTGACAGACAGGTCACATGACCATCATAACACCTGCAGAGTGACAGACAGGTCACATGACCACCATCACACCTGCAGAGAGACAGACAGGTCACACCTGTAGAGTGACAGACAGGTCACATGACCATCATAACACCTGCAGAGTGACAGACAGGTCACACCTGTAGAGTGACAGACAGGTCACATGACCATCATAACACCTGCAGAGAGACAGACAGGTCACACCTGTAGAGTGACAGACAGGTCACATGACCATCATAACACCTGCAGAGTGACAGACAGGTCACATGACCATCATAACACCTGCAGAGAGACAGACAGGTCACATGACCATCATAACACCTGCAGAGAGACAGACAGGTCACACCTGTAGAGTGACAGACAGGTCACATGACCATCATAACACCTGCAGAGTGACAGACAGGTCACATGACCATCATAACACCTGCAGAGTGACAGACAGGTCAGAGTGACAGACAGGTCACATGACCATCATAACACCTGCAGAGAGACAGACAGGTCACATGACCATCATAACAGACAGGTGCATGACCATCATAGTGCCAGACAGGTCACATGAACATCATAACACCTGCAGAGTGACAGACAGGTCACATGACCATCATAACACCTGCTGAGTGACAGACAGGTCACATGACCATCATAACACCTGCAGAGTGACAGACAGGTCACATGACCATCATAACACCTGCAGAGTGACAGACAGGTCACATGACCATCATAACACCTGCAGAGTGACAGACAGGTCACATGACCATCATAACACCTGCAGAGTGACAGACAGGTCACATGACCATCATAACACCTGCAGAGAGACAGACAGGTCACATGACCATCATAACACCTGCAGAGTGACAGACAGGTCACATGACCATCATAACACCTGCAGAGAGACAGACAGGTCACATGACCATCATAACACCTGCAGAGAGACAGACAGGTCACATGACCATCATAACACCTGCAGAGTGACAGACAGGTCACATGACCATCATAACACCTGCAGAGTGACAGACAGGTCACATGACCATCATAACACCTGCAGAGACAGACAGACAGGAGTGACATGACAGGTCATAACACCTGCAGAGTGACAGACAGGTCACATGACATCATAACACCTGCAGAGTGACAGACAGGTCACATGACCATCATAACACCTGCAGAGAGACAGACAGGTCACACCTGTAGAGTGACAGACAGGTCACATGACCATCATAACACCTGCAGAGTGACAGACAGGTCACATGACCATCATAACACCTGCAGAGTGACAGACAGGTCACATGACCATCATAACACATGCAGAGAGACAGACAGGTCACACCTGTAGAGTGACAGACAGGTCACATGACCATCATAACACCTGCAGAGTGACAGACAGGTCACATGACCATCATAACACCTGCAGAGTGACAGACAGGTCACATGACCATCATAACACCTGCAGAGAGACAGACAGGTCACACCTGTAGAGTGACAGACAGGTCACATGACCATCATAACACCTGCAGAGAGACAGACAGGTCACACCTGTAGAGTGACAGACAGGTCACATGACCATCATAACACCTGCAGAGAGACAGACAGGTCACACCTGTAGAGTGACAGACAGGTCACATGACCATCATAACACCTGCAGAGTGACAGACAGGTCACATGACCATCATAACACTTGCAGAGAGACAGACAGGTCACATGACCATCATAACACCTGCAGAGAGACAGACAGGTCACACCTGTAGAGTGACAGACAGGTCACATGACCATCATAACACCTGCAGAGTGACAGACAGGTCACACCTGTAGAGTGACAGACAGGTCACATGACCATCATAAAACATGAGTGACAGACAGGTCACATGACCATCATAACACCTGCAGAGAGACAGACAGGTCACATGACCATCATAACACCTGCAGAGAGACAGACAGGTCACACCTGTAGAGTGACAGACAGGTCACATGACCATCATAACACCTGCAGAGAGACAGACAGGTCACATGACCATCATAACACCTGCAGAGAGACAGACAGGTCACATGACCATCATAACACCTGCAGAGAGACAGACAGGTCACATGACCACCATCACACCTGCAGAGTGACAGACAGGTCACATGACCATCATAACACCTGCAGAGAGACAGACAGGTCACATGACCACCATCACACCTGCAGAGTGACAGACAGGTCACATGACCTGGATTAGATTCCAGCTTATCCCAGCAGAACATGGATGGAGGTGATGGAGTTGTGATGATTCTGCATCTGGATTTAATCCATCCATTTATTCATACACTAGGCTCACAGGGGGGTTCCCCATGCCCATCCAGGGGAGAACGTTTCGGATACACCCAGGACAGGGGGGCAATCTATCACTTGGCACACACTCACTCACACAGACACACTCTATATGGGGCAATTTGCTGGAGACAGGTTACTCAATTGACTTGATCAGTTTTTACCTGTGGGAGTGAAACCGGAGAACCCGGAGGAAACCTGCACGCGGACAGACAGGTTAGAACCATGCAAACTCCCCCAGATGGGGATTCGAACCCGGAATCCCCAGTGCTGAGAGGTGAATGTGCTAAACCCTTAAGCCACCGTGCCGCCCTAGGGGCAATTTATTCATTCATTCATTATCTCCCGCTTTATCCTCTACACTAGGGTCACGGGGGGGTTCCCCATACCCATCCAGGGCAGAACGTTTCAGGCGCTGGACAGATACACCCAGGACAGGACGCCAATCCATCGCTGGACACACACTCACTCACACAGACACACACTCTATATGGGGCAATTTGGAGAACTCAATTGACCTTGATGATGTTTTTGGACTGTGGGAGGAAACCGGAGAACCCGGAGGAAACCCACGCAGACACGGGGAGAACATGGAAACTCCACCCAGATGGGGATTCGAACCGGGAATCCCTAGCGCTGAGAGGAGAACATGCTAAACCACTAAGCCACCGTGCCGCCCTAGGGGCAATTTAGATTAGCCAATTTCCCTTGAATCCATGTTTTTGAACCGTGTGACGAAACGAGTACAGAGGGAAATCCACTGAAGCTGATAATCGGGGTTTGGATTACAGAAACTCCACCCGGATAGGGCTTCGAACGTTCCCCGCTCGGTTCTGGAAGAACAAACGTGCTAACCACTACGCCACCGTGTGGCGCCAAACCTCAACTCAGCTGATTTAACAGAACACAAGGCAGAAGGTTCCTGCTGTGGACACAGGGATTTCCGGGAGAGTCAACATGCAAACGTTCAGGATAGGTTCGAACCTGGAGAATCAGAACATCAGAACGTCGGAACATTCGGAGGTCTGAAGATTAGAACCTCAGAAGAAGGTTTCCAAAGAAACATGAACCTTCTGTTTTAACGAGGAAATGAGCGCAAAGAAAGACGTCCCCTCCTGAGACCAAACAACCGGGATAGGCTGTAATTATCCCTGAATCATCTGTGGTCAGCCTTCTGTAGAGTGACGTGTTCTCCTGAAGCTGATAATCTGGGGTTTGGATTACAGATTAATGAGTAACGTCCCGCTTCGAGATGTTCCACTCGCTCGGTTCTTCGAGAACCGCGTTCAGGACCATATGTTTTAAGATTCTTTGTGAAACATTAACCCTCCAGCAGATATGGAACCAGCAGCTCCACAGGCAGAAGGTTAATGAAGAACCAGAACCAGGATTTCTGCTGCCGCGCCACAGAACCGCCCAAGTAACGTGGGGGGGTTCCCCATGTCCATCCAAGGGAAGAACGTCTCGGGCGCTGGGCAGATACACCCAGGACAGGGGGGCAATGCATCGCTGGACACACACTCACTCACACAGACACACTCTATATGGGGCAATTTGAAGAACTCAACTGACCTTGATTATGTTTTTGGACTGTGGGAGGAAACCGGAGAACCCGGAGGAAACCCACGCAGACATGTGGAGGACATGGAAACTCCACCCAGATGGGGATTCGAACCGGGAATCCCTAGTGCTGAGAGGAGAACATGCTAAAGTGCCACCATGCCCTAGGGGCAATTTATTCATTCATTCATTATCTCCCGCTTTATCCTCTATTAGGGCCGCGGTGGGGTTCCCTATGCCCATCCAGGGGAGAACGTTTCGGGCGCTGGGCAGATACACCCAGGACAGGGGAGCAATCCATCGCTGGACACACACTCACACTCACACAGACACACTCTATATGGGGCAATTTGGAGAACTCAATTGACCTTGATCCATGTTTTTGGACTGTGGGAGGAAACCGGAGAACCCGCAGGAAACCCACGCAGACATGTGGAGAACATGGAAACTCGATTCGAACCGGGAATCCCTAGCGCTGAGAGGCGAACGTGCCAACCGCTAAGTCACTGTGCCGCCCTAGGGGCAATTTATTCATTCATTCATTCATTATCTCCCGCTTTATCCTCTATTAGGGTCACGGGGGGGGGGGGTTCCCCATGCCCATCCAGGGGAGAACGTCTTGGGCGCTGGGCAGATACACCCAGGACAGGGGAGCAATCTACCGCTGGACACACACTCACTCACACAGACACACTCTATATGGGGCAATTTGGAGAACTCAATTGACCTTGATGATGTTTTTGGACTGTGGGAGGACACCGGAGAACCCGGAGGAAACCCACGCAGACATGTGGAGAACATGGAAACTCCACCCAGATGGGGATGTGCCAACCCCTAAGTCACCGTTCCGCCGTAGGGGCAATTTAGATTAGCCAATTTGCCTTGAATCCATGTTTTTGAACTGTGTGACGAGACGGGTACTCCTGTCCTCCTGAAGCTGATAATCTGGGGTTTGGATTACAGATTAATGAGTAACGTCCCGCTTCGAGACGTTCCACTCGCTCGGTTCTGCGAGAACCGCGTTCAGGACCCATATGTTTTAAGATTCTTTGTGAAACATTAACCCTCCAGCAGATATGGAACCAAGCAGCTCCACAGGCAGAAGGTTAATGAAGAACCAGAACCAGGATTTCTGCTGCCGCGCCGCAGAACCGCCCGAGGAACCAGGATGTAATGTTCCACACGGCACGGGTGGGACGGAGTCTCAGACTCAAAGGGCAGAACACAAGGAAACGGCGGCTTTAATTACAGATGAATTATTAACGAACGAGCCGAGAGAAAACCCGATCAGCGGAACGTCACCGCAGGACACACGCCAGGTCTTCTGCAGGGTTCTCGAGTCTGCGGCCCGCAGGGCGTTTCCTGATGGACATGGGGAGGACATGCGCTCCGCAGGGCTCGAACCCCCACTTTATGAATGAGATGGTGTGGCGGATTACGGTCCTCTGAGTCCTACAGCTCACCTGGCCGTGTGGTGTTTGGTATGTTCTCCCTGTGGTCACTCATACCGAAAGCCTGCCGGGTGGACGCTACGTGACCCCATGTCCATCCGGGGGAGAACATGTTGAGCGCTGGGTGGACACACCCAGGACAGGGCGCCAATCTCTCACTGGACACACACTCACACTCATTCACACAGATATACACTGACTATATAGGGGCAATTTAGAACGTTCTAAATTCCGGGAGGGCTCAAACCCCCTACCGTGTGGTGTTTGGTATGTTCTCCCTGTGGTCACTCATACCAAAAGCCTGCAGGTGGACACACCCAGGACAGGGCGCCAATCTATCACTGGACACAAACTCACTCTCATTCACACAGACATACACTGACTATATAGGGGCAATTTAGAACATTCTAAATTCAGGGAGGGTTCGAAGGTGTTTGGTATGTTCTCCCTGTGGTCACACGTACCGAAAGCCTGCGGGGTGGACGCTACGTGACCCCATGTCCATCCGGGGGAGAACATGTTGAGCGCTGGGTGGACACACCCAGGACAGGGCGCCAATACATCACTCACACAGACATACACTGACTATATAGGGGCAATTTAGAACGTTCTAAATTCCGGGAGGGCTCGAACCCCCTACCGTGTGGTGTTTGGTATGTTCTCCCTGCGGTCACACGTACCGAAAGCCTGCAGGGTGGTCGCTACGTGACCCCATGCCCATCCGGGGGAGAACATGTTGAGCACTGGGTGGACACACCCAGGACAGGGCGCCAATACATCACTCACACAGACATACACTGACTATATAGGGGCAATTTAGAACGTTATAAATTCAGGCAGGGCTCGAAACCCTTATCATGTGGTGTTTGGTATGTTCTCCCTGTGGTCACACATACCGAAAGCCTGCAGGTGGACACACCCAGGACAGGGCGCCAATCTATCACTGGACACACACTCACTCTCACTCACACAGACATACACTGACTATATAGGGGCAATTTAGAACGTTCTAAATTCCGGGAGGGCTCGAACCCCCTACCATGTGGTGTTTGGTATGTTCTCCCTGTGGTCACTCATACCGAAAGCCTGCCGGGTGGACGCTACGTGACCCCATGCCCATCCGGGGGAGAACATGTTGAGCGCTGGGTGGACACACCCAGGACAGGGCGCCAATACATCACTCACACAGACATACACTGACTATATAGGGGCAATTTAGAACGTTCTAAATTCAGGCAGGGCTCGAAACCCTTATCATGTGGTGTTTGGTATGTTCTCCCTGTGGTCACTCATACCGAAAGCCTGCAGGTGGACACACCCAGGACAGGGCGCCAATACATCACTGGACACACACTCACTCTCATTCACACAGACATACACTGACTATATAGGGGCAATTTAGAACGTTCTAAATTCAGGGCAGGGCTCGAAACCCCCTACCGTGTGGTGTTTGGTATGTTCTCCCTGTGGTCACACGTACTGAAAGCCTGCAGGTGGACACACCCAGGACAGGGCGCCAATCTATCACTGGACACACACTCACTCTCACTCACACAGACATACACTGACTATATAGGGGCAATTTAGAACATTCTAAATTCCGGGAGGGCTCGAAACCCTTATCATGTGGTGTTTGGTATGTTCTCCCTGTGGTCACACGTACCGAAAGCCTGCCGGGTGGACGCTACGTGACCCCATGTCCATCCGGGGGAGAACATGTTGAGCGCTGGGTGGACACACCCAGGACAGGGCGCCAATACATCACTCACTCACACAGACATACACTGACTATATAGGGGCAATTTGGAACGTTCTAAATTCCGGGAGGGCTCAAACCCCCTACCGTGTGGTGTTTGGTATGTTCTCCCTGTGGTCACACATACCGAAAGCCTGCAGGTGGACACACCCAGGACAGGGCGCCAATCTATCACTGGACACACACTCACTCTCACTCACACAGACATACACTGACTATATAGGGGCAAGTTAGGGCATTGACTTTACCTTAAGTGCGGCATAGTGGTTAGCATGTTCTCCTCTCATCACTGCGGATTTCAGGTTCCGATCCCGGTCCGGGTGGACTTTCGTTGTTTTCCCCATGGCTGCGTGAGTTTCCTCCCGCAGTCCAAAAAAAATGGATTCAAGGTCAATTGAATGCTCTAATTTGCCCCATATAGTGTGTGTATAAATTGCCCCATATAGTGTGTGTGCCCAGCGATAGATCGATGCCCTGTCCTGGGTGTATCTCCCATGGATGGGCATGGGGACCCCCCCCTTGACCCAAGTAGAGGATGAAAAGGGAAATAATGGATGGATGAATTCACCTTGAAGCCATGTTTTTGGACAGTGGAAGGAAAACCTCTAAGAGGAGAACATACAAAACACTTAGCCACCGTGCTGCCCTTACAGAGTTTTAATATCCATCGCGGGGGGGAGGGGGGGGGGGGGTTTTGACTGTGGGAGGAAACCGGAGAACCCGGAGGAAACCCACGCGGACACGGGGAGAACATGGAAACTCCACCCAGATGGGGATTCGAACCGGGAATCCCTAGTGCTGAGAGGAGAACATGCTAAACATTAAGCCACCGTGCTTGCCCATACAGTTTAAAATTAATTATTAAAGATTTAATTTTCTCATTTCCATCGAGTAAGGATATTTGGCATGTTCTCCGGGATATTACGTCGTTAACAGTTGTGCATCTGGACATTCCCTCAGTGACGATCTCTTCAGATTGAATAGTAATCAAAGATGACGTCATCTTTAATTACAATTAACGGAAACAAATAATTTTAAACAATTAACGGATTGTAAATAATTACCCTGATCAATGCACGAGCTGATCGATTACTCACCCCCCACCCACCCCTCACCCCATACCCCTCACCCCCAGAGTGAGGACGGATGAGCGAACCCAGCTGACAGAATCTGACCACTAGATGGCGACAGATACACGGCTTTAATTCTTACCTCGAGCAGAGCATTAAAGCTCATGTGTGCAGTTTATTCATTCATCCATTATCTCCCTCTTTATCCTCTATTAGGGTCGCGGGGGGGGGGGGTTCCCCATGCCCATCCAGGGGAGAACGTCTCAGGCGCTGGGCAGATACACCCAGGACAGGGCGCCAATCTAACGCTGGGCACACACTCACTCACACACACACTCCATATGGGGCAATTTGGAGAACTCAATTGACTTGATCCATGTTTTTGGACTGTGGACAGAAACCGGAGAACCCGGAGGAAACCCACGCGGACACGGGGAGAACATGGAAACTCCACCCAGATGGGGATTCGAACCGGGAATCCCCAGTGCTGAGAGGAGAACATGCTAAAGCACTAAGCCACTGTGTGTGTGCAGTTTATCCATCCATCCATCCAATATCTCCCGCTTTATCCTATATTAGGGTCGCGGTGGGGTTCCCCATGCCCATCCAGGGGAGAACGTCTCGGGCGTTGGGCAGATACACCCAGGACAGGGCGCCAATCTATCGCTGGGCACACACTCACTCACACAGACACACTCTATATGGGGCAATTTGGAGAACTCAATTGACTTGATCCATGTTTTTGGACTGTGGGAGGAAACCGGAGAACCCGGAGGAAACCCACGCGGACACGGGGAGAACATGGAAACTCCACCCAGATGGGGATTCGAACCGGGAATCCCCAGTGCGAGAGGAGAACATGCCAAACCACTAAGCCACCGTGTGTGTGCAGTTTATTTAAACCCAAATAAATCCAAACAAGCTGAGTCACTGTCTAAAGAAGACTGTAAGAGCAACAACGTCTTAATTAATTTACTCAAGTCTTCATTTAACTCCATTTAACATTCAACAGGCACAGTGGTTTAGTGTTTAGCATGTTCTCCTCTCAGCACTAGGGATTCCCGGTTGGAATCCCCATCTGGGTGGAGTTTCCATGTTCTCCCCGTGTCCTCGTGGGCTTCCTCCGGGTTCTCCGGTTTCCTCCCACAGTCCAAAAACATGGATCAAGTCAATTGAGTTCTCCAAATTGCCCCATATAGAGTGTGTATGGGTGAGTGAGTGTGTGTCCATTGATAGATTGGCGTCCTGTCCTGGGTGCATCTGCCCTGTGCCCGAAACGTTCTCCCGTAGATGGGCATGGGGAAACCCCCCCCCCCCCCGACCCTAATAGAGGATACAGCGGAAGATAATGGATGGATGTACATTCAGGATCATGGTCAGAATCCAGGTTTGATTTCTGATCTGGGTGGAGTTTCCATGTTTTCCCCGTGTCCGCGTGGGTTTCCTCCAGGTTCTCTGGTTTCCTCCCACAGTCCAAAAACATGGATCAAGTCAATTGAGCTCTCCAAATTGCCCCATATAGAGCGTGTATGCGTGTGTGTCTGTGTGAGTGAGTGTGTGACCAGTGATAGATTGGCGCCCTGTCCTGGGTGTATCTGCCCAGCGCCCGAGACGTTCTCCCCTGGATGGGCATGGGGAACCCCACCGTGACCCTAATAGAGGATAAAGCGGAAGATAGAGAATGAATGAATGAATTGACCTGAACTTGATCCATGTTTTTGGACTGTGGGAGGAAACCGGAGAACCAGGAGGAAACCCACGCAGACACGGGGAGAACATGGAAACTCCACCCAGATTGGGATTCGAACCGGGAATCCCTAGCGCTGAGAGGAGAACATGCCAACCACTAAGCCACCGTGCTGCCCCGATTTGAAAAGACAAAATGAATATATATAAAGTGAGCAGATCTGCAGCAGCATCAGAACGACCTCTCCACCGCGTGTTCCATCCATAAGAGCGACTTCAGCATTACTACAACCATAACAAAGAGAACTACAGACTATATGGACATCTTATATGGACATCATCTCAGTCCACCTCCTGGACCTTCAGGTCCTCTCCAAAGTCCTCAAAGTCCTCCAACAGTCACCATCACTGAGGAGAGAAGAACCAGAGGAGCTGTTTAAACACTTGATAGTTTCATAATAGAACAAACGTGCGTGTGTGTGTGTGTGTGTGTGTGTGTGTGTGTGTGTGTGTGTGTGTGTGTGTGTGTGTTGTGACGTCACGCGGGGCGATGACGAAGGCACCGACGCTTCCCTCGGCGAGCGCACCTTTTTCTCCGCCGCTCCTCTTCAGCCGCGCGTCTCTGGACCTCGGGCATGTGCGGCTGTGGTGGATGATGCTGATGCTGATGCTGATGCTGATGCTGATGCTGATGCTGGTCCTGATGCTGATGCTGGTGCTGATGCTGACGCCGATGGATGCAAAGATTTGAGCGGCAGGAGGAAATCCACAGGCTGGCATTTCGGTCCACCTCTAATCTCTTATTCTTATAATTTATTTTTTTTTAAAAAAGTGTTAATTTATTTAATTGATTTAATTGATTTAATTAATTTAATTTCATCATTTTATTTTCCCGAACTGCTCAGTGTGTCCACACTCACTTATGTCCCGAAAATCGTCCGAGCATGACTACACCCTGCGCAGCATGACCCGCCTGATGGGCGAGAGGAGGAAGCGAGGCGCGGCTGAGGGCAGCGGGGAGCGGACGCTGATCGCCGCTCCGTCCAGCGCCAGCCTCCCGAGCCTGGCCGCTTCCTCCGCCGCCTCTCCGCACGCCTCCAGCGGCGAGCTGGAGCGCGCCGCCCGCAGGAACTTCCAGCGGGATGGAGCTCCGGCGTTCGTGCGCGTCCTGGCGCTGCTGTCGGCGCTCGGCGGCTTCCTGGCGGGCTACGACGCCGGCGTGCTGTCCGGGGCCATGCGGCTGCTCCAGCGGGAGCAGAGCGTCCCGCTGCCCTGGCGGGAGGTGCTGGCGTCGGGCGCGGCGGCCGCCGCGGCTCTGTCCGCGCTGGCGGGCGGCTTCCTGAACGGGCTGCTCGGCCGCAGACCCTGCGTGCTGCTCGCCAGCTTCGCCTTCTTCGTCGGCGGCGTCGTCATGAGCGCTGCGCCCAACAAGGAGACGCTCCTGCTCGGTCGGCTGGTCGTCGGCGTCGGGATCGGTAAGACGCGCGCGAGCGCACCACGACTGCCGATGAACGCGCTTCACATGATGAAGGTCATTAATAAACTTTAGAGTATCTGCTGAAAGTTCAAACTTTATTATATATATATATATATATATATATATATATATATATATATATATATATATATATATTTAATTGCGGCACGGTGGCTTAGTGCTTTAGCATGTTCTCCTCTCAGCGCTAGGGATTCCCGGTTCGAATCCCCATCTGGGTGGAGTTTCCATGTTCTCCTCGTGTCCGTGTGGGTTTCCTGCCGGTTCTCTGGTTTCCTCCCACAGTCCAAAAACATGGATCAAGTCAATCGAGTTCTCCAAATTGCCCCATATAGAGTGTGTCTGTGTGAGTGAGTGTGTGCCCAGTGATAGATTGCCCCCCTGTCCTGGGTGTATCCCGGTTCGAATCCCAAAATGGATGGAGTTTCCATGTTCTCCTCGTGTCCGTGTGGGTTTCCTGTCGGTTCTCCGGTTTCCTCCCACAGTCCAAAAACATGGATCAAGTTCAATTGAATTCTCCAAATTGCCCCATATAGAGTGTGTCTGTGTGAGTGAGTGTGTGTCCAGTGATAGATTAACCCCCTGTCCTGGGTGTATCTGCCGATGAACGCGCTTCACATGATGGAGGTCATTAATAAACTTTAGAGTATCTGCTGAAAGTTCACACTTTATTTATTTTTTGTTTATTTTAATTGCGGCACGGTGGCTTAGTGCTTTAGCATGTTCTCTTCTCAGCGCTAGGGATTCCCGGTTCGAATCCCCATCTGGGTGGAGTTTCCATGTTCTCCCCGTGTCCGTGTGGGTTACCTGCGGGTTCTCCGGTTTCCTCCCACAGTCCAAAAACATGGATCAAGTCAATTGAATTCTCCAAATTGCCCCATATAAATTGTGTGTGTGTGTGTGAGTGTGTGTCCAGTGATAGATTGCCCCCCTGTCCTGGGTGTATCTGCCCAGAGCCTGAAACGTTCTCCCCTGGATGGGCATGGGTGTATCTGCCGATGAACGCGCTTCACATGATGGAGGTCATTAATAAACTTTAGAGTATCTGCTGAAAGTTCAAAGTTTTTTTTAGTTTATTTTAATTGCGGTGCGGTGGCTTAGTGGTTAAGCATGTTCTCCTCGTGTCCACTTGGGTTTCCTGCGGGTTCTCCGGTTTCCTCCCACAGTCCAAAAACATGGATCAAGTTCAATTGAATTCTCCAAATTGCCCCATATAGAGTGTGTCTGTGTGAGTGTGTGTCCAGTGATAGATTGGCGTCTGTCCTGGGTGTATCCCGGTTCGAATCCCAAAATGGATGGAGTTTGCATGTTCTCCCCGTGTCCGCGTGGGTTCCCTCTCTCACAGTCCAAAAACATGGATCAAGTCAACTGAGTTCTCCAAATTGCCCCATATAGAGTGTGTGTGTGAGTGAGTGTGTGCCCAGTGATAGATTGCCCCCCTGTCCTGGGTGTATCTGCCGATGAACGCGCTTCACATGATGGAGGTCATTAATAAACTTTAGATTATCTACTGAAAGTTCAAAGTTTTTTTTAGTTTATTTTAATTGCGGCACAGTGGTTTAGTGGTTTAGCATGTTCTCCTATCAGCGCTAGGGATTCCCAGTTCGAATCCCCATCTGGGTGGAGTTTCCATGTTCTCCCCGTGTCCGTGTGGGTTTCCTGCGGGTTCTCCGGTTTCCTCCCACAGTCCAAAAACATGGATCAAGTTCAATTGAATTCTCCAAATTGCCCCATATAGTGTGTCTGTGTCATCCAAAATGGATGGAGTTTGCATGTTCTCCCCGTGTCCGCGTGGGTTCTCTCTCTCACAGTCCAAAAACATGGATCAAGTCAACTGAGTTCTCCAAATTGCCCCATATAAATTGTGTGTGTGAGTGAGTGTGTGTCCAGTGATAGATTGCCCCCCTGTCCTGGGTGTATCTGTCCAGCGCCCGAAACGTTCTCCCCTGGATGGGCATGGGGAACCCCCCCCCACGACCCTAATAGAGGATAAAGCGGAAAATAATGAATGAATGAATGAATTTTAATTGCAGCACGATGGCTTAGTGTTTAGCATGTTCTCCTCTCAGCGCTAGGGATTCCCGGTTCGAATCCCAAAATGGATGGAGTTTGCATGTTCTCCCCGTGTCCGCGTGGGTTCTCTCTCTCACAGTCCAAAAACATATATCAAGTCAACTGAGTTCTCCAAATTGCCCGAACATGGATTCCCGGTTCGAATCCACATCTGGGTGGTTTCCATGTTCTCCCTGTGTCCGCGTGGGTTTCCTCCGGGTTCTCCGTTTTTTTTTTTTACCACAGTCTAAAAACATGGATCAAGTCAATTGAGTTCCCCCCCCTTGTCCTGGGTGTATCTGCCCAGCGCCCGAAACGTTCTCCCCTGGAGGGGCATGGGGAACCCCCCCGCAACCCTAATATAATGGGTGGAGTTTGGGTGTTCTCCCCGTGTCCACGTGGGTTTCCTCTCCCACAGTCCAAAAATGGATCAAGTTCAATTGAATTCTCCAAATTGCCCCATATAGAGTGTGTCTGTGTGAGTGAGTGTGTGTCCAGTGATAGATTGGTGTCCTGTCCTGGGTGTATCTGCCCAGCGCCCGAAACGTTCTCCCCTGGATGGGCATGGGGACCCCCCCCCCCCCCCCCCCGACCCTAACAGAGGATAATGTAAGATAATGTAAGTAAGATAATGGACACACACCAACACACTCTTTATACACTATACATGGGGTAATCTGAAGAACTCAATTGACTGGACGGCACGGTGGCTTAGTGGTTTAGCATGTTCTCCTCTCGGCACAAGGGATTCCCGGTTCGAATCCCCATCTGGGTGGAGTTTCCATGTTCTCCCTGTGTCCGCGTGGGTTTCCTCCGGGTTCTCTGGTTTCCTCTGGGAATCCCTAGTGCTGAGACCACTAAGCCACTGTTGCCACAGTATGGGCATATAAAAATATAAAATGCCCCTATACAGGGCACCCCCCCCTCCACGACCCTAGTAGAGGATGAAGCAGAAGGTTACAAATGATGAACGAATGTAGAACCCTTAAAGAAGAAGTCCTTAAAGACTTGAAACCCTCTTCTAGAAATCAATGAACAACCTTCTGAGCTCAACCCCATACAACACCTGTGAGATGAACTAGAACCGCGATTCTGCATACTCAGAACTCTGACTGCATTATAACTAGTACCACCTGTTTGGTGATTTCGAGTTTTGGTTTGTTGATGTTTGCACAAAGTACCTCCAGAGTTTAGGGATGAGTTTATTAGAGGGACGGGATAGGTAGGACATTCAGGAGAGACAGCTATGGAGGTGAGATGTGGGTTTATGTGAGCAGAAGGATTCGTTGTAAGTAATCTGCTGTAGAACATTACGGAACACCAATAATCAATAACCAATAAGAGTGTTTAAAAATCCTAAAGTGTGGAACCCAACTGATTTGTTGGTCTGTGAAGGTGAAGAACATCCATCCATCCATTATCTTCAGCTTTATCCTCTATTAGGGTCGTGGGGGGGGGTTCCCCATGCCCATCCAGGGGAGAACGTCTTGGGCGCTGGGCAGATACACCCAGGACAGGGCGCCAATCTATCACTGGACACACACTCACACAAACACACTCCATATGGGGCAATTTGGAGAACTCAGTTGACTTGATCCATGTTGTTTGGACTGTGGGAGGAAACCGGAGAACCCGCAGGAAACCCACATGGACACGGGGAGAACATGGAAACTTTGTTTATGTGAGCAGAAGGATGATGAGGATGGAACATCCAGACTGGAGGAGGAGGAAAGGAGGAACATGGAGGAGGTTCTTGGATGTGAGGTCATGTGGGAGGTTCAGGTGATGGAGGAGGAGGAGACCCGATTCGGGTGAGATGGAGAACAATGTTCCGCTGTGCCGAGCTCCGATGGGAACAGCTGGAAGAAGAAGACGGAGTGACTCCTCTGTAATGTACTGTAAATGAATTGGAACGTCGATTGTGAGTCAACATCTTCGTCGTCAGTAATCTGCTGTAGAACATCACGGAACGCCAATAATCAATAACCAATAAGAGAGTTTGAAAATCCTAAAGTATGGAACCCAACTGATTTGTTGGTCTGTGAAGGTGAAGAACATCCATCCATCCATTATCTTCAGCTTTATCCTCTATTAGGGTCGTGGGGGGGGGGGGGGGGTTCCCCATGCACATCCAGGGGAGAACGTCTTGGGCGCTGGGCAGATACAGTACACCCAGGACAAGGGGGCAATCTATCACTGGACACACACTCACACAAACACACTCTATATGGGGCAATTTTGGAGAACTCAGTTGACTTGATCCATGTTTTTTAGACTGTGGGAGGAAACCGGAGAACCCGCAGGAAACCCACGTGGACACGGGGAGAACTTAGAAACTCCACCCAGATGGGGATTCGAACCGTGAATCACTAGCGCTGAGAGGAGAACATGCTAAACCACTAAGCCACCATGCCGTCCAGGTGAAGAACATGGAACCATAAAATCATAACGGTTCCTTCAGCGCGGTGTCTGATTCTCTGTCTGATGGACAGATTGGACATCGTCTCACTGATCAGTGAGCAGTGACAGGTTCCGCTCCGCTGTGTGATGTATGGAACCGTCTCATTGGCGTCCGGCGCGGGTCGAGTGGGTTCCCCTGGAAGGTTGCACGGTTCTGTAACGGTGTGATAATGAGCTTTATTGATCTCTGTATTGATTAAATCCAGATGAAGTGCTCGCGACAAATTGTTCTGCACTTCATTTACTCAACGGATCGGTTCTCTGGATCTGGAACCCTCACAGCCTCACGGTCAACGTGTTCGGACGAGCAAACAAATTATTTGGGTGGTTAACCACAGAACCATCGCCTTCCCTGAAGTCGTTCTGTAGTCGGCTTCATGTCACTCATCTCCATGTTTAACATTCATTCACTCAGTACTCACTCTCAGAACTCAGTTTTAGTACTCACTCTCAGTATTCACTCTCAGTACTCACTCTCAGTACTCAGTTTTAGTACTCAGTCTCAGTACTCATTCTCAGTACTCACTCTCAGAACTCACTCTCAGTACTCACTCTCAGTACTCACTCTCAGTACTCACTCTCAGTACTTACTCTCAGTACTCACTCTCAGTACTCAGTTTTAGTACTCACTCTCAGTACTCACTCTCAGTACTCACTCTCAGTACTCACTCTCAGTACTCACTCTCAGTACTCAGTTTTAGTACTCACTCTTAGTACTCACTCTCAGTACTGACTCTTAGTACTCACTCTCAGAACTCACTCTCAGTACTCACTCTCAGTACTCACTCTCAGAACTCAGTTTTAGTACTCACTCTCAGTATTCACTCTCAGTACTCACTCTCAGTACTCAGTTTTAGTACTCAGTCTCAGTACTCATTCTCAGTACTCACTCTCAGAACTCACTCTCAGTACTCACTCTCAGTACTCACTCTCAGTACTCAGTCTCAGTACTCAGTCTCAGTACTCACTCTTAGTACTCACTCTCAGTACTCACTCTCAGAACTCACTCTCAGTACAAACTCTCAGTACTCACTCTCAGTACACACTCTCAGTACTCAGTTTCAGTACTCACTGTCAGTACTCACTCTCAGTACTCACTCTCAGTACTCACTTTCAGTATTCACTCTCAGTACTCACTCTCAGTACTCACTCTCAGTACTTACTCTCAGTACTCACTCTCAGTACTCACTCTTAGTACTCAGTCTCAGTACTCACTCTCAGTACACACTTTGAGTACTCACTCTCAGTACTCACTCTTAGTACTCAGTCTCAGTACTCACTCTTAGTACTCAGTCTCAGTACTCACTCTCAGTACTCACTCTTAGTACTCAGTCTCAGTACTCACTCTTAGTACTGAGTCTCAGTACTCACTCTCAGTACTCACTCTTAGTACTCAGTCTCAGTACTCACTCTTAGTATTCATTCTCAGTACTCACTCTCAGTACACACTTTCAGTACTCACTCTCAGTACTCACTTTCAGTACTCACTCTCAGTACTCATTCTCAGTACTCACTCTCAGTATTCAATCTCAGAACTCACTCTCAGTATTCACTCTTAGTACTTTCTCACTCAGTACTCACTCAGTACTCACTCTCAGTACTCAGTCTCAGTACTCACTCTCAGTACTTACTCTCAGTATTCACTCTCAGTACTCACTCTCAGTACTCACTCTTAGTACTCACTCTCAGTACTCACTCTCAGTACTCACTCTCAGTATTCACTCTCAGTACTCAGTTTCAGTACTCACTCTCAGTACTCACTTTCAGTACTCAGTTTCAGTACTCACTCTCAGTTTTCACTTTCAGTACTCACTCTCAGTATTCACTCTCAGTGCTCACTCTCAGTACTCAGTTTTAGTACTCACTCAGTACTTACTCACAGTACTCACTCTCAGTACTCACTCTCAGTACTCACTCTCAGTACTCACTCTCAGTACTCACTCTCAGTACTCAGTTTTAGTACTCACTCTCAGTACACACTCTCAGTACTCCCTCTCAGTACTCACTCTCAGTACTCACTCTCAGTATTCACTCTCAGTACTCACTCTCAGTACTCAGTTTTAGTACTCACTCTCAGTACACACTCTCAGTACTCACTCTCAGTACTCACTCTCAGTACTCACTCTCAGTACTAAGTTTTAGTACTCACTCTCAGTACACACTCTCAGTACACACTCTCAGTACTCACTCTCAGTACTCACTCTCAGTACTCACTCTCAGTACTCAGTTTTAGTACTCACTCTCAGTACACACTCTCAGTACACACTCTCAGTACTCACTCTCAGTACTCACTCTCAGTATTCACTCTCAGTACACACTCTCAGTACTCACTCTCAGTACTCACTCTCAGTACTCACTCTCAGTACTCAGTTTTAGTACTCACTCTCAGTACTCACTCTCAGTACTCACTCTCAGTACTCACTCTCAGAACTCACTCTCAGTACTCACTCTCAGTACTCACTCTCAGTACTCACTCTCAGTACTCACTCTTAGTACTCACTCTTCTCTGTGATGACAGGTGATAATACAGAGAGTATTATAATGTAGTATTATACAGAGTATTATTGGTCGAACTGATCACATGACTTTGTTTATATGAGAGTAACTAAAGCAGTCAATTTTAACGACGTGTCCTTTTTTAGGGACGCAGCCCACTGAGCCTGACCCCCGATTACCCCCGCCATGGCCCCGCCCAATACCAACAGAACCCATGTCCCCTTTCCTCACAGTCATCCTGCCCTCCTTGGTTCTGTCAGTCTGAGCCTCATTAACATATTGGTTCTCGTTAACAGATTGGTTCTCGTTAACAGATTGCGCACCGTGTTCCGTCACCTGAAGGTCAGTCGGCTGTTTGTTCTGAACGTAAATGTCATACTTTCCCCTCGACCTTCAGCTGCAGGTCCGGCCCAATTATGAGCCAACTGCCCTTTATGACGGCAGGCCAGTGGGCCGGTCCGTACACGTCCACGCTGCCCTTTATCACCCCCTATTATCACCCCCTCTATTTTCACCCCACCACTATCACCTCCCTTTACCACACCGCTTTATCACCCCCCCCCCCTTTTTTTCACCGCACCACTATCACCCCCTTTATCACCCCCCTATTATCACCCCCCCCATTTTCACCCCACCACTATCACCCCCCTTTACCACACCGCTTTATCACCCCCTTATTATCACCCCCCATTTTCACCCCACCACTATCACCCCCTTTATCACCCCCCTATTATCACCCCCCCATTTTCACCCCACCACTATCACCCCCTTTACCACACAGCTTTATCACCCCCTTACTATCACCCCCCATTTTCACCCCACCACTATCACCCCCCCTACTATCACCACCATTTTCACCCCACCACTATCACCCCCCTTTATTACCCCACTTTATCATCCCCATTATCCAGTGATGGTGATAATATTGTTGATGATGAGGATGATGATGATGAGGATGTTGTTGATGAGAATGATGATAGTGATTATTATGATGATGATGATGATATTAATGTTGATGATGTTGATGATGATGATAGTGATTATTATGATGATGATGATGATATTAATGTTGATGATGTTGATGATGATGATGATGATATTAATGTTGATGATGATGATATTGTTGATGATGATGATGATGATGTTGATGATGTTGATGATGATGATATTGTTGATGATGATGATGATGATGTTGATGATGTTGATGATGATGATATTGTTGATGATGATGATGATGATGATGATGTTATTAATGTTGATGATGTTGATGATGATATTGTTGATGATGATGATGATGATGATGTTATTAATGTTGATGATGTTGATGATGATGATGATGATGGTTATGATGATGATGGTGCTGATGCTGATGATATTGATATTGTTGGTGATGATGATGATGTTGATGATGTTATTAATGTTGATGATGATGACGATGATGTTGATGATGATGATGATGTTGATGATGATGTTATTAATGTTGATGATGATGATGATGTTGATGATGATGATGGTTATGATGATGATGATGGTTATGATGATGATGATGGTTATGATGATGATGATGGTTATGATGATGATAATGATGTTCTTGATGATGATGATGATGATGATGTTCTTGATGATAATGATGTTGATGATTTTGATGTTGTTGATGGTGATGACGGTGATGATGCGGATGATATTCTTGTGATGATGATGACGATGATGATGATGATGATGGTTATGATGATGTTGTTGATGATTATGATGATGGTGCTGATGCTGATGATATTGATATTGTTGGTGATGATGATGATGTTGATGATGATGTTATTAATGTTGATGATGATGACGATGATGATGATGATGATGTTGATGATGATGTTATTAATGTTGATGATGATGACGATGATGTTGATGATGATGATGGTTATGATGATGATGATGTTATTAATGTTGATGATGATGACGATGATGTTGATGATGATGATGGTTATGATGATGATGATGGTTATGATGATGATAATGATGTTCTTGATGATGATGATGATGATGTTCTTGATGATAATGATGTTGATGATTTTGATGTTGTTGATGGTGATGACGGTGATGATGCGGATGATATTCTTGTGATGATGATGACGATGATGATGATGATGATGGTTATGATGATGTTGTTGATGATTATGATGATGGTGATGATGGTTATAATGATGATGATGATGTTCTTGATGATGATGTTGTTGATGGTGATGATGATGATGATGATGATGTTCTTGATGATGATGTTGTTGATGGTGATGATGATAGTTATGATGAAGATGATGATGATGTTGATGATGATGGTTATGATGATGTTGTTGATGATTATGATGATGGTGATGATGGTTATAATGATGATGATGATGTTCTTGATGATGATGTTGTTGATGGTGATGATGATGATGATGGTTATGATGATGATGATGGTGATTTTGATGTTGTTGATGGTGATGATGATGATGTTCTTGATGATGATGATGATGATGATAATGTTCTTGATGATGATGATGATGATGATGATGATGATGAGGGTGTTGATGTTACCACAGCCGGTTTTTAACATATAGACAACTTAATCTAAAGTATTAGAACCCTCATAACCATCTCCACAGAACCTTGATCACAATCTGGACATGGCCCCTTTTGGAGATGAATTGGGATGCCGCTTCCTCCCCTCAAACAATTCCATGATACAGACCTCCCCGTGTTAAATAATGTTTCAGATACTGAATTAATAAAGTATATAATGTCATTTAAATATTTAGTCATAGAGTCATAACA